>OZ035833.1:4021425-4558925 GCA_964034765.1 Knipowitschia caucasica
TCGGAGAAACAAATGATGAAATAAACCGCTTTCAGAACTGTTTAAATATGTGATTATTGTAAAACTCAGGGACCGCGGCTTTAGACAGAATAAAGCAGAAATGTGATGGTGGCCGTGGTCTTAGCATGTGGGCGTGGTCACGGATTGTTGATGTGGTCGCTGTGCATGGTGAAATCTGCAGTACCAGCGGTGGCCACCAGTCCACGCAGACATGAGTTCCAAGTTCCAGCGAATGACGGGAGAGGAAGCCACAAGTTTAGATCAAAAAGTTTTTATGTTTCAGAATCTGACTTGAGACATCTGCCCCCTCAGTTTATCTGCAGTACCACCGGAGGCCTCTAGGTTTAAAGCTGCAGTACCACCGGAGGCCTCTAGGTCTAAAGCTGCAGTACCACCGGAGGCCTCTAGGTCTAAAGCTGCAGTACCACGGGAGGCCTCTAGGTCTAAAGCTGCAGTACCACCGGAGGCCTCTAGGTCTAGAGCTGCAGTACCACCGGAGGCCTCTAGGTCTAAAGCTGCAGTACCACCGGAGGCCTCTAGGTCTAGAGCTGCAGTACCACCGGAGGCCTCTAGGTTTAAAGCTGCAGTACCACTGGAGGCCTCTAGGTTTAAAGCTGCAGTACCACCGGAGGCCACAAGGTTTAAAGCTGCAGTACCACTGGAGGCCTCTCGGGTCTGAGCGCTGCCCAATCAGAATTCCTCCTTGATGTTGATGCTGCTGGTCACCATGGCGTTGCTGTTGCTGTGGGCGTGGCTTGAATTGCCAGGGGGCGTGGTCGTTGAGGAAGCCGGTTGTTGCTGCTTCTTCTTGTTCATTTTACGTTCTTTAGCGCGACGATTCTGGAACCAGATCTTCACCTGAAAAAAAATACTACTGTTAGTACAAGTATTGCTACTTCTACAGCAACTACTGCTGTTGCTACGACTACTGCTGCTACTACAGCAACTACTGCTGCAACTACTACAGCTACTACTACTACTTCTCCTGATACTATTACTACTACCCCTTCTACTTCTAGTACTGCTGCTACCTATCAGTTCTACTGGTACTACGACTAATACTACTACTGCTATTTCTACCGATGCTATTACTACTACTACTGCTACGACTTCACTTATAACTACTACTACTACTACTGCTGCTGCTAACTTATTCTACTACGCACCTGTATCTCTGATTGGCCCCTCCCCTCTGCTCACCTGTCTCTCTGATTGGCCCCTCCCCTCTGCTCACCTGTCTCCCTGATAGGCCCCTCCCCCCACACCTGTCTGTATCTCTGATAGGCCCTTCCCCCTGCACCTGTCTCTCTGATAGGCCCTACCCCCTGCACCTGTCTCTCTGATAGGCCCCTCCCCTCTGCTCACCTGTCTCTCTGATTGGCCCCTCCCCTCTGCTCACCTGTCTCCCTGATAGGCCCCTCCCCCCACACCTGTCTGTATCTCTGATAGGCCCCTCCCCTCTGCTCACCTGTCTCTCTGATAGGCCCCTCCCCTCTGCTCACCTGTCTCTCTGATAGGCCCCTCTCCTCTGCTCACCTGTCTCTCTGATAGGCCCCTCCCCTCTGCTCACCTGTCTCTCTGATAGGCCCCTCCCCTCTGCTCACCTGTCTCTCTGATAGGCCCCTCCCCTCTGCTCACCTGTCTCTCTGATAGGCCCCTCCCCTCTGCTCACCTGTCTCTCTGATAGGCCCCTCCCCTCTACTCACCTGTCTCTCTGATAAGCCCCTCCCTCCCTCACCTGTCTCTCTGATAGGCCCCTCCCCTCTGCTCACCTGTCTCTCTGATAGGCCCCTCCCACCTGCTCACCTGTCTCTCTGATAGGCCCCTCCCCTCTGCTCACCTGTCTCTCTGATAGGCCCCTCCCACCTGCTCACCTGTCTCTCTGATAAGCCCCTCCCTCCCTCACCTGTCTCTCTGATAGGCCCCTCCCCTCTGCTCACCTGTCTCTCTGATAGGCCCCTCCCACCTGCTCACCTGTCTCTCTGATAGGCCCCTCCCCTCTGCTCACCTGTCTCTCTGATAGGCCCCTCCCCTCTACTCACCTGTCTCTCTGATAAGCACCTCCCCCCCTCACCTGTCTCTCTGATAGGCCCCTCCCACCTGCTCACCTGTCTCTCTGATAGGCCCCTCCCCTCTGCTCACCTGTCTCTCTGATAGGCCCCTCCCCTCTGCTCACCTGTCTCTCTGATAGGCCCCTCCCCTCTACTCACCTGTCTCTCTGATAAGCCCCTCCCTCCCTCACCTGTCTCTCTGATAGGCCCCTCCCACCTGCTCACCTGTCTCTCTCTGATAGGCCCCTCCCCTCTGCTCACCTGTCTCTCTGATAGGCTCCTCCCCTCTGCTCACCTGTCTCTCTGATAGGCCCCTCCCCTCTGCTCACCTGTCTCTCTGATAGGCCCCTCCCCTCTGCTCACCTGTCTCTCTGATAGGCCCCTCCCCTCTACTCACCTGTCTCTCTGATAGGCTGAGCTGGGATGCGAGCTCCGCCTTCCTCCTGATGGTGATGTATTTGCTGTAGTGGAACTCCTTCTCCAGCTCCAGTCTCTGGTGATCGGTGTAAACCACACGGTACTTATCCTTCGTCCTGGTTTTACCATCTGCAACACACCACAGCATTAAAGCTGGGGTCTGTAACTTTAGTCTCATAAATAACACATGTTTAAAGCTGGGGTCTGTAACTTTAGTCTCATAAATAACACATGTTTAAAGCTGGGGTCTGTAACTTTAGTCTCATAAATAACACATTAAAGCTGGGGTCTGTAACTTTAGTCTCATTACTAACACATGTTTAAAGCTGGGGTCTGTAACTTTAGTCTCATTACTAACACATGTTTAAAGCTTAACGCTGAGATTCAGTATTAGCTGAACTCAAACACTCTAATGATCTGCAAACACAGAGACACACACATGCCACAGAAACTAGGTCTGAACCAGGACTGAACCAGGTCTGTACCAGGACTAGATCATGTCCTGACAAGGACTGGACCAGGACCAGACCGAGTCTAGATCAGGACCGGACCTGGGTCTGGACCTGGACTTGAACCTGGACCAGGATTTGTTTGAGGCATTGTCATGGCAACTGTCCTTTCATTCCAAATATACAGTTCTGTTTCACAGTTTCCACTTGTACATTTAAAATAAATAAAGTTATATGATCAAGATCTTTAAGAGTGGCATCACATCACCACAGTGTGACATCACCACAGTGTGACATCACCACAGTGTGACATCACCACAGTGTGACATCACCACAGTATGACATCACCACAGTATGACATCACCACAGTGTGACATCACCACAGTGTGACATCACTACAGTATGACATCACCACAGTATGACATCACCACAGTGTGACATCACCACAGTGTGACATCACCACAGTGTGACATCACCACAGTGTGACATCACCACAGTGTGACATCACCACAGTATGACATCACCACAGTGTGACATCACCACAGTGTGACATCACCACAGTGTGACATCACAGTGTTAGCCTTAATGGGGAAGTTGCTGATTGGTCAATCCTTTTGGCTCATATCTTGATTTACAAAGACAATATCACAAAATAAACACCAAGAATCACAGAGAGCGTGTGACATAAACGGTTACTGAGCGAGTTGGAGCCAAACTTCACCATGAGCACTTTCCTATTGGGTATCATTGAGCTAGCATGTATATAGTGTTTACTCACTGGGGTTGGTGGGTGGGTTGTTGCGCCGGATCCACTCGTAGGGGGTGCGTCTCTGGGGGGAGTCAGGAGACAGAGGAGGGGGTCCAGGGGGGAGACTGGGCAGAGCTGGTCCTGGTCCTGAGACTGAGGTCAGGGGGAAGTCTGCCGAGCTGAAGCCCAGGCCTGGAGCTGCTGAGGTGGATACGGAGAGAGGAGGAGAGCCTGGCACTGTGGAGAGACCCACATTAGGCTTGGAAGATGTGATGAGGTCCGAGGTCAGGGGTCCGAAGTCAGGGGTCAGGGGTCCAAGGTCAGGGGTCCGAGGTCAGGGGTCCGAGGTCAGGGGTCCGAGGTCAGGGGTCCGAGGTCAGGGCTCCGAGGTCAGGGTGTTATCATTTCTGGACAGTGTCTGCTCCTCTGTGCTTGTTATTTCCTGTGTTGATTCTTTGATCTGTTGTTGGTGAATCGATAACTTTGTGACGTCCTCTGAGACGACTGCTGTTGTGGTTTAGGGCGATACACAAATTGAAGTGAATTGAGTTGAACAAGATTATCCTCAATTAATCATGAATAATTATTTGACTCGCTCCAAAGTCCTGAATCATTTCACTGAGTGAACAAAACAAAGTGAATGTATTAATTTCATAAAAAAGGAATAGAAATGTTTTCATAAAAGGGTTCCTCAGGTTTGTGACGCCCGAGTTGTTGCCGTCGGCTCCAGCTTTTATCTCGAGGCCAGAATTTCATTCAGGATCTTTTTGAACTTTTATCCAATGGTTCAAAGTCTTCTGCACAAACAGCACGAGGAGCAGGACCAAGAAACACACTACACCATCTAATAATTATTAATAATAATAATAAAAATAATCAATCAAAAACAGATTCATGAATTATTAATTCATGAATTATTATTAATTAATTTAACACAGCTGATTAATTATAGAAAGAGTTAAACATAATTCAGTCCCAGAATAATGAGGTCTGAAGCCGACGGTGACAAAGTTTCAAAGTTAACTTGAACTACAACAGTGTGGAACAAATAAGATTAAACACTGGTCAATGTTTGTCTTTAGTTATTTTTATATTTATACCATTATTACAGCCTAATAAAGGATGTAATCCTTTGATAAAACTAAGAACAAACACAACATTAAATTAGAAAAATAAATAAAATAAGTAATTGATTGAAGTTAAACATTACGATTAAACTTTTTTCTGTTTATTTTCTATCAAGTTTGAAATAAATGAGTAACACAAACAAAATGAAAAGAACATACCTGTCCCCTGCGCTCCGTGCGCTCCGTGCGCTCCGTGCGTGTGTCCTCCGTGCGCTCCGTGCGTGTGTCCTCCGTGCGCTCCGTGCGCGCCGTGCCCGTAGGCCCAGTCCTCCCTCACGGCCGCCGTCCCGTACGCTGCGCTCCAGGCTCCATGCGGGGGCTCCGGGGGAGGCACGTGGTGGTGGTGGTGGTACCCGAAGTCCTGGTACTGCGGCCCGGGCACAAAGCGGCTCTGCGGGGGGTAGAGCGGCTCCTTCTCCAGCTGCAGGTAGTACATGGTGCCAAGGGGAGGGAGGGAGGGGGGGAGGGAGGGGGCTCCAGGGGGGTCCAGACTGAGGTCCCACTGAGGTCCCGCTGAAGTCCCGCTGAGGTCCCGCTGAGGTCCCACTGAGGTCCCACTGAGGTCTCACTGAGGTCCCACTGAGGTCTCACTGAAGTCCCGCTGAGGTCCCTGCACTGAGGTCAGGCTTAGAGCTGAACAATATATTCAATATTTTGTTTCAAGAATTACTTCGGATTTGAAACTGGGCAAAACTTTGGTTCAGAATAATTGTTCAAATTTCAGGTTTAAATGTAAATAATTTCACAAATGTAAAAAAAATATGGAAATAATTTAAATGTTTGACCAGAATCTATCCATTTAATCCGGACGAGCTCCTGGTTCGGTCTTGGTTCAGTCCAGGTTCCGGGTTCTGTTGTGGTTCAATCCTGGTTCGGAGTTTAGATCCAAATGCAGATCCGGGTCTAGACCAGTTCCAGGTCTTGGTCTCTGGGATCACCTGGTCTCTGACACCTGTCCTCTCGCTGTCCTCATTTAAAAGCTGTGGTCACATGACTTTTACAACCGCTCCTTATACAGAGGGGGCAGGTCTGGACCAGGTCTGAACCAGGACTAAACCAGGTCTGGACCAGGTCTGTCTCAGGTCTAAGACAAAGAGTAATAATTCTGTTATCTCATGGTTTTTAACGAGTCGAGTTCAGATCTGAATGCTTTCATTCTCTGATTTGAACAAATTCACACACTTTGAAAAGTGGGAGTTTCAATATTAGTGCCTCAGAATATTATACAAATATTATATAAAATGTATGATATATATATTTATAATTATATTTACATCTGTATTTAAAAACTGCTTCAAAACGTCAGAATAAAATGTGACAGAGGCTAAAAATACATGAATGTGAAAACTTGAGCAAGCAAAATGTTTTAAAGACAGGAAAGAGTTCATTTGGTGTGATCTGAATGTTACACACCCCAGCTTTAAAGTTACACACCCCAGCTTTAAAGTTACACACCCCAGCTTTAAAGTTACACACCCCAGCTTTAATAATGTCTGGAAGAAATTAAAAAATGAATAAAATGTCCTGTTCCATCTTCGCAGATCTGTTTCTGTCACAATGTGAGATATTTACGTGTTTATGATGTTTTATGATGACCTAACACACTTTCCCCTCATTGCAACACACATACGCACGCACACACACACACACACACACCACGCACACACACACCACACACACATACGCACTCACACACACACATACACACACACACACACACACCACACACACATACGCACTCACACACACACATACGCACACACACACAAAAACACACACACACACAAACACACACACACACCACACACACATACGCACACACACACACATACGCACGCACACACACCACACACACATACGCGCACACACCACACACACACACACACATACGCACACACACCACACACACACACACACATACGCACATACGCACGCACACACACCACACACACCACACACACATACACGCACACACCACACACACACACACTTCATGTCTTTACGGTTTCACACTAACCACAACACTGTTCACGTCTGTAAAAAACAAGGCAAAGCCAGAATTGTGCCGTTGAGCAGGACACTCCCTGTGTTTCTGAATCACAGATAACGCCAGCGACCTTTGAACGTGGCGAGCGGCGGCGGACATTTTGTGAGGACAGCTGCGAAATGGAGGAAGCCCCAAACTACAGACACGAGAGCGACTTCTGCAAGAGATCACACCCACAACCTCCCGTTCCCGTGGCCCGGACCCCTGAGGCCCTGTGCACCTGAGGCCCGGACCCCTGAGGCCCGGACACCTGAGGCCCTGTGCACCTGAGGCCCTGTGCACCTGAGGCCCTGTGCACCTGAGGCCCTGTGCACCTGAGGCCCTGTGCACCTGAGGCCCTGTGCACCTGAGGCCCGGACACCTGAGGCCCTGTGCACCTGAGGCCCTGTGCACCTGAGGCCCTGTGCACCTGAGGCCCTGTGCACCTGAGGCCCGGACACCTGAGGCCCTGTGCACCTGAGGCCCTGTGCACCTGAGGCCCTGTGCACCTGAGGCCCTGTGCACCTGAGGCCCGGACCCCTGAGGCCCGGACACCTGAGGCCCTGTGCACCTGAGGCCCTGTGCACCTGAGGCCCTGTGCACCTGAGGCCCTGTGCACCTGAGGCCCTGTGCACCTGAGGCCCGGACACCTGAGGCCCTGTGCACCTGAGGCCCTGTGCACCTGAGGCCCTGTGCACCTGAGGCCCGGACCCCTGAGGCCCGGACACCTGAGGCCCTGTGCACCTGAGGCCCTGTGCACCTGAGGCCCTGTGCACCTGAGGCCCGGACCCCTGAGGCCCGGACACCTGAGGCCCTGTGCACCTGAGGCCCTGTGCACCTGAGGCCCTGTGCACCTGAGGCCCTGTGCACCTGAGGCCCTGTGCACCGTGGCGGGCGGCGTGCGGCGGAGTGTGGAGCTCTGAGCTAAGGAGACTTTAGTGACGTGCAGCCAGTGGAGGCAGCGGAGGACAGGGGTGATGTGTTCTCTCCTCTGTACGTCACACATGATCATCATGAGGCTGAGGGCCAGCGGAGGACAGGGGTGATGTGTTCTCCTCTGTACGTCACATGATCATCATGAGGCTGAGGACCAGCGGAGGACAGGAGTGATGTGTTCTCCTCTGTACGTCACATGATCATCATGAGGCTGAGGACCAGCGGAGGACAGGGGTGATGTGTTCTCTCCTGTACGTCACATGATCATCATGAGGCTGAGGACCAGCGGAGGACAGGGGTGATGTGTTCTCTCCTCTGTACGTCACATGATCATCATGAGGCTGAGGGCCAGCGGAGGACAGGGGTGATGTGTTCTCTCCTGTACGTCACATGATCATCATGAGGCTGAGGGCCAGCGGAGGACAGGGGTGATGTGTTCTCCTCTGTACGTCACATGATCATCATGAGGCTGAGGGCCAGCGGAGGACAGGGGTGATGTGTTCTCTCCTCTGTACGTCACATGATCATCATGAGGCTGAGGGCCAGCGGAGGACAGGGGTGATGTGTTCTCCTCTGTACGTCACATGATCATCATGAGGCTGAGGGCCAGAGCACAGGAGCCGGCCCTCGGCCTTTAATGACTTTAGGGCCATAAGTGGCGGTGTTTAGAGCCCTGTGGGAAACACGCTTATTACAGTGGGTTTATGTTCCGCCGTCTAAACAGCCATCAGTGAACATCATAAATACATAAAACTATAAAGCTCACATTCTGACACAGAAATCCCCTTTTTACGACTTTGGTCCAAAACAAGAATGTTTCAGGTCAGATCTGACCCAGGATCAGTGTCAGTGGCCTCGGTTTGAGTGCTCTGCGCCAAAACAGTATGAACCATAAACTGTGTTTAGATGGACTGTGCTAACCCTCTAGCTCAATGCTAACCTCCAAGCTCAATGCTAACCCTCTAGCTCAATGCTAACCCTCTAGCTCAATGCTAACCCTCTAGCTCAATGCTAACCTCCAAGCTCAATGCTAACCCTCTAGCTCAATGCTAACCCTCTAGCTCAATGCTAACCTCCAAGCTCAATGCTAACCCTCTAGGTCAATGCTAACCCTCTAGCTCAATGCTAACCCTCAAGCTCAATGCTAACCCTCTAGCTCAATGCTAACCCTCTAGCTCAATGCTAACCCTCTAGCTCAATGCTAACCCTCTAGCTCAGAGATGTCAAAGTCAAATACATCAGAGGCCAAAAAAAAACAAATTTGAGGAAGGCCGGACTGGTTCAGTGTTTATTAAAACATATTAAAATGATGCATCAAACCTGTTGAACTGACCTAACACAGTGTACCATATTCTATTTAATCCAATGTTTTTATAATGCTTTGTCAGTTATTTCAAGTGTAAACATTTGTCAACAACTCACAGACAAAAACAAACGTCCTGAACCTTAAATGATTATTCTAGATTATAGCCATAAGATTATTAAAATTAATCTTATGGCTCTGTGCGGCTGGTTCTAATACTAATCAAATATCATCCCAGGGGCCAAGATCATTCATTCTCGGGCCGGATTTGACCCCTGGGCCTGGACTTAAACCCATGCTCTAGCTCAATGAAGCCCAATGGGGAAGTTCTCATGGTGAAGTTTGGCTAAACCGTTTCTGTCACACTCACCATTTTGGGCTTAGACATAGACTTTATATATTAACGGACGTTCTATCTATCTGCGCCGTTCTAACTAATGGGCCAAAAATTGTGCTCTACTGGAGCTATCCAAGATGGCCGCAAGCCCACAAGAAAATTGTAAAACAACGCATCTGCGCATGCGTCAGCCGCCGCAGCTCCATTCATTTGAACGAGAAACTTCAAAAATTCACAGCGAATAAACTAGAGTGGTCCAGAACACCCCCCTCAGCACTGACACACATGTGGAACGGAGCTTTGGGCCAAGAGACAACTGTTGGTGCATCCTGTAAAGACGTTTTCGACCCGGGGTGGTACTGCAGCATGTCAGCGCATGTCATTTTGGACACTTTTGAGCCGGGACCCTCCCCCACTGGACTTAAACCATGTCAGGACTGACCAATGAGTTGTCTTCATTTGTCGGGAAACTTCAGCCTACATAGCAACCGTCTTAGCAACACGTCTGCCACAAGTTAACACCATCGGAACAAATGCCCATATAAGGAAATTGGCTGCAGTTCTAGCTTACTAAGCATACTGAGGCTAACACTCTGTGATGTCACATAATTATTATTTAAAAATCATGAAAAATCTTTATTCCCCGCGCTGCACCTGGAGCGGCCGAGTTCAAAACTCAGTTCAAGACCCATGAGGAGGAGCTGGAGGAAGAGGAGGAAGAGGAGGAAGAGGAGGAGAAGGAGCCAGAGGGGGAAGAGGAGCCAGCAGACGAGGAAGTGGAAGAAGAGGGGGAGGTGGTGGAGGGAGAGGAGAAGATGGAGGAAGAGGAGGACGTGGTGGAGGAAGAGGAGGAAGTGTGTGTGAACATTAACATGACATAGTAAACCTTTATGACTGTTATAAAAGTCGTTTATGACTGAAGCTTGACACAGATCAGCAGCGGACTGTGGACCCAAGAGGGAGGGGGGGAGGGGATGGGGGAGGGGGGAGGGGATGGGGGAGGGGGGAGGAGGAGGTGATGGGGGGAGGGGGGAGGGGGGAGGAGGTGGTGATGGGGGAAGGGGGGAGGGGGGAGGAGGTGATGGGGGGATGGGGGGAGGGGGGAGGAGGTGGTGATGGGGGAAGGGGGGAGGAGGTGATGGGGGGATGGGGGGAGGGGGGAGGAGGTGATGGGGGGAGGAGGGGATGGGGGAGGAGGTGATGGGGGAGGGGGGAGGGGGGAGGAGGTGATGGGGGGATGGGGGGAGGGGGGAGGAGGTGGTGATGGGGGAAGGGGGGAGGAGGTGATGGGGGAGGGGGGAGGGGGGAGGAGGTGATGGGGGGATGGGGGGAGGGGGGAGGAGGAGGTGATGGGGGGATGGGGGGAGGGGGGAGGAGGAGGTGATGGGGGGATGGGGGAGGAGGTGATGGGGGGATGGGGGGAGGAGGTGATGGGGGGATGGGGGGGCGGCATGTAACATTACTACAAACACACATGTGAAATGACCACACATATGTGACGTCACACACATGTGACCTCAGTCTGTGGTCCTCTGGTCGGAGACTGTCCTGTGCCTATTGGACTGTTAAAGAACACAAACAGACGCTACAGAAACCCCCAGTGTGACTGCTTTTATACATTTGTGCTCTTTGTAACTTTTTCTGTATCTACCATGGATCTGTAATAATAACGGTATCTACATGTACTTTATTTCTGTCTTCTTTTTATAAAATCAAATAAAAAGTTCTACGGTTAACTCAGAGCAGTCCATTCTGCCCCTCTGAGATCAGTCTCTGTCTCCTCTTTCTCTGTCTCTAATCATAGACTGTATGTTATAATGTGGCGCATGCGCAGTGCACTCTTCCCAGAGCAAGATGGCGACGCCCGTAGACCTCGAGCTAAAGAAGGTAGTGTCTGAGTTTTTAATGTGTTTCTCTGATTTAAACATGTTTAACATAAGCTGCAGCAGAGCAAGCTACGCATCGTCATTATACAGAATACAGAGTAAAATAATGAGTAATAATAATATTATAATAAAGACGAACGAGCCGCGAGTGACAGACGCACGCCGCAGAAGCTGTCTATGGTCATCTGGTACTGTCTATGGTCATCTGGTACTGTCTATGGTCATCTGGTACTGTCTATGGTCATCTGGTACTGTCTGTGGTCATCTGGTGCTGTCTATGGTCATCTGGTACTGTCTATGGTCATCTGGTACTGTCTATGGTCATCTGGTACTGTCTATGGTCATCTGGTACTGTCTATAGTCATCTGGTACTGTCTGTGGTCATCTGGTACTGTCTATAGTCATCTGGTACTGTCTATGGTCATCTGGTGCTGTCTATAGTCATCTGGTACTGTCTGTGGTCATCTGGTACTGTCTATAGTCATCTGGTACTGTCTATGGTCATCTGGTGCTGTCTATAGTCATCTGGTACTGTCTGTGGTCATCTGGTACTGTCTATAGTCATCTGGTACGGTCTATGGTCATCTGGTGCTGTCTATGGTCATCTGGTACTGTCTGTGGTCATCTGGTGCTGTCTATGGTCATCTGGTGCTGTCTATGGTCATCTGGTACTGTCTATGGTCATCTGGTGCTGTCTATGGTCATCTGGTGCTGTCTATGGTCATCTGGTACTGTCTATGGTCATCTGGTGCTGTCTATGGTCATCTGGTGCTGTCTATGGTCATCTGGTACGGTCTATGGTCATCTGGTACGGTCTATGGTCATCTGGTACTGTCTATGGTCATCTGGTACGGTCTATGGTCATCTGGTACTGTCTATGGTCATCTGGTACTGTCTATGGTCATCTGGTGCTGTCTATGGTCATCTGGTGCTGTCTATGGTCATCTGGTGCCGTCTATGGTCATCTGGTACAGTCTATAGTCATCTGGTACTGTCTATGGTCATCTGGTGCTGTCTATGGTCATCTGGTACTGTCTATGGTCATCTGGTGCTGTCTATGGTCATCTGGTGCTGTCTATGGTCATCTGGTGCTGTCTATGGTCATCTGGTACTGTCTATAGTCATCTGGTACTGTCTATGGTCATCTGGTGCTGTCTATGGTCATCTGGTACTGTCTATGGTCATCTGGTGCTGTCTATGGTCATCTGGTACTGTCTATGGTCATCTGGTGCTGTCTATGGTCATCTGGTGCTGTCTATGGTCATCTGGTGCTGTCTATGGTCATCTGGTGCTGTCTATGGTCATCTGGTGCTGTCTGTAGTCATCTGGTACTGTCTGTGGTCATCTGGTACTGTCTGTGGTCATCTGGTACTGTCTGTGGTCATCTGGTACTGTCTATGGTCATCTGGTACTGTCTATAGTCATCTGGTACTGTCTATGGTCATCTGGTACTGTCTATGGTCATCTGGTGCTGTCTATGGTCATCTGGTACTGTCTGTGGTCATCTGGTACTGTCTATGGTCATCTGGTACTGTCTATGGTCATCTGGTACTGTCTGTGGTCATCTGGTACTGTCTAGGGTCATCTGGTACTGTCTATGGTCATCTGGTGCTGTCTGTGGTCATCTGGTACTGTCTGTGGTCATCTGGTACTGTCTGTGGTCATCTGGTACTGTCTATGGTCATCTGGTACTGTCTATGGTCATCTGGTGCTGTCTAGGGTCATCTGGTACTGTCTATGGTCATCTGGTACTGTCTATGGTCATCTGGTACTGTCTATAGTCATCTGGTGCTGTCTATGGTCTGTCTATAGTCATCTGGTACTGTCTATGGTCATCTGGTACTGTCTATGGTCATCTGGTACTGTCTATGGTCATCTGGTACTGTCTATGGTCATCTGGTGCTGTCTATGGTCATCTGGTACTGTCTGTGGTCATCTGGTGCTGTCTATGGTCATCTGGTACTGTCTATAGTCATCTGGTACGGTCTATGGTCATCTGGTGCTGTCTATGGTCATCTGGTGCTGTCTATGGTCATCTGGTGCTGTCTATGGTCATCTGGTACTGTCTATGGTCATCTGGTACTGTCTATAGTCATCTGGTGCTGTCTATGGTCATCTGGTGCTGTCTATGGTCATCTGGTACTGTCTATGGTCTGTCTATGGTCATCTGGTACTGTCTATGGTCATCTGGTACTGTCTATGGTCTGTCTATGGTCATCTGGTACTGTCTAACATTTCAAATTCAAGTAACAGAAAACTGTGAAGTCAAATAACAGCAATGATTCTACAAGATATGCAAATCTACAGACAGAAAGTTGTGCCATTCCTCTTTACAAAACAGCTCCAGCTCTGCCAGATTAGACGGAGAGCGTTTTTAAGTCTTTCTACAGATGTTCTGTTGAATTTAGGTCTGAACTTTGACCATGTTGTTTTAATCTAATCCAGTCCCCGCTGAAGAAAAGCAGCCACACAGGTCCCCCCCCCTCCTGCTCCTTAGCCTCCATGATGCTGTTTAGTGACCAGAACACAGCTGTATGTATACTGAGTAGATCACACACCTGTGGCCTCTATTTAATCAAGAACATTCAGCAGTCATGAAGAAAGTACGTGCGCATGCCCTACTTTCACTTTTCTATTTTTTTAATAATAACAGAATCATGTATGGTTTTACTTTCACTTCTGTCGTCTGTCACGTGTGTGAAATTTCAGGCAAAAATTCTAGATGAAATATTTATGTTTATGGCTTTAAACCTGACAAAATGTGCAAAAGGTCAAGGTCTATTAGCTAAAGCTCCTCGGCAACGGTTGCTATGACCGGTGTGGCTGCAGGTTTTCATTCCAATAGCAGGAGCACAGCAGACTCCACCCATTTCCTCAGTGTGTCCAGGCTGAACATGAAGACCTGAGGAAATGGGTGGGGCGAGGAAGGTTTTGTGTTGCTATGGTGACAGCTCAGTGATGGCTGACCACCGTGGACCCATGTTCTCAGGACCTTCTAATGTCTGTTATATTTAAATGTGTGTCTTTGTGCGCAGGCGTTCTCAGAGCTGCAGGTGAAGGTCCTCGACACGCAGCAGAAGGCCAAGATGGCCGACCTCCAGATCGAGCAGCTCAGTAAGGTCCAGAAGCACGCTCAGCTGACGCACCACGAGATCAGCGTTCTGCCGGACAACACCCGGCTGTACGAGGGGGTGGGGCGCATGTGAGTGAGCACTTCTCCGAGACACTCCAACACACAAACGCACACACCACACTCTACAAACGCACAATCTGTGTGATTCTGTTTATGCCAAATGCGACATGTACATTTCCCCAGTGTGAGATCAATAAAGTTTATCTTATCGTATCTCGTCTTACACACAGGCTGTAGAGTCCTTCAGTCTCTGTCACGGACTGGAACCACTTATAATGAGGTCCAAACTACAGAGCCACTCTGGAGGAACATCTTTCTCTTCTGTGATAATGTGCAGGTTTATATTATAGAGCAGTGTTTTTCAACCTTTTTAAAGCCAAGGCACACTGTTTTCATTGAAAAAATCTCGAGGCACACCACTAGGAGAAAATTTAAAAATATATACTCCACAATTTACAGTAGTTCTCATCAAAGTGTTTTTAATAGACATGAACACAAAGAAAACATTATTTTGATCATTATTATAATTCTATCCTGGCAGGAATAGAAGAAAGACACACACGAAGGTCTTCCTCAACAGCTCTCAGTCTTTCTCTGTTTTTAGTCTTTATAGCAGTCAGGCTTGAAAAGCTCACCTCACACAGAGAAGTGGTTGAAAATGGGAGCAATGTCAAAATAGCTTTGTTTGCCAGAATGGGGAACTCTTTGGCAGTAGCCAACCAAAAACTGTCCAAAGGTAGATCTGCAAATTTTAGCTTTAAACCACGGGTTTGTCTCAGTTCAGTTAGTTCCTCCTGCTCCTGTAAAGTCATGTCCATTCCCCCAACTGATGCTGAGCTGTATGGGTCCCTAACCCAGTCAAGGTTTTCAGTGGAGGCTGAAGAAAAATAAAATGACATCCTCTCCTCAAGACTTTTTAAATGATTAACTATTATATCACACAATGCATTTGTGTTTACATCTTGCCATTGTTTGGTGAGTGTGAACATTTCAAGATTCCCATTTTCCACATGTTCCTGCCAGAGATGTAACTTTGAACGAAATCCATTTATTTTATCTGTACTTGTGAGAAGGTTTTCGTTTCGGCCTTGCATTCGTGTGTTAAGTTCATTCAAATGATGAAAAATGTCTGCCAGGTATGCCAGCCGTGCGCACCACTCATCACTTGCAAGCAGTTTTGCGTAGTCGGACCTCTCGTTAATCAGAAACACTTTAAGCTCCTCCCGCAGCTCATACACACGGGCCAAGACCTTGCCGCGCGACAACCAGCGCACCTCCGTATGAAACAGCAAGGCTTTATGCTCTGCTCCCATTGCCTCACACAAAGATGCAAATATGCGGGATTTCATGGGTCGTAACTTCACAAAGTTTACAATGCGCACGGCATCATCCAACACAGGCACAAGATCTGCTGGTAAAGTCTTGGCTACGAGGGCCTCACGATGTAAAAAACAGTGCGTAACAATAACAGCTGGATTTCTCTCCTTCACTCTGCTTACGAAGCCTTTGGTGCGCCCGAGCATGGCTGCAGCTCCATCAGTGCAGACACTTATGCAGTTTTCCCACTTAAGTCCTCCTTGCTCAAGATATTCTGACGTGACCCGAAATATTTCCTCTCCTGTTGTTTTTTCTGGCAGTGATTTGCAAAAGAGGAAGTTTTCTATGATTACGTCTCCATCCACAAAACGTGCATCCATATCAGTGGATTCATCAAGCTGCAGTGCAAATGTCTTACTGATGCGGATTTTTTCCAAAACAATAGTTTCAATGTCTGCAGACATGTCATTAATACGTCTGGAAATGGTGTTATCTGAGAGATGGACTTTAGCTATTTCTTTAGCTGCCTCTGGTCCGAGCATCTCATTAACAATGGCTTTGCAAGCGGGAAGTATTAATGTCTCTGCCACAGTGTGCGACTTTTTTGACTTAGCTACAAGTTCAGCAACGTGGTAACTAGCTTTAAGTGCCTTCTCGTTAACTTTTGTTTTTTTTTTCATTAAAGTTGCCTGTTTCTCTGTTTGTTCTCGCAGCCGAGCAAAATAGTGCACATTCTTGTTCTGAAGCGACGAATGTTTCGTTTGCAGATGGCGTTTAAGCTTGCTTGGGACCATAGCACTGTTGGATAGCTTTTCACCACACACCAAACACAACGGACTCTGTTTCAGTGCATCCCCGGTGAAAGTAAATCCAAATGAAAGATAGTTTTCGTTGTATAGCCTTGCGCAATTGTCTTTCTTTTTACCGCCACTCATACTTGGGCCTTCACCTGGGTCCAGATTTTGTCCAGGGTCCAGTTCGGATATGGCACCTTTTCTTTTCAAAAACTTCTCCATCACTGTCACGTCTCGCTAGCCACAATGCCTCTGTCCCCGCTACCTGTCACATCCTGTGGTCTCATCCATGCACTACTTCTAATGTCTCAAAGTAATAAGCTATCTGCTGCCACCTACTGATATGAAAAAGTATTACATGGTTACCAGTCACAACAAGACAGCACTCGCTGGCACATCATTTGCGGATGCATCTATTTTTAGACAAAGTAGATTAATTTCTCGCGGCACACCAGACAAAGTGATACGGCACACTAGTGTGCCGAGGGACAGCTGTTGAAAAACACTGTTATAGAGAACACAGGCTTGTTTCTTCCTTAAGATAAAGACGCCGTAGCGGGGTGGGGCAGTGATTAGCAGCTTCACAGAAGGTCCAGAGTTCAATTCCATCTCCAGGCTTTTCTGTGTGGAGTTTGCATGTTCTCCCAGTGTGTGTAGGCTTGCTCCAGACGTTCCAGTTTCCTCTACCATCAGAAACATGTACAATAGTTGGGGGTGGAATGAGTGCGACTGTGGGACTACAAAAATACAATCTGGTGTATATTTCCTGCTCCTGCGGTTCATTAATACACGCTGTCCCAACAAAACCAATGCATGTAAAATGAAACAGTTGTCGTGGCGATGTGTGTAGTAACCGTTGTCGTGGCGATGTGTGCAGGTTCATCCTTCAGTCCAAAGAGGAAATCAACAACCAGCTGACGGACAAACAGAAGACCGCTGATGAGAAGATCAAAGAGCTGGAGGTCGGTCCTAAACCTGAACTTGTTTAGGTTGTTTAGTCTATCTTATCCTAAACCTGAACTTGTTTATGTTGTTTAGTCTATCTTATCCTAAACCTGAACTTGTTTAGGTTGTTTAGTCTATCTTATCCTAAACCTGAACTTGTTTAGGTTGTTTAGTCTATCTTATCCTAAACCTGAACTTTAGGATAAGATAGACTTTATTGATCTCACACAGGAGAAGTTTACATGTTAGATTTGGCATGGATAGAATCACTCAAGATCTGTGCAAAAGACACAAGTGTGCAAACATGTTAAAGGCCAAAAAGGCAGGACGAGACCGGACCAGACTCCACCGGACTGAATGAAACTGGACTGGACCCAACTAGACTGGACCGGACTAGACTTCCCCGGAGTGGTCTATAGTGTGTCCTCTAATGTATCTGCAGCAAAAGAAGCAGTACCTGGAGCGCAGCGTGAAGGAGGCAGAGGACAACATCAGAGAGATGCTGCTGTCGCGACGGGCCACATGAGTCCTGGAGTATTACAGGGAGTACTCGAGGACTGCTGAAGTACTGGAGTACTGGAGTACTGGAGTACACTCTGCAGATCTCCTGTTTTGATGTGTTCGATGCTGGACTTAAACTTTTATTTCACCAACTTGTTTTTACAGCTGTCAGTTATGTGCCGTTCACTGCAGTATCTGTTAAACCACCAGATGGCGCCACAAACCAAATTTAATCTGAGCTCCGCTAAGGAAAAGCTGGAGTTTCAAACTGGGAAATTATAACAGCCTTGCCCCTGGTCTGGTCCCAATTTCTAATCTATAATAAACTGTTTTGTGTTGCTCTTTGCGGTCAATTCTTGTTCCTCTTGAATTATTTCTAGTAATTATTTTTTTTAAATACATTGTTTTAAGATGGGTCTGTAACTTTAGCCTCATAAATAAAATGTTTATCCCTTGTTCTTGGGTCAAATTGAGTGATTAAAAAATATCCTAAATTTGTTTTGAGGAAAAATTATTTTTGCTTAACTGGACTCTGGTCATTTAGACCCTAATTAAGGGTATTTTCTTTTAATCGTCGGTGGTGGTTAGCACAGGGGTTAAAGCTGGGGTCTGTGACTTGTCTCATAACATGTAGTTTGAGGCTAACTGAGGTCCTCCCTGTTTCCCTTTTGTCTGAAAACACTGTAAAGACGTGGCAGAGTCCAGAAATGTATGATGTGAAAATGAACTGTTTTAGAGTCAGGAACTAGAGAAATGAAGTTATTGGTCTGAAAGTTACAGACCCCTGCTTTAATGCCACATAAAGTTTAAATATTTGCATTGAGGCCTGAAGCAGATCAAGTTTGTGTGAGAAAGACACCAGAATAAAAAACACATTTTATTTCAGACTCATATTTAAATACGGAGACACGGCCAGGACTGAAACATGAGTCTGTCCCTGAACTGCGACCTTCAGGAGGATCACGGAGTCCGAGTTTCAGGATGTGAAGAAAATGGTGTAATAGATGAGAGCAGTGAAAGGACATCCTGCTGATCCAACTGAAGTCCCAGGAGTCATCAGTGTCATGAGTTTGAAAGCTGAGCATTTACACAGAAGGGGCGGGGAGGTTCCTGATGTGAGCAAGGATGGAGCAAGGATGGAGCTAAACACAGCCGCAGGTCGGAGGAGGAGTAGTGTTGGACGTAGAGGAAAGGGCAAGAGCATTTCAAAGGACCTCTTCCACACCGCTTTGTCCCGTCATCCAGACCTGCTTCAGTTTTGGTTCAGACCTGGTGCAGCCCTAGTCCTGGTTCAGGCCTAGTCCTGGTTCAGGCCTAGTCCTGGTTCAGGCCTGGTCTCATCTGTTGTTGTTGTTGGGGTTCTGTACAAAGTTGATGTTATAAGCGCCGGTGCTCTGGTCCTGGTTCAGCTGGAAGTTACTAGTTGAGAGACCAAAGGGACGAAGAACCAGGTTCCCCAAGTCCTTCAGTTTACCTACAGGAAACACACAATGACAGATGAGAACAACACTACAGTGGAGCAACAAAGTATGCAGACAGTTTTTATGAGAAAATAACTCCCCAGATAATCACATGGTCAGATTTAGAAAGAATCTAAATGCACCACAACAGACTTACAGTGAACCATGGGGGTGGAAACATCATGCTTTGGGCCTGTTTTTCTGAAAATTGAATGTCCTTCACACACTGGTCCTGGAGCCTCAGCACCAGAGAACATCTATGGCCCCTACACACTGCACGCACCATTTGAAGCAGAGAGACTTCCGCAGCGGGACAGGACGCTGCAGGGATAATTTCAGTTGTGCGATCGAAGCTTGGAGCAGCACATCGCACGCCGATGTAGGGCTGGGCAATATGGCAAAACAGTAAAATCTCAATTTTATTTCCATCGCTTTGGACGATTGATTTGAAATCAATTTTCATTAAAGTCACCGAAGACAGACTTTGCCCTTAAAAATAATTTCTGATCTTTCCGCTCAATATTCAAGTTTCAAAACGTTTTTTAATTTGTTTCCCCCAATACGTATTATTAAAGTCTTGTACAGACTGTGCACATATTGAACTCTCACAATATCCTTCACACAATTTTCACATTTTTAGAAAAATTCGATTTTTTTAAAAGCCGATTAATTGGCCAAATTTGCAGCATTCAGTCAACAATGCAGGAAAAACGAAATTTGGACATAATTTGAATATTAAAAATAATGACAGCCCTTAATATCTGAATATTATACTGGCATGATCTTTGAGTGTATTCGTTGCAAATGTTGATTTTCCCTGGAGCAGGGTGGACATGTTTCTTCTAAAACCGCATTGATTACCTGCCTGCACTGCCCTCTGGTGGACACAACAATAGCAACTAGAACTTTTTTAATAATATATTTTAGAATATATTCACATTTTAATTTTTAGTCAATACCCATGGGAAACATGTTTGTGCTGTTTGGCCTTTGGCACTAGATCAGCTCCACGCACACAGTATTTAAACATCAGAAAGAGTGACAGTGATTCTGGACATTGTTTTTTGTATTTCATAAAGTCTTGCGTCTGACCACACGAGCCACAGAGACCGTGAGGACAAACACATCTGACTGTTGCTGCTGTACATCAGTCCTCTGGCCTGTCCTCTATGCCATGGACAGCACAGGGACAGAACCAGCAAGAAGTGGACCTTTGTTATTGACTAAAGACATTTGCAAATATATTGTTTAAAAATCAGAAAATGTGATTCTTTTTCTCAGTACTTCAGGACTTCAACAATTGGTGGCTGACTAAATACTAATTTGCCCCATATCTCACACACACACATTGTTTAATACCGTACTATTATAGTGTACACTCAGTATATATAAGTATATACTCTATGGAGAAAGGCTGGAGAGCAGTATCCTACACTAAAACAGGACAACACATCAGCCCAGTGCTCAAGATCTAACATACTCATCATTTCCTCTTTGAGTTTCTCATTTCTCTCGTGGATCAGAGGCGGAAGTCTCTGCAAACAAACAAACAAACAATTAGAGAAATGTGTGTTCTGTGAAAATGGAAATTGAGAATAGTGATTTGAAAGGAATAAAATTCTTTGTGTGTGTCTGGATGTGTGTAATCTGTGAGGTCTACAGTCCCGACTCCCGACAGTGTGAGTGTGAGTGTGAGTGTGAGTGTGAGTGTGAGTGTGAGTGTGTGTGTGTGTGTGTGTGTGTGTGTGTGTGTGTGTGTGTGTGTGTGTGTGTGTGTGTGTGTGTGTGTGTGTGTGTGTGTGTGTGTGTGTGTGTGTGTGTGTGTGTGTATGTGTATGTGTGTGTGTGTGCGTACCACAGCGGCCCCTCTGGCTGCTCCGTTCCCTGGGTCTCTCTCCAGGATGTTCTTGTAGTCCTCTAGAGCTTCGTCCAGTTTGTCTGTTTGTTCGTAGAGTTCAGCGCGACGCAGAAGAGCCTTCATGTAGTCTGGCTTGAGCTCCACGGCTGAAAAAAATAATAAATAATGATAATTATAATAATAATGCATCGGTTTTATATAGAGCTTTTTTGGACACTCAGACACTTCACATGTCATTATTCATTCACTTCATACACGGTGGTGATAAACTACTACTGTAGCCACAGCTGCCCTGGGGCACACTGACAGAAGCGAGACAACCAGTCTGTGCCATGGGCCCACCGACCACCACCACCAACCATTCCCACACACACCAGACTCATTATAGGCAAAAGGGGGTGAAGTGTTTTGCCTAAGGACACAACGGCAGGAGGGCACTTTACAGCCGCTCCACTGTGGCCTCAGGTCTTCCCAGAGGTTAAGTGTCTTGCCAAGGACACAACAACAGCAGACATCAGTGGGAGTCGGTGAGCCACTGTCATTCCTGGGACCTGAAAGACCTGGACCTGGAGGATCTGAGTTACACTAGGACCTGAAGGAGCCAAGTTAAATATATCCAGAGATATAATAGATAGAGTTGGTTGCCGGCTGCTAGCTCTCTTCTGTGTGTGGATCCTCTGCATGAGATTTGCATATATTGTATATTGAGATATAGCAAATAATTTAAAGATATATTTTTTGCTCCATATTGAGCCCGAACCAGGACACGCTGCAGTAGAACCAACCTTTGGAGCAGTCAGCAATGGCCATGTCTTTTTTTTCCTGAGAAAATAAAAAAACATTTAGAACATGTTTATAAACTGCTGTCCATGTGTGTGCATGTTTACCAGGTGCACTCTGGGGCCCTGTATGTGTGTGTATGTTTACCAGGTACACCCTGGGGCCCCGTATGTGTGTGTGTGTTTACCAGGTGCCCTCTGGGGCCCTGTATGTGTTTGTGTGTTTACCAGGTACACTCTGGGGCCCTGTATGTGTGTGTGTGTGTGTGTTTACCAGGTGCCCTCTGGGGCCCTGTATGTGTGTGTGTGTGTTTACCAGGTGCCCTCTGGGGCCCTGTATGTGAGTGTGTGTTTACCAGGTGCACTCTGGGGCCCTGTAAGTGTGTGTGTTGATGTTTTGTGTTTGTTGTGTGAGGGTGTGTGTGTGTGTATGTTTACCAGGTGCACTCTGGCAGCCGCTCTGTTGGAAAATAGAACTGCTCTGTCGGCGCTGAAGCTCAGAGGACAAGCAGACAGAGCATCGGAGTAAACACACTCTGCACTCGCCCAGTCTGAGGAGACACATAACATTCAGATAAGATAGACTTTATTGATCTCACACCGGAGACATTTGGCATGGAAAGAATCACTCAAGATTTGTGCAAAAGACAGAAGTGTGCAAACAAGCTAAAGGCAAAAAGAAAGCAACACACACACACACACACTTAGAGGGCCCCAGAGTGGACCTGGTACACACACACACACTTGGAGGGCCCCAGAGTGCACCTGGTACACAACACACACTTTTGTTTAGACTCACCCTGGTTCTTGAACAGCTGGTTTCCTTTGTCTTTAAGGCTGAGACTCAACTGTCGACGGCTCTGTCAAGCACATTACACCTGTGTTACAGACCTCACATTACACCTGTGTTACAGACCTCACATTACGCCTGTGTTACAGACCTCACATTACACCTGTGTTAAAGACCTCACATTACACCTGTGTTAAAGACCTCACATTACACCTGTGTTACAGACCTCACATTACACCTGTGTTACAGACCTCACATTACACCTGTGTTACAGACCTCACATTACACCTGTGTTACAGACCTCACATTACACCTGTGTTAAAGACCTCACATTACACCTGTGTTACAGACCTCACATTACACCTGTGTTACAGACCTTACATTACACCTGTGTTACAGACCTCACATACACCTGTGTTACAGACCTCACATTACACCCGTGTTACAGACCTCACATTACACCTGTGTAACAGACCTCACATTACACCTGTGTTACAGACCTCACATTACACCTGTGTTACAGACCTCACATTACACCTGTGTTACAGACTTCACATTACACCTGTTTTACAGACTTCACATTACGCCTGTGTTACAGACCTCACATTACACCTGTGTTACAGACCTCACATTACACCTGTGTTACAGACCTTACATTACACCTGTGTTACAGACCTCACATTACACCTGTGTTACAGACCTCACATTACACCTGTGTTACAGACCTCACATTACACCTGTGTTACAGACCTTACATTACACCTGTGTTACAGACCTCACATACACCTGTGTTACAGACCTCACATTACACCTGTGTTACAGTCCTCACATTACACCTGTGTTACTGACCTCACATTACACCTGTGTTACAGTCCTCACATTACACCTGTGTTACTGACCTCACATTACACCTGTGTTACTGACCTCACATTACACCTGTGTTACAGCAGTGTTTCCCACACATAGACTAATCTGTGGCGCACCGCCACAGATTAGAGACCGCCCGCCACAAATTGCGTTTTGTATTATTATATATATATTTTTTTTGTTACGCTATTTAAAACATGCATCGTCTAGTGCTGCCGCAGCGGTCAATTTGACAGCGGGGAGGGGGGTTTAAAATGTGGCGGCCCTTCGTAACTCTCACTCAAGCTACGCGTCTCTCCCACATACAGAGACCTACACACACACAGCCCCTCCCCTTCGTGCACACCGCGTGTCTCCGTCTCCATCAGCGATCATCGCTGTAAGCAGCTGTGTCTATTAATTTACCGCGGTAAAGTGGCCCGCATCTTTCAGCTCTATGAACATGCGGCCCGCATCGGGGAAAAGACGGTGCGCGTTTTGTTGAGAACTTACGGTAACAGCGGAACGTCCTTTCGGAGTCACCCATTTTTATCGAACAGAAAGCGCGCTGGGGTCAGGGAGACACGTTTTTGTGATTAAAACCTTATAGAGATGCCACCCGGCACACATAGCACCAGCCCCCTACGATTCCTCCGGCAGATTGTGAGTCCTCAGGAGGATAGCCACTCTATTGTTTACATGTATAAAGTACACAATTTGGTCCGCTAGTGCAATTTTCAAGTATTGTAACTATTTACTGGAATAAGGTGTGCGACTAATTTCACTTGACTCATGACCTTATTATTGCCCTCTGCCACTGTACCAAAGACCAGAAACTTTTACTGTAGAAATATTGAGAAATATTGAGGTAAAGTAGCCATTTTGGTCCAAAATACCTCCAAAATAGTCAAAACATGTCACTTTTGATCTACTGTAACTTTTTACTGTAAAAAGGTGTGCGACTAATTTCACTGGATTCATGACCTCAAGATTGTCCTCTACCACTGTACCAAAGACCAGACACTTTTACTGTAGAAATATTGAGAAATATTGATTTAAAGTAGCCATTTTGGTCCAAAATAGCCTAAAAATGGTCAAAACATGTCACATTTGATCTACTGTAACTTTTCACTGTAAAAAGGTGTGCAACTGATTTCACTGGATTCATGACCTCAACATTGCCTTCTACCACTGTATCAAAGACCAGACACTTTTACTGTAGAAATATTGAGAAATATTGAGGTAAAGTAGCCATTTTGGTCCAAAATAGCCTAAAAATTGTCAAAACATGTCACTTTTGATCTGCTGTAACTTTTCACTGTAAAAAGGTGTGCGACTAATTTCACTGGATTCACGACCTCATGATTGCCCTCTACCACTGTACCAAAGACCAGAAACTTTTACTGTAGAAATATTGATTTAAAGCAGCCATTTTGGTCCAAAATAGCCTAAAAATTGTCAAAACATGTCACTTTTGATCTGCTGTAAC
Organism: Knipowitschia caucasica; assembly: GCA_964034765.1. Lineage (NCBI taxonomy): Eukaryota > Metazoa > Chordata > Actinopteri > Gobiiformes > Gobiidae > Knipowitschia > Knipowitschia caucasica. Next base: position 4,046,618 of record OZ035833.1, read on the forward strand.
TTATTACTGTAAAAAGGTGTGCGACTAATTTCACTGGATTCATGACCTCAAGATTGTCCTCTACCACTGTACCCTACCCCCCCCCCCCCCCCCCCCCCCCCCCCGCCGACGACCACCACACATTGCCTTCAAACCTGTGGGAAACACTGTACAGTCCTCACATTACACCTGTGTCACTGACCTCACATTACACCTGTGTTACAGACCTCACATACACCTGTGTTAAAGACCTCATATTACACTTGTGTTACAGACCTCACATTACACCTGTGTTACAGACCTCAGGTAACACCTGTAGACCTCACATTACATCATGTCACAGGTGCATTGTGGGTCTTGTAGTCTCACCTCTCGCTCCTCATCACTCAGCTCTTTCTCGAGCTCCAGCAGATATTCTTCATCGACCTGTACAGGCTCTGAGGGAAACTCCGCCTCTTCCTCCACTGGCCCCTCCCCCTCCTCCAAATTATTCAAAGGCCTTGCCCCCACTGTATGTTCCGGTGTCCTTCCCTCGTCTCCTCCGGTGGGCCTCAAGTCATTTCCTTCCTCTTGCAGGCTGGGTTTGAGTCTGTGACTGATCAGTGTTTGGGGCTCCTCCTCCCTCCTCTCCTCTCTCCTCTCCTCTTTTGTGCTCAGTTTCAGTTTCTGTAAAACTTCCAAAGTTTCCTCGCAGTCAAAAAAATCCTCTTCTTCCATCTCGTTTTTCTGCTCCTCCATCTTTGCTGAAAAAGAAAATATTTTATCTTTAAGTGAACTAACTGTCAACACAATAGCTAGTCAAAAGCCCTAGAAAGCTCAATGTGTGGCTTGAAAGAGATCAGAGAGAGTCCAGAGTCAGAGCGACCACAGAGAGACCAGACAGAATCACAATATAATGAACAAGTTTCTCATCCACATGGGGCAATACAGACACTGCAATATATTTTTCACTAGGACAACTTTGCATCAGCCCAAACTCTGAGGCCAGAGCCCAAACATGGCTCCAAGGCTCATTACACAGTCATGACAGTTTTGTCCCTGGTGTGACTTTGTAGTTTTAGAATCATCTTCCTCTGAGCCACATGTAAACTAGAAAATATTTAAGTGATTTTTTTGATGCTACGTCGAAAAGCGAGTTCAATTTTCAACACACTAGACTCAGGCTCAGAGTGTAAGGAAGTGTCATGATATATGTTTGGGAATGAGGCCTTAATCTGCCAAAAAATCTACTTGGTTTTCATTCTACTCACCAGTATGGGAACAGGGAATCATAGTCTGACATCACTACCTGTAATCTTTGTCAGAATATCTAGAATATAGAATATGACACCTGAAACTAGCCTCATGCTAACAGCTACATGCTTCAATCTGATGGACAGTGCCACCTGAAGCTAGCTCCATGCTAACAGCTAGACCGGCTCTTCAAACCCACTCTGGCGGGGGAAAGCTGCTGTCATGGCGGGGTTCTGAGTCTGGAACGACCGTTGTTTAGGTGCGAACAGTTTGAGAAGAGAATAAACCGTGAGAGATCATAAAAACAGGCAAAAGAAGTGAGACTGACCTGCTGCTGCTGTTAGCCGCTAGCGTTAGCCACAACACAAGCTGCTTCCGGACACGTGACCCGATGCAACGTCTATTTTCATTATTATTATTATTCCGCTATATTCCGTGTTAATTTCAGCACACGTAATTACTGTATGACCCACGATCTGTGCAGGACACGAACTTACAAAACATATTACATTATAAGTATTTAAAAACACATTTATACGGTCCTGTATCATAGACCAGTGGTTTCCCAAAGCGGGGGGATGTTTTTCCAAAAAAAAACATTTAGCTAATTAATAGCTATAACATATAACGGGACTGTGTCGCAGGAATGGGCAAGATTATGTTACCAGTAATTGGACTGTGAAGCGTCTGTTCAGACCTGGTCCTGTCCTGGTTCAGAACTGGTTCTAACCTGGTTCAGTCATGGTTGAAACTTATAGTTTAGTTCTAGGTCAAACTTGCATACTGGGTGGGGCTTCATATCTTTGAAGATATGAAACTAAAAGTATGAAACCATAAATGTGCAGAGGTCTGAACCAGGACCAGATCTAACCAGGACTGAAGCAGATCTGACACGGTAAGACTTTTGAGCCTTTCACTCTGCTTTTAGCTCTAAACAGTTTCTTTATATTATGTTCATGCTTTTGACTCGGCAGGAAATGAGCTTTTGTACAAAGAGTGGTTTGACCTCAGACTGCTCTACTGTAAACTCTACTTAGAAAAAAATGGACTCTCAACTTCCATTTAGATTTAAACATTCTTCAAAATACTGTAACTTATTTAACTGCATAATATTCAAGCCCAGGGTGAGGACACAGGAGTGAGTGAGGTATAAACTCATGCAGACTCTCTGCAGGTCTTCACACGTTACTGACACATGATTGGAATGTTTCGATTTCACTTTTGATAATCACCATCTACAAAGTCGAGTTTCCATCTTTCCGATCTTTCAGATTTAAAGTAAGTCAAAATCATGTGCGTGTACTTGCACATAATTTTGACTTACGTTAAAAACGTTACAATGTTACATGTTCCTCATGATTATCTCTGAATAAACTTGACGTAAAGTAAATCAGTATTTTAACACTCCAGTTTTGCTGTGTACTTTCAGCTGGTTTCCTCATCATCATGTTCCAGTAAAAGATACAATAACAGACATTCTTAATTAAACATACTGAATATTAGACACAGAAGGGAGGCACGGTGGCGCAGTGGTTGGTCCTTGTTTTTACTCCACCTCCAGATCTTTTTGTGTGGACTTGTTTTCCTGTGTCTGCATAGGTTTCCTCCGGGTGCTCCGATTTCCCTCACCGCTAAAAACAAATACAATAGTTCTGAACCGCACACCACACCTCCTATGGCGAGAGGAGACCCATCTCTGTGTGGAGTAAGAGAAGTGCCCAGAACAAAATAGTTAAAGATGACTAACTTACTGTGTAACTTACGGACAACGACATAGAGTCTGGGGCCTGTCCTCAGAGACCTGTCCTCAGAGACCTGTCCTCAGAGACCTGTCCTCAGAGACCTGTCTTCAGAGACCTGTCCTCAGAGACCTGTCCTCAGAGACCTGTCCTCAGAGACTTGTCTTCAAAGACCTGGCTCAGAGACCTGGCCTCAGAGACCTGTCCTCAGAGACCTGGCCTCAGAGACCTGTCCTCAGAGACCTGTCCTCAGAGACCTGTCCTCAGAGACCTGTCCTCAGAGACCTGTCCTCAGAGACCTGGCCTCAGAGACCTGTCCTCAGAGACCTGTCCTCAGAGACCTGTCCTCAGAGACTTGTCTTCAAAGACCTGGCTCAGAGACCTGGCCTCAGAGACCTGTCTTCAGAGACCTGTCCTCAGAGACCTGGCCTCATAGACCTGTCCTCAGAGACCTGTCCTCAGAGACCTGTCCTCAGAGACCTGTCCTCAGAGACCTGGCCTCAGAGACCTGTCCTCAGAGACCTGTCCTCAGAGACCTGTCCTCAGAGACCTGTCCTCAGAGACCTGTCCTCAGAGACCTGTTTCCGTTGCAGGAGGTCCAGGATGCTGTCTCTTGTTCTCCTTGGAGGAAGTGCGGTGGGGAAGAGCTCGGTGGGGAACACAATCTTAAGACGGAGAGTGTTTGCGTCTCGCCCGTCTCTGAGACCTGTGACGACCCGCATCGAAGAGGGCACCGAGGAGGTGTGTGGACGACAGGTCTCTGTGGTGGACACGCCTGGGATCCTGAACCCCGGGGCCCTAGATCTGATCCAGCCTCTGTGCGCCCAGTATCTCCTCCAGCCAGACTCTGTGGTGTTCCTGGTGGTGCTGAAGGTGGACCGGATGTCCTCTGAGCAGAGCCAGGCCCTGCAGAGGACCATGGAGCTGTTGGGGAACGGGGCCATGGAGCGCAGTCTGCTGCTCTTCACCTACGGAGCCTCCTTACAGGTGAATCTCACTGATGCCCATCCCAGGGTCAGTCTGGAGAAGGTCTGAGGACTGTATCTTAATAAAATACTTTTTGACTTTTCTCTGGTTTAAACATGATTACAGTGCTATTTGGCCTTATACACATGCACAGAGTAGTTTTTACATTGATTCATTCAAGCTTTAGTTAGAGAGTGATCTTTCTTTATCATTTTTGAGAGGCAGCAAAACGACCTGATTCAAATCAGGACATGCACCACATCGTGACGTCAAAACCCCACCTCCAGGAGGTGAGTGACAGCAGTCAGAATCAGCGCACTCTAGGGCTGTGTCCAAAACGCTAGGCATCGGGCCGCGTAGGGTGGATATGTAGGCTCGTGACGTCACTTCCTCAAGCGACGGCTATTGCAGGGGTGTCCAAAACCACTTGGCGAGCTCGCCAGCGTAGGCATCGTGACTTCGTCTCCATGGAAACGGCCACTTTTGGAGCAGATATGAAGGATGCATCTGATGTATGCTTCGCTGCCTTCCCCGCGTTGAGTTCGCGGGGTTCGATTCGCAGGGTTTTATTTTCAGTATGGAGGCACCAGAAGCAGCTACCCCTGTCCCCACTGTAGTGTATAAATGTAAGTATATTTCATATTATAATATTCTTACATGACTAATAACACTTATAAAGAAATATTATTTGAATTTTAAGCGACGAAGTGCGCTATTTCATTTGTTTTAGAGTGTTTTCTTCTGTGGCATATGATAGCTTAGTTGTAACTGTAACTAAATTAGTATTGTCACAATTAGTTATATTTTATTCCTTTATGTAGTTTTAACGTTTTATTTTGTTCATAGGGACGAAGGAGATGACGGAGACCTTCATAAGGGTGCGGGCGGAGAACGACGTCCTCTTCACTGGGGCGAAGTTCTCCGCCAGCACGGCCTGGAGGTACGAGCTGTTTGAGAAATGTCACTGTTTAGCTTATGATTAATTGAAGTTATCTGGAATTGACTTTAGGACTGCATATTGTGTTCTTAATGTGAGTTTAATACTTAATATATACATGGGTATACAAGGGTTTAGACAAGCTGGTGCTATTCTCAAATACAACAGTCATCATTATTAAAAATCTATAATTAAGTTGTAGAAGAGTATATCAATCATAACAAAAGAACAAAAATGAGAAACGTATAACTATTGTTTTCTGCATTAACATGATCAATAATTTCAGGAATTCTCTAACACATAAAGTAAGTTTTTCTGTTTCTTTATTTTATTGTTTCTGTCTTTTCTATAGGACTATCCTGGAAAAGCTTGACCCGCAGGAGGTGGTCACGCCCCTGCAGGAGGTGGTCACGCCCCTGCAGGAGGTGGTCACGCCCCTGCAGGAGGTGGTCACGCCCTGCAGGAGGTGGTCACGCCCTGCAGGAGGTGGTCACGCCCCTGCAGGAGGTGGTCACGCCCCTGCAGGAGGGTCACGCCCCTGCAGGAGGTGGTCACGCCCCTGCAGGAGGTGGTCACGCCCCTGCAGGAGGTGGTCACGCCCCTGCAGGAGGTGGTCACGCCCCTGCAGGAGGTGGTCACGCCCCTGCAGGAGGTGGTCACGCCCCTGCAGGCCCGTAAGAAGTGGGACAATTTGAAAAAAAAGTATAAAGTATGAAAATCAATCTTGTTTTTGTGAGTTTGTCACGTGTGTCTGCGTGTGTGTGAGTGTGTCTGCGTGTGTGTGAGTGTGTCTGCGTGTGTGTGAGTGTGTCTGCGTGTGTGTGAGTGTGTCTGCCTGTGTGTGAGTGTGTCTGCGTGTGTGTGAGTGTGTCTGCCTGTGTGTGAGTGTGTCTGCATGTGTGTGTGTGTGTGTGTGTGTCTGCCTGTGCCGACATGAGCCCATCATGACTCCACATATATTTCTTGTGTTAAAGGACTGTAAATGCCCTGGAACAGGCCAGGGCGTGGAGGGGAACCCCACTGCTGGGACCTGGCCTCGGTTTGGCCTCATGGATGAAGTGTCGGGGCAGAAGCCGTCCATCAACCCTCCTGTCCTAATCGCCTCCATCCCTGATGCCAGACCAGGGCCAAGCCAGGCCAGAGAGCAGGAGCCGGAGCAGGAGGAGGAAGAGCCAGAGTCGGAGCAGCAGAGAGGAACGGGAAGGAAGAGGAAGAGGGAGAGCGAGCTGGTGAAGCTGTACAGGGAGGATCTGAGGATGCAGAGGGAGGAGGATGAGCGGCGGGCACAGGAGAGGAGTGCCAATTTTGACAGGCTGTTTGGCCTCCTCGAGAAGCTGATTGAAAATAAAAACAAATAAAAATCAACTATTTTTGTTTGATTTACATTTCGAAAAAGCCCATAAAAGTAACTCAAGGGTGTAGTGAGTCTCAAATGAGAAGTTCTTTATTAAATCATGAGCAGATGGAATCAATCCTGGCAACGATCAGACTCTTCATTCTGTAATTACATAAAAAAAGAGTAGAAACAAATTAATGACAACAAATACAATATTTTGTCTTATCCTCCTGCAGTAGTTGTGGTTGTTAACTGCTATAATAATTAGACATCAGGGCAGAATGTGTATGTAATTTTTGTTTACAAAGTACACGTATCAGCAGTCCTTATACTAACAATAAGTTAGCTTTTGACTTCAGACAATTGTAATATACACAAATCCAAGTTATTAATCTGTTTTCAAAAAACATGTTTCAACAAATATAATGCAACTTACTTATATACACAAAACAGATGAGCAAGGGCCATACAAATATATTGATTACATTAAAAAAGTGCTAAATCTACATAATGCATATATATATAATGGAACTAGTAATTATACCATTTATTATAACGATGATTTATAAGAAAATCCCTCATTGCCTTCACTTAGGGTTGTCTTGTTTTCATATTTGACTACTAGCATCAGGGGAGCTTGTCAAAATGAGTCCACGCGTTTAGGAGTCTTGTCTGGGCATCGGCGCCGCCCACCCCCGCTGTTAGCTAGTGGATAAGTCCGAAAAAAAAATCTATTTTATCACCAAACAGACCTGTGATATGACAATAGAGGGGGGTATTTCTCGCCTCAAATCAGATTCAGATTCAGATTCATTTATTTGCCATTTGCAGTAAAACCACATTGGAAAAACTGTGCAAGACTACCCCGGTGTGCGCCAGACAGAGACGACACACACCAGAGCTCTTGCCACGGCGCCATCTTTACGGCGCCATGCGACAAACAGTAGAATAAACAGCAGAGAGCAATAACATACAGTTTCACAGACAGTTGGATAGACACATTGTGCTTTGTATAAACCACGGATTTTTTTCTCGGGATGAGCACCTCCGACTGCCGGCCCGATGTGGCTGTCAGAGGGGGGCGGGGTCAGGGAGGGGGTGAGTCGGAAACACAATGAGGAGTGGAGGGGAGGGAGGGAGCAAGATAGATAGAGAGGGAGGCGGGGGAGCGGGATCCGAGCTGGAGACTGAAGTGTGAGATTGTTGTAGATGGGACCTTGTTATTATGGCCTTGGCCGAGGAATGTGAGATAAGAGTGGAGAGAAGACACAGCAGGAGAAAAACACATCGCCTCAGGGGGACAATATTTATGCAATGTAGCAGTCAAAAGCAGGCAGATATTCTATTAAATCCAATTAATCCGAATTGCGGCGCCCTCAGACCCCGTACACAGGGGCAAATCCAAGCCGGGTCAGAGAGTTCAAGCCTGACACACGATGTCATTCAATCTCAACTCCAGAGTTTTATTCCCATCGAGTGAACGAGCTGCGAGGTCTTTTATCAACTGTTCCACCAAAACCACTCTCCTTTGTCCAGACACGGCACTCTCAACCATGACTCGGCTAAGCTCCTTGTACATCCCATCAATTTTGTCGGCCAGCAGGTCGTGAATCTTGCGAACTGCCATGCCTCCGAATTTGCGATAGAAGAGAACCGCTCCGAACCCAAACAGGAGGATTCCCACCACCAAAATGCCAAAGATATATACGTCTTCCGAATCTTCAATGGACAGGGTCGACAGACAGAGGGGCTGAAACTTGTTCCAGCTGTCAAGAGTATACCCCGCTGGCAGGCCCGTCACAAGGGGGGTGCGAGGCCCAGTGCGAACTCGAAACGCGAGGCCCTGCCCTGACACTTTTTTCCCAGATCTGAGGAAATGTTTTCCTGTTATAATCTTTGACATGAATTCAGCACCACCTCGCGCGGTGCGTGAAGAGATCAGCACGCGCGTAGCCGAGTGTCTTCGCTCCTATGCAGCGTTGGGCGCGGGCACGCACACACGCACACACAAACACTATGGCACTTGGCATTGCGATATTGGTCGCGGTCTTTTTAGCTGACATGGCTCTTTCGTCCTGTGGCAAAATGGCAGAGCAACTCAAAAGTCTTTTTCTTCTAATAGTTAGATTTCGGCAAAATGCGCCAAAATGGCTATGAGGCGGAGTCAATATATATATTTATATTGACTCCGTTATTTATAGTGACTCCGGATGCATGGCAAATAACGTTTTTGCCATGCATCCACACACTCTGACAACATACGCTCCTTCTCCTCCTCCTCCACACTGACCACAACAACATACTCTTCACCTCCTCCTCCACACACTCTGACCATAACAAGGCGTTTTATGCCCAAAATCCACTCCACTCGCAGTGGCCGCTAAAGCTAGACATACAGTGTGTTTGCTAATGCTTTTAAAAATATGTTTTTGATGTGGATATTCGGACTAAACATTGGCAATAGCAGCGCTCACACACCTGTCACACCGCTGCTCCTCCTCCTCCTCCTCTGCTCACACAAAAGGGTCTGCTCCTCTGCTCACACCTGTCTCGCTGCTCCTCCTCCGCGAGTATCCATCTCTCCTACACTGCGATCATTCCCGGTTCTTTCTTCGTATCTCACTCAGACACTGCTAAAGTTATCTGACAGCTCCGTAAAGTTTTTTCGGAGGACCCGCTGCATACATAGCTGCCCGCGCGCCTGCCTGTTTACAAATCGCTTTTGGTGAAAATTTGACTTTACTTGTAAAAATTGTCTTTTGATTAAACAAAATCAAAGAAGTCCAGAGAAATTGGTTTAGGGGTCCAAACTTGGAGCGCAGTCTGCCCTTTGGGGACCCTTGAACTATTGTATTTATAAAAATAAAAAAAGGAATGAAGATTGCGAGGCCCTGTGCGACGGCACAGGTCGCACAGCCCTTCCGACGGGCCTGCCCGCTGGTGAGGTCCCGTCCGGGCACACGGGCTCTCCAGACCCGTGTTGAAAAGATAGAATCAATTGCGTTGAGGGACCAGTTAATCATTTCCATTCTTGTTAAAGTTGTCTGTGGCAAAACTCCAGGAAAAAGACAAAAACAGGAGATAGCAAGCAGTCAGAAGCAGGAGCGTCTGAGACACGTCTTTGCTCGACGGAGGCGGAAGAAGAAGAATGTTATTACAATTAACTATTATACCCTAATCAAAGCGTATTTCAAACTTTTCACCTTCCATCATGGCGGCGCTGTCCTTTCTCTCCGCTCCGCTGAGTCTTGGGTTGCCAGGCAACGAAGGCAGCTGCTGTCCAAATCCACCTCAGGTCCCAAGTGTATCTGTCTGCGGCCTGCAGTACGGAGGCGTGTCGAGTAGTAGGCGTGTCGGGTACCCGACACGCCTACTACTCGACACGCCCACTCCACGACACGCCCACTCCACGTTTCTTAAAGGGGTATGAGCATGGATCTTGTCATCATTATTTATTGGGGAAAAATGGACGAATTTTGTAAATATCAAAGTCGTAAATTTGCCTACAAAAGCTGCCATTACTTCAGACTACTTCAGACAATCAATAGGGATTTGAAGCGGCTCCGGACAAAAGTTAAGTTAGGAGTCAAATAATGCCAGTGCTTATGTCTAATGTGTACATTCATTTATAAAAGGGGCCTATGGTTGGTGGCTCAAATCCTGGCTGCCCTAAGTGCAGTCTGGTATGTTCTTGAGCAATGCACTTCACCCACATGTGTGGACATAGTGAGAGACTGCTTGGTGGTGGCCAATAGCACAGATTAGTAGCCTGGCATCCTCCAACCCAGCTGTGACACACTGTGTGGAATAAATGAATAAAGACTACAGTGTGTGGTTTTGAGAAACTTGTCAACACAGGATTGAAAAGTACATTACAAGTTAAAGATATTATTACACCACCACCACCACCACACACTCCAACGCCCATGCCATAACATTTTTTGTGCCCAGCTCCCTGCTTTGGCATTTTGGGACAAGCAGACATTCATTAGGCCGAGCCAATACGAAGTATTGGGGAGGCCTATTGTTATTCACCGGTTTCATATTATTATTATTTTTCCGCCGAAACAATTCGATTTTTGACCCTGAAGACATGCACAAAAGTCTGCACGAAAGTCTGCACATGGTTGAAACATTTGAAACATTTGATAAAACGGACGTTTCGAGATTGTCCGACAAAAGGCGAATCAATAGCGCCCCCTTGAAAATTCAAAATTTGCCATTTCTATTGGAGGCAGGATTGCATATTTTGGAGTAAGTACACGAAATTCGGATGAGTGATAGATCTCTATGAGACGAGCATAAAAGCCGGTCTAAGCACATGTCTGGGACCAACAGGAAGTCGGCCACGATGGGCCGAAATTTTGCCTCCAATTTGACTTTTCATTTTAAACTTCGAACTAGTCCCTGGTTTTTCATCAGACAGAGCTCTACCACGTCATTTCCTAATCTGGATGGATTGAAGTTATATAATTATCAAACAAAAGTTAGAAAATCTTCACCGTTTTCGTCCCTCGCCATGGCGAATAAGGCCTTCGTTTTGGCCATTTTCGCTGAGCCCTGAGGGCCACAGGCTCAGACCTACAGAGCTGAGACTCACATCAGTAATATTAGGTTATGGCCTGAACGCAATGACACTAAAATCATTCGCCCAATTTGAGCTCTTTAGCGCCACCTGTCGGAAAGTAATAGGGCACTAGTGCTCGGATCGGCCCGAAAATCGCTGAGTGTATTCTCTGGACCGAGACGAGCAAAACATTACATTACGCATAAGTTGTAAGTCCTACACCTGACCACTGGGGGCGCTGGAAAGTTAATGAATGAGCTTTTTGGGGCAAAATGTTTGTCAGATGAGGCTAAAAATGAATTCAGAAATACAGCGTATGACCCTGAACACAACGATATACAACACACAACTGTGAGTGCAACAGCGCCACCTACAGGCAGTTCAAGGTGTCGCATTTTTGGTTTTGTACTAGTCCCTGGATTTTCATAATACAGAATTCTACCATGTCATTTCTACATCTGGATGGATTGAAGTTATATAATCATTGCAAAAAAGTTAGAAAATCTTCACCGTTTTCGTGCAAGTAAGCAGTTTATTTCATATAGTAATATTACACTCAGAGCTACAATACCCGACCTGACCACCAGGGGGGCACCTTTTGCCTTAATACAAATTATAGTGAAACAGGCTGCTGAGTCTTCCTACTGATTGTATTGTATTGTATGTACTTTATTTGAACAGGGACAGTGTACAGTTAAACATTAACACAAAGGAGAGATGCATGTACCAGGTTATAGCAAAGCTAATTTCCACCTGTAGTCCCTGGGCAGGCTGGTGTTATGTTCATTTAAACTGACTACTATGTAGATGGATACATGACTGTGTCTTACATTTACAGGCTTTAAATAACATCATTCACAAAACATTAAGTTTAAAAACAATAAATAAAGCTCCCCAACTTCTACTAGATTCTACTAGAATATTACCCTCACTCACTCACTCACTTGTGCGTGCAAACTGGCTTTTTCAGAAGCCATTTCTTAGTCAGCCAAGAAAATGTTTTAAATGTAGTACACACAATGATCTCTGTGGGCAGTGTGTTTCACTGGTTCAAGGCCGTCACAGAAAAAGCAGATTTAGCAAAAGTTGTTCTACATTTTTTGACGCTGCATTCTCCTCTAGAAGTGGATCGAGTGGTTCTGGTCCTTTTGTCTGCACTCAATGAAACACATTTTCTTAGAGGAGGTGCACTAACACCATGGATAATTTTAAACAGCAAACAAACATTGGAGTACAATTTAGGTTTTCAAAGTTGAGAAAGTCATATTTAGAGAGGATGGGACCGTGATGGTACCGCCTGGACTTCTTATCATGGATCTTAAGGGCACACTTGTACAGTGACTCGACAGGTCCCATAGTGGTTTTACAGCCCTGAGACCAGCTCGAGACACAGTATACACAGTATACACAATGTGACAGGATCATGGAGTTCAGATACTTTATTGTCTGTTATTTTATTGAATTTATTTACTGTAATTTGCTATGTTTTTTATTTGTTACACTTTACTGTAACTGCATTTGTTTGACAACCGCTGCTGCTACTTGTGTTGCTATTTTTGAGGACCCTCCTGAAAACGAGATGATGCATCTCAAGAGGCTATTCCTCGTAATAAAGATATGTTAAAGATACAGATGGGACGCCTCAGTGGTGAGTGACCCCCGAATGTATCTGAAGTTGGCCAAATTAAACTTAAGAGTGTAATGGAGTTTCTTTACATGATGTTTGAAGGTCAGGTTTCGATCCAGGGTCACTCCTAAATATGAGAATACATCAACATTTTTAATTTTACTGCCATTAATAAAAATATTTGGACAACTGATATGCTTACTTCGGTTTGTAAAATACATTGAAACGGTTTTGTCTGTGTTAAATGTCAGACAGTTTTGACACAGCCAGTCAGCAACATTTTGCATTTCGTTAATTTTGTGCTACACTGAAAACCTAGGACCCTATAATTCGACATGGTGAGCTCTAGTGTAGTGTAGTGGTTAAAGCTCTGGACTGGGACTTTGCTAACTGGGGTTTGATTCCCAGGGTCAGGCTCTACTGTTTTTGGGTTAGTTTGATGAAGACTGTTTTAGGCTCAGTTTACATTATTACTAGGGCCGGGACGCAATAAAAAAAATCTAATTAATTAGAGGCTTTGTAATTAATTAATCTCGATTAATCGCATTTCAGTCGCATATAAATATTTGACCTGAGAACAGTGAGAAGTAATTTTTTTCACATGGATCTTTAGTTTACCATTGATTAAGGGCTGCTCCTACTCCGCGTCCTCCTTCTCCGTTCATGCTAGTGATGTGCTGAGCGTGCCGGGCCTTCGAAGCGTGTACCGAGTAAAAAAGAGGCGTATTTTTTGTAGCGTGGTTCGAGGCGTGTGTTGGTGACATTCGAAGCCTCGCGTAGCGGCCGCACCACGTGACGGTTCATATAGTGCTTCATATAGTTCGGAGAGTGCATTGCTTTGACAGGTGCTTTGTGATCCGCGGCTGTACCATAGACTGTATTGGCTGTCCCCGTCTGCCTCTGTGTGCGTACTGTACGTGTGTGTGTGTGCGTGTGTGTGCGTACGTGTGTGTGCGTACGTGTGTGTGCGTGATGTGGAGCAGTCCTGTACTAAGTATAGAGAAACTACTTCATATGAAATACAATTAAAAACGTTTCACTTTAGTAAAACCTCATATATCAAGGCTTCAAGTTATTAGTAATAATACGCTGGATAATACATTTCACAACAGTTGTGTGGCGCAGTCGGTATATGACGGACTCCGAAGCAGAAGATATAGCGTTCGAATCCCGGTCTACCCATAATAAATTTTGTGTTGCAAAGTAAATGTATTTATTTATTGGGAATAAATGGTTTGTTGTGTTTAATTAATCCACCTCTTGGTAGTTTTTCCTCCATTAATCACTTTCTGTAGAACTGTATTACTTTGGATGTGTTTGTTGTATCAACACAATTGACTGAAAGACTCAAATAGTTCATAGTTCATGAAGCATCATTTCAAACACAACACTTTAGACCATAGATTGTAAATATAAATTTTAACATTAGATCTCACCATTCATTGTAAGCACTTAAGAGTGTTATGTATTTTTTTGTCCACATGATGGCGTAGTGGAGCATGAATCACCTCGAGCCTTCGAACCATGGGCCGAGTAATAGGCTGCAAACCCTCAATGCATCATGGGGCTTCATATTTCCATCACTAGTTCAAGCCATTATTATAATCAGGGGTGCACATCACGTTTTCAGTGAGCTACTCCATTTGTCACGTGGTTCTTAATCGTGATTTTATACTTGCTTCTTTTTTTAATGCTTAAGGTTAGATCAGTTAAAATAATCCACTCAATCCAAGTCTGTTGACTGTTAAGTGTTGGACTTAAGTGTCATGACTGAGCTCACTGTGACAGGCAAATTAGTTTGAAAATACACACAATATGAACTCTATAGCGCCACCTATAGGAGGCTTTTTTATGCAGAAATAAACTGCATAAAAAAAGTCACTGGGTCAAATCTTTTAATCCAGACAAGCAAAAATGTTACATTACGCAGAGGGTGCATGTCCCACAGATGACCACTAGGGGTGAACTATAGCGTGCTCTCCTGACCACAGGCTCAGACCTACAGAGCTGAAACTCACATCACTAACAGTTGGCAATGACCTGAGTGTAATGGTGTGAAAACACACACCTTATATGACTCTACAGCGCCACCTATGGAAGGTTTCTCACCTAAGCTTTTCCGCTCCTCACCAAAGTTGCACAAATCAAATCTTTACACTAGTACGAGCAAAATACTACTCTACGTAGAGGGTGCATGTCCGGACGTGACCACTAGGGGCGCACTTCATCCTATTAATGAGGTATTATGTACGTAATCCTGGTCCCATCGGGCTGCCAATTCGTCGGCGAGTACGCCGCGTGACGCTTGTGGGACTGGCGCCCGGGAGGCGGTCGCAAGAGTGGCGAGGCCTTTCATCGCCGCTTGCGGCTTTAATTATTATTGTGTTTTGTCAAATATGTAGAAGAGAGAGATTAAAGTCACTTTACCTGTTGATATTATTTCTGATGTTTATTCTGCTCATATTCTCATATTCTCCGCTGCTAATGTATAATATAGACATCTGTAAATACTCCGAACCAAGTGCAATTGTAGCCCAGATTTTCTTATTTTATTTTATATTATCTTAAATTTATTGTCTATTATCTTAAATAATAGACTTTGATGTGTGCAATCTGAGTGCTCTTATTTCCTCTCTCTGCTGTAATGTGCAACGATGACACTGAAATTTCTCCACTGTGAGACTAATAAAGGTTTATCTTATCTTATCTTATCTTAAATATCAAGAACATCTTATTGTTATCTGGCATTTTATGTACATGCTTTTTTTTATGAATTTGTGTTATGTGAATGGCTCTGAAATGTAGACACTGAATAAGTTCTACACAAAACAAATTGCAACCACATTTTTTCTTTTTAATTTTAAGCTTCAGAAAAGACTTTAATCTCCATCTTTCTTCAAATGCTTTCAGCTTCCCTGCTGCCTCCTCCGGTAAATGTCTCACCAGGGCATCCACAATCAGTTTAAACTCACTGTCCAAAAAGAACAGTCACAGATTAGATGTTGCAGTAAACATTGAAATATTTCCATCAATATTTAAAATAATCTTACCATGGTTCATACTGAAGAAGATGACATAGTCTGGGATCGCGTCTTAAATTCAGACAGAAGACATGTTTTATTGTCGATGGTAGAGACAGCACAAACAAAACACACGATCACAGATACAATAGAATGCAAGTGTATTATACAGAGCGGAGGCATGGAGACCTCCAATCAGCAGCTGCCACGGAGTGCTTGTAGCTTGGCCTTCAGATAGACACAACAAGGGAAAAGTACTGGCTTCTGCACATTGATAGAATGATGAGTTTAACTTTAACAAAAGTTGCTTCAAAGTGTTATGAAATCTCACAATACTTTGGCCCCTTTTTGAATCTTCCAATTGCCTCTTGCTGAGGCAGGTGAAATGCCTCGGCCAGAGTGTGAACTGTCACCTAGATAAGAGTGAAATGTGTTACATTCAACAACAACAATTCACAAATGCAGCCCTAAAAGGTGTTGTGTCCTGTTTAATATATTGTCAGTGACTTGCACTTATGACTTTATGGTCTCTGTACATCAATAATGTTGCAATGCAGACTTATTTTTAGTAGTGTACATCCAGGAAACATGTACCATGAGATGTTTATGTTTGAGGGGGATCAGTGTTTGTTTTATGCACACTTTCATTACAATAGTCTCTGTGCCAGCCTGGAGGCGCTCGGGCCTACTAATGTAAAACAAACATTATGTTAAAGCTGCACTAACTGACTTTATTTTTGTATTCATTACGAAAATGCTATCCATGTCCATGTAGTGCATTGGGATATACATCATTTTGAAGAAAAAGTAGCGCAGATTTGTGCTGGCGTGACATTATATTTTAGATCGAGTTTTGATGAAACAAGGAAGAGAATGTGTTTCGGGTCGCGGATTGTGACCAATAGCAGCGGACCACTAGCTCCCACTTTCGTGAGAAATCTACAGGTCCGTTAGCATAGACGGCTGAGTTAGCACAACAAGCCGAGGAGCTAACCTGAAACTTCGTGTGTCTTCGTCACCGGATACTGCTTACACAGCGAAACAGCCATCCAAAAGAAAGTCCCGTTCCTCCGCGCTTCCCGGTTCTATCGTTCTATGGTCACGCCATCCACGTACAAATCCATATTCGTGTATTATCCATATTGGGAGACACTAACTCCGTCCCAACAGTGAGTGTGTGTGGGGGGCGATAGCTTCGTGGGTGCGGGGAGGGGAGCAGAGAGAGCGAGGCCAGAGAGTCCACGGCTTCAAAATCCCAAAGTCAGTTAGTGCAGCTTTAATCATGCTATACTTACGGTACGAGCACAATCATGACGACGTCAATCCAGTCGTTCTGCTGTCTTGCTCTTGGGGTCTCCCTGATGACGGCAAACAAGAAGGAGACAACCTCATCCAGTTGCTCGTCCTCAAAGTAAAGGGTTGGCCTCTCCCTCCTGGATTCCCATGTTGAAACAAAGTCCCCAGTTAAGATAGCTTGAAAAAGAATAGTTATATTAGAGGATGGAGATGGTCATTATTGATAGTAATAGCCATATTGACAGTATGACTAAAATGACAACAACAACAAAATTATTGAGAAAGTCTTTCACTTTGCAATCTTACTAAGTACATCTTCATGCTGATATGTTTACCTTCCCTAATTGAGCTGCTCCCCTTCATGCACTTGATCGTCAGCACACTCAAGTTGCTGCACCCACTGTGTTTCTTTTACCGCTTTCTAAAATTTAAAAATACATTTCTCACAAATAATTTTGAAATAACGGTTGTTAATAATTATGGAGTGGCTTTTCACTATCCTCCAGTAACTCACAATTGTTCTAGCATTCGTTATTCCATAACATTATCATCAGTATCAACATTAAAATCATAACATGTGCACTTTATGTAATGTCTTATAATGTTGTCAGTCACTTACCAACTGTGTTTGCTGGACAATTTCTGTCATTTTTGCCGTGCACTGGTCGGTCATTGTCCAAGGGCGCTGCTGAAAAAGGATGCAAGTTGCTAATGTGTTCGTTCAAGGCCACTATGAATATCACTCAGTAATGATTGTGATGTCACATGTTTACATTTGTCTCTTCAGTAGCCTGTCTCTTCCTCTTCAGTCTGAAGATGGGTGAAAGACACCCATTGACCATTTGTTTTCCCTCTTTGGTGAAATGAGCAAACTGTCCTCCATGCCTGAAGAAACAAATTATAGAATCCAGAAAAGCAACTGAAACAACTTTTTTTTGTCAAACAATTTCACAGGCTTTGGAATAAGCAACCAATAAAACATGTAATTGTCTGGTAGCAGTGTTGTTGAAGAAGATATATACAGATATATACCCCACCATCTCCACAGTACTGGCACATGCCCTTTCATGGGTTTGCATGTGTGTGATGATCTGTGCCTCTCCATGTTTAAAACGAGTTACACACATGAGCGTGTTCCTCTGCTTCAGCTCTGCAGCTCCATGTCCATCACTGACAATCGTAGGATGTAACTGAAAGCAGACATAAACAGACATTTGTGCACACTCAGAAACACAAATGTCTTGTAACATCATCCAATAACTACGGTCAGTGACTTCTGTAACTGCATAATTAATAACTAATTTTCCACTGTGCTTGGAAAACATGAAAAGGTTATGTTTTTCCTCTTTATTACCATTTTAACGATGTAAAATGACTTGGGCAATTATGCTATGTGCCTAACGACTTGTTGATCGCACATAGTATGACTCAGAAGAAACCCATACGAATTGCTTTCTCTGCAATGTATTCGTAGATCCATGGTAGTAGTTCACTTCTTAAAAAACATTTCTAATCAGGGTGATGTGCATTTATTCATTAATACACTGTAACTTGTGTGACGGACTAAAAATAAATAAAACACGTTGTTGGTTGTCACTTACTGTTTGCGTACGGTCAGCCATGTCTTCTCTTCGAGTTTTCAACGGGTTTAAACTTCGTGAAGTAGGCGTGTCGGGTAGTGACGTCACTACCCGACACGCCTCCGTACTGCATGCCGCAGACAGACCCTTCTCTCAGGTCTCGCCTCCTAACTCGCCTGTGGCTACGCGGCCTTCCCTCGATGCCTACATATCCACCCTACGCGGCCCGATGCCTGGCGTTTTGGACACAGCCTGGGATCAGCGCATGCAGCCTCTGTCAGGGTCCAGCTTATAGTCTGTTTGTGTTAGCATCATGTCAACTTGAAGAAAAAGTGTTTTTGAATTTAATGCCTCTGAAATCTGCGCCGTACAGTATCTGTTTTTCTGCAAGTGACACTTCCCCAAGATTGTTCTAGAAATACGGTTACCTTGAAACTGAACTTACTCAAAAGTTGATCTTGAAATCTGGTTCAAAAAAGACGATAAAAAGACGCTAACTAGGAGCCTCGATCTGAAGTAGAGTACAACTAACTCTCGGTTTACTAAGTGTTAAATAAATAATTAGGGTCTAATTCTGGATCAAGGACATAGGGCTCTGTGACGGGTGCCATTGTTGGAAAAAGTCTATTCTCAGGTCTGAAATGATCATGTACCGGCGAAAACTCAACCATAGCTTTGTTTACCTCGAACTTAGCATGAGGCTATGTCACCGCGCAGGTGGAGGCGGGTGGAGGCCGCCCAACAGACAAATGAGCACAGATCCAAGCCTTTCACATGAGGTGACATCACCTATATGCACGAAATGAGTGTTGTATTGTGTATCACCCAAATTATTATCACACATGGACAGTACATAGGATGGAATGTGAAAAATGAAGAAAAGCAAAGAATAGGGCTGTTAAAAAAACAATAAACTTATAAACTCCTTTGTAAAGTTTTGATAAACTTGAAGGAGTTTATGAAAACATGAGGCTAACCCTAAACCTCTGTCTGAGATCAGAGAAATCTAACAAACAGACCTTTCCTCTGCTCTCACCTTGTGTTGGTCAAAGGAGGTGAGTTTGGAGGACTTCATCTTGGAGGATGATGTGAGCCCTCTCCCTGACATCTTCACCCGGCTTCAAAAGAGACACCATGTGTTCGACAACGAAGCCTGGGGCCCCGAGCAAGTCCAGGGTCTGCTGCAGACAATCAACACAGAGTTTTTCCCAGGTGAGTCTGCTCAAGAGCAGGTGAGTGTCCTGGGACTGTCTGGGACAGATCTGATCAGTGTTTCTGATCTGCAGGTCTTGGACCAGCAGTCCTTGATCTTGGACCAGCAGACCATGATCTTGGACCAGCAGTCCTTGATCTTGGACCAGCAGACCTTGATCTTGGACCAGCAGCCCTTGATCTTGCAGAGTTACGGCTGGTGCTGATTGGTCTGCCTGGAGCAGGAAAGAGCTCTTCTGGAAACACCATCCTGGGGCAGAACCTGTTCAAAGCCAGTTGTGGGTTTGATCCCGTGAACACACAGGCAGAGCGTAAGACTGGTACAGTGCTCGGGCGGGAGGTCACAGTGGTGGACACTCCTGGCTTCAGTGATGTAGGCATTCGTCCAAAGAAACTGTTCAAACGCATCATGAAGTCCGTCCTGGAGCTGACTAAAGGACCTCATGCCTTCATCATCGTGGTGCGACTCGGGCGGGTTCACTGCAGAGACACCAAACTGCTGAGGCTCATCCCCAAACTGTTCGACAAAACAGCGTCCAAGTTCACCATGGTGCTGTTCACTCACGGAGACAACCTGGGAACAGAGAACGTCGATGTCCTCATCGACCGCAACACCACCATGAGTACGCTGGTGCAGATGTGTCAGCGCCGATACTGCGTCTTCTACAACAAGAGCAGCAACCGGCACCAAGTCCACGATCTGTTTCAGCAAATCAGCATCATGGTAGAGGCCAGCGGACACCCACAGTGCGACTCGCAAATATTCAAACTGACGACAGCGGCAGAGATAAAGCTGTTCTTGGAGGAACTGTGGGAAAAATGTAAGGCCAAGTTTACAAGCTGTTTTCGACCAAACAAGGACGACGAGGACGAGGAGAGGGTGCCGCTAACAAATATGAGCTGAGCTAGGGCTCAGGCTCATGAAGTCAAAGTTGAATATATTCAACTAATTAAGAGTAAAACAATGTATTATTACTACAGCTACTGCTGCTACTACTGTGCTTCTGCTACACTCCTACTGATTATGATATTAGACCAAATGGTGCATATTAACAGAATGACTTAATAAACTATTCAGATAAAACATGTGTGTGTGTATAAATGTGCATGTCCGTGTGTATTATAATAGATCCATGGTGTGTATGCTTCACTGTGAGCACTTCCTAGCTAGCTTCATTGAGCTAGCCGGTTAGAATTGTCCATCTATATACAGTCTACGAGCAGTGTTGGTAGTCGTGTAATTACTGTAATATTTTCTTTTTCTTGCTGTAACGCAGCAATGTGTGTTATTATTATAATCTGCAAGACCAGCGAGAGCGGAACAAAACTGCTGCAATAGCAGCCGCCAAGAAGTTTTTCACCAGTCTGGTAAAAGATGGCTGAAGCTGAAGCTTAAAGGTGCTATACCCATTTCTGCAATGTTTGAATGTTTAGCACCGCCCCCAACTCGCTCACAGGCTTCTCATTTCCCCTACGCTCTCATAACACGGAGCCACCTAGTTTTATTTGCGATCTGGTATGTATGCTAACATTAGCATTAGCACAACTTCTTGTAAACTGTGCAACAATCACTGATGAAATGGTACAAAAGCAACGCACTGCTAACACAATATATACAGTGCCTTGCGAAAGTATTCGGCCCCCTTGAACCTTCAAGATTCAAGATTCATTTATTGGCCATGTGCAGTTAAAAAAACCACATTGGAATACATACGCAAGAAAGGCACTCCGTGTGCACCGACAGAACAAAAACACGACACAATGCAATACAAAACACACATACACTGAACATAAAACAATAAAAAAAACAGCTGACACTGTGGCACCGATCAACAAAACAATACAGGGGTAAAAGCAGTTTAAAAGCAGGTAAAACATTTCGCCACATTTCAGGCTTCAAACATGAAGATAGAAAATTTAATTTTTTGTCATGAATCAACAACAAGTGAGACACAATCGTGAAGTGGAACGAAATGAATTGGATAATTTAAACTTTTTTAACAAATAACTGAAAAGTGGGGCGTGCAATATTATTCGGCCCCTTTACTTTCAGTGCAGCAAACTCAGTCCAGAAGTTCAGTGAGGATCTTTGAATGATCCAATGTTGTCCTAAATGACTGATGATGATAAATAGAATGCACCTGTGTGTAATCAAGTCTCCGTATAAATGCACCTGCTCTTTGATAGTCTCAGGGTTCTGTTTAAAGCGCAGAGAGAACCATGATGACAAAGGAACACACCAGGCAGGTCCGAGATACTGTTGTGGAGAAGTTTAAAGCTGGATTTGGATACAAAAAGATTTCCCAAGCTTTAAACATCTCAAGGAGCACTGTGCAAGCAATTATATTGAAATGGAAGGAGTATCAGACCACTGCAAATCTACCAAGACCCGGCCGTCCCTCCAAACTTTCATCTCAAACAAGGAGAAGACTGATCAGAGATGCAGACAAGAGGCCCATGATCACTCTGGATGAACCGCAGATAACTACAGCTGAGGTGGGAGAGTCTGTCCATAGAACAACAATCAGTCGTGCAAATCTGGCCTTTATGGAAGAGTGGCAAGAAGAAAGCCATTTCTCAAAGATATCCATAAAAAGTCTCGTTTAAAGTTTGCCACAAGCCACCTGGGAGACACACCAAACATGTGGAAGAAGGGGCTCTGGTCAGATGAAACCAAAATCGAACTTTTTGGCCACAATGCAAAACGATATGTTTGGCGTAAAAGCAACACAGCTCATCACCCTGAACACACCATCCCCACTGTCAAACATGGTGGTGGCAGCATCATGCTTTGGGCCTGCTTTTCTTCAGCAGGGACAGGGAAGATGGCTAAAATTGATGGGAAGATGGATGGAGCCAAATACAGGACCATTCTGGAAGAAAACCTGTTGGAGTCTGCAAAAGACCTGAGACTGGGACGGAGATTTATCTTCCAACAGGACAATGATCCAAAACATAAAGCCAAATCTACAATGGAATGGTTCACAAATAGACGTATCCAGGTGTTAGAATGGCCAAGTCAAAGTCCAGACCTGAATCCAATCCAGAATCTGTGGAAAGACCTGAAGACTGCTGTTCACAAACGCTCTCCATCCAACCTCACTGAGCTCGAGCTGTTTTGCAAGGAAGAATGGGCAAGAA
This sequence comes from Knipowitschia caucasica, assembly GCA_964034765.1. Lineage (NCBI taxonomy): Eukaryota > Metazoa > Chordata > Actinopteri > Gobiiformes > Gobiidae > Knipowitschia > Knipowitschia caucasica. The sequence goes on from OZ035833.1 coordinate 4,069,251, forward strand.
TTCCAGTCTCTCGATGTGCAAAACTGATAGAGACATACCCCAAGCGACTTGCAGCTGTAATTGCAGCAAAAGGTGGCGCTACAAAGTATTAGCACAAGGGGGCCGAATAATATTGCACGCCCCACTTTTCAGTTTTTTATTTGTTAAAAGAGTTTAAATTATCCAATAAATTTTTTTCCACTTCACGATTGTGCCCCACTTGTTGTTGATTCATGACAAAAAATTAAATTTTTATATCTTTATGTTTGAAGCCTGAAATGTGGCGAAATGTTGAAAGGTTCAAGGGGGCCGAATACGTTCGCAAGGCACTGTAAGTAAAAGAATACCGCTAGTTTCGCGTCCGAATGTATTAATTTAAACATTAGAATATATTCTAATATTTAATTATAATTTATTATACAGCTCCTCACAGCAGCAGTAGAACACTCCATTGACTTGAATGCAATTCTTCCGATCATTTTTTCTTGATGACAGAACTCTCAAACCAATAATGACCTTTGGCAACGCAATCTCTGTTTGTAATTCAGGTGTGTAAAATACTGCCATTACTCTGCAAGTACAACAAGCTATCAGCGCCTGTCACTACACACTTGTCTGTGTAGAGAAGCTAGCGGAGCTAGCCACGCTCAATTAACAAATACATATCTATCAATCAACACCATTAAACATTAATCAGACAGTACAGTATACATATACATCCTTAACACACATGCACGGACGATTTCAGAATTTGCTGTCAACGTTTTCATGACAAAAATACTGTTTTAAAGTGACAAAAAGCGATCGCGAAAAACCCGCTAGCTTAGCTGTTACCTGCCTAGCACGTCCCGGTGAAACCTTTGGGAGCTAACTATTTTATTTGCAGTCATTAAATACATTTCTAATTATAAGGGTTGTCTAGTATTTGTTCAAATATGTATATATTTTTTATTTTAGAATTATATTTGAATGTTGAAGTGGAAGCCCTGGTGTTAAGCAGCGCTGTAGAGACTAGAGGACGCAGGCTGTTCACTGCTCGTTCTGTGAGTGGAGGAGAACGTCCCGCTCAGACTCTACTCAGCACTTTTCACTGCATACATTTCTTACACAGTTGAATCAATGACCTCAAGTTTTCAATTAAATTATGTATTATGATACAACTTGTATGTAGTAGAAAGCATTTTTATGAACTACTTAGGAAAAAAATTGGGTATAGCTTCTTTAAGGAGAAAACTATGTTAGAAAAGACAGGCAGTAATAGTGTAATACTTTACAATTCAGAGACTGTGATGTTGTAGTGCAACTCATTACTTTGAAATAACAATAATAAATAGTATTGTAACGTCCTGGCTCGAGGTAATGAATGAGACAGTGTTCTACTTTCTACTTTATTACAAGATGGTTACTGTCGGCCATAACCACGCCAATACAGCTCCAAACTTAGCAGAACAGCAGCCCGTTTGCAGTCCCCGGGAAAAGAGAGCGTTAAAACAATCTTCCCTATGCCCCCTAGTAGGCCCCCCTAGATTTTGAATTTTTTTAGCTTGAATTTTTCCATTTGAAATTTTTAACCCTGAAAAAGCATGTTTGAATATTTTTATCTTTGCATTTCAATCACTAAAAATTCAGTTTACAAATTTCAATGTGATTAAAATTTCTAAATATTCAATATATTTTTTTTCAATGAAAAAAAAAAAGACGGATTATTTGTTCCATCAGAAATTGAATTTTAAATGGACCTGAATTCATCTATTTGAATGTTTTTAACATCTTCAATATTTGTTTCTGTGAATTTCAGTCACTGATTATTATTACGAGAAAAAATTAAACGAGAAAAAATTCAATGGTGAAAAATGCACATGACACATCCGGTGTTCTGACGAGTTGTGTGCTCTGTCAGTTAGTCTGTCAGTTGGTCTGTCAGTTGGTCTGTCAGTTGGTCTGTCAGTTAGTCTGTCAGTTAGTCTGTCAGTTGGTCTGTCAGTTGGTCTGTCAGTTGGTCTGTCAGTTGGTCTGTCAGTTGGTCTGTCAGTTGGTCTGTCAGTTGGTCTGTCAGTTGGTCTGTCAGTTGGTCTGTCAGTTGGTCTGTCAGTTGGTCTGTCAGTTGGTCTGTCAGTTGGTCTGTCAGTTGGTCTGTCAGTTGGTCTGTCAGTTGGTCTGTCAGTTGGTCTGTCAGTTGGTCTGTCAGTTGGTCTGCGCATGCGTCATTTTACTGAGGTAAAGACAGGCGTAGCTTTCAGCAGGTCTATCGGTTGATGACATGAATCTAACAGGTTGATAACATGAATCTAACAGGTTGATAACATGAATCTAACAGGTTGATAACATGAATCTAACAGGTTGATAACATGAGTCTAACAGGTTGATAACATGAATCTAACAGGTTGGTAACATGAATCTAACAGGTTGATAACATGAATCTAACAGGTTGATAACATGAATCTAACAGGTTGATGACATGAATCTAACAGGTTGATAACATGAGTCTAACAGGTTGATAACATGAATCTAACAGGTTGATGACATGAATCTAACAGGTTGATAACATGAATCTAACAGGTTGATGACATGAATCTAACAGGTTGATAACATGAGTCTAACAGGTTGGTAACATGAATCTAACAGGTTGATAACATGAATCTAACAGGTTGATAACATGAATCTAACAGGTTGATGACATGAATCTTACAGGTTGATAACATGAATCTAACAGGTTGATAACATGAATCTAACAGGTTGATGACATGAATCTAACAGGTTGATAACATGAGTCTAACAGGTTGATAACATGAATCTAACAGGTTGATGACATGAATCTAACAGGTTGATAACATGAATCTAACAGGTTGATGACATGAATCTAACAGGTTGATAACATGAATCTAACAGGTTGATAACATGAATCTAACAGGTTGATGACATGAATCTAACAGGTTGATAACATGAGTCTAACAGGTTGATAACATGAATCTAACAGGTTGATGACATGAATCTAACAGGTTGATAACATGAATCTAACAGGTTGATGACATGAATCTAACAGGTTGATAACATGAATCTTACAGGTTGATAACATGAATCTAACAGGTTGATAACATGAGTCTAACAGGTTGATAACATGAATCTAACAGGTTGGTAACATGAATCTAACAGGTTGATGACATGAATCTAACAGGTTGATAACATGAATCTAACAGGTTGATGACATGAATCTTACAGGTTGATAACATGAATCTAACAGGTTGATAACATGAATCTAACAGGTTGATGACATGAATCTAACAGGTTGATAACATGAATCTAGCAGGTTGATAAAATGAATCTAACAGGTTGATAAAATGAATCTAACAGGTTGATAACATGAATCTAACAGATTCATTCAGATTCATGTTATCAACCTGTTAGATTCATGTTATCAACCTAACAGGTTGATAACATGAATCTAACAGGTTGATAACATGAATCTAACAGGTTGATAACATGAATCTAAACAGGTTGATGACATGAATCTAACAGGTTGATAACATGAATCTAACAGGTTGATAACATGAGTCTAACAGGTTGATAACATGAATCTAACAGGTTGATATGGGATTTCTAATGAATGGATTGTAATGAAACCAAGGCGAATAACAAGATGATACTACATTAATTTGATGAGTTAGTCTTTTGAACATTTTGGGTAAATGTGCTTGTTTCAAATCATTATTGCTGTATATTCCTGTTTATTTATTTAGGCTGTGTGTATTTGTTTGTGTTCATGAAAACCATCACATTTGAACATTTATAACAACAAAGGACAGTGTTATTGTTGGTAACGTTACACATTATGTGGGTCTAGTTTCCCGTGTAGCAGTTTCCACAGGGCTCACTCGTGTTACTTTAGAAAGAGCTCCATGTAAAGGAATGTGGTAAACAGTGGCCTATGTACTGCACAGGTGGACAAATGCAAGACAAAATAGTATTAATAACCTGGCCTTGTGGAGGTCTCAAGTAACCTTGCCTGCAAGCTGAATTCTCGCAGTATTTGTGAGTTCACAAACACTCGAGAATACATCTTGTCCCGCTCCCGCCAACCCTTTTCGAGTCAAACATCTAGGTGTTCAAGCCAATCACGCGCCAGTCTGGGGGTTTAGGGCGGGATATCCGGGTTTGACAAAAGCAAGAAGTGCCGGGCCGAAGCAAAACAAACATGGCTACGCAGGAGGACGGACGCGTAGCTGAGGCTATCAAGTCAGTTTTAGCAGAATCTCCAATTTCTTTTTTGAAAGATGAACAGCGAGAGGTGCTTTGTGCACGCCGATGACGACATAATGTTACCGGGATTGGTTTAAGTCAAACCTTGGTAGGCGGGCACACAGCGTCACTTCGCCCAATCAGCTTGAAGTATTCTGCTGCTTATCCCTCCTTTCCCCGAAAGGATTCTCCTGCAGAAGTCCCAGATTGATATTGTGGAGAACGCATTAGAGTTTTACACAATCATCAATCTGGCTCTTGCCAGGTTAGGTCTCAAGGACCACAGAGACTTTCGTTGTTTAGGCTGTTTGGTGCCGAAGGTTTGGCCTGTTTATGATGAGGTAAATGTCCATATATAATGTATCTGTGTCTTTTGTTCTGTCTGAAATTAACGACCATTTTGTGAATAAACCAACCAGGAGGCTTTGTCGTACAAAGATCCCGTTTTGCCTGATTCTGATTCTTATCAGGAATTAACAAAAACATGTATTCCACAGCTCGAACTCTTGTACACTAAATGATATTTGCTGAGTTGTCTCTGAAATAAAGCAACAACGGTAAGAACACCGTATGGCTCCTTATTTCTTGAGTTGTGAAAAGTTACGAGCTCTTTCGGCTCCACTCGCTCCGTAAACAAAGAAAAACCTCTCTCTCTCTTTCTTAAAGTGACGGTAACGTAAATATTCTAAGTTAACAAATCTCCATTAGTTCTAAAGGGTTTAATGTAGATAACGAGAGATTCCAACGTCAGTGAAGAGAAAACAGACCAACTGACAGACCAACTGACAGACCAACTGACAGAGCACACAACTCGTCAGAACACCGGATGTGTCATGTGCATTTTTCACCATTGAATTTTCTGCATTGAATTTTGACTGTTGAATATAACATTATGAAATTGACCATCAGTGACTGAAATTCACAGGAAAAAAAATTCAAGATGTTAAAAACATTAAAATAGATGAATTCAGGTCCATTTAAAATTCAATTTCTGATGGAAGTCTTTTTTTTTTTATTGAAAATGCACTGAATATTTTGAAGGTGAATATGTCATTTTGAAATTTTAATCACATTGAAATGTGTAAACTGAATTTTTACTGACTGAAATGTAAAGATAAAAATATTCAAACTTGCTTTTTCAGGGTTAAAAATTTCAAATGGAAAAAAAATCAAGCTAAAAAAAATTCTAAATCTGATGACACAAAAAATCTTCCATACTCAGAACCAATCCTGTAAGTGCACTAAACAGTGAAGAATAACATGAAATAACAGCATTCACATAAACATAAATGCAGGGTCGCTACAGTATATTACGTTTTTGTCCACTGGTGTTGCTAAGGAAAGCTAGAGTTTCCCGAGATAATATTTACGGTCTATGAAATGCAGGAATGCAAACAATGTGTGTATTTGTTTCATGTATATATTCATTACGTTTGCAGTGTCAGTTTCCAACACTAGGGGTCAGCGGTGTCTGCCTCCGCTCTGACGTCACTTCCGTAAACAAAATGTCGGCTCCTAAAACCATCCCGAAAGATGCTCAGGTGAGTGTTCCTCTCTTTTAACACGGATATGATCCTGAGCTCCGGAGCTCCCCTTTTTGGCCAGGACTCTCTGTGGGCCCCGGGGATCTCGCGAGCAGTGATGGGCAAGCTACTTGCTTTGTGTAGTGAGCTAAGCTACAAGCTACTCTACAATAAATTCAGCTTCACTACACAGAAGCTACCACCCATACAAATGTAACAAGCTAAGTTACAAAATTCTGTCAAAAGTAGCTTGCTATATAGAAGCTATTTTCAATTAAACAAACTGCAGTTCATGCAGTTTTATATTTTCCTGCATTAACATGTTTGCTCATTTCTTATTTTTTGCACAATTCTTGAGTGTTTTATCCATGCCAAATGTGACATTTAAATTTCTCCTGTGTGAGATTAATAAAGCTTATCTTCTTATTTGAGATAAACTGTCAGTCAGATAAAGGTTAAAATGTTGTAGATATTTATTGAACAATAGCCCAAAACACCAAAAACAACAAAGAGTAGGCATCTGAAAACATATTTCTTTTCGCTCATCTCGACTAGAGTGACGTACTTTTGGAGGTATGGCCACGGTACAACACTTTGAGAGTCCTTATCATGGTCCTCCTCCACCGCGGCGGCTCCTGGGCTCTCTGCCATGCTTTTGCTTCCCCCAGAAGCACGCGCGCATGTGTGTGCGTCTCCAAGCCTCCCTGCATCTCCACACAACCATACTGTGGAGAAGCGCTACCCAGTCCGAGAAAGAAATCTTCCAGGGTACCTTAAGGACTTTGATCTAGGTAGAAGGTACTCTCGAACAAATGAGTGACCAGCCTGGGGCAGAATAATCCCCTCACTCAGCTGGAGGTCTGGTTTGTCTAACCTGGCAAGAGCCAGATTGATGATTGTGTAGAAATCTAACGCGTTCTCCGCGATATCAATCTGGGATTTCTCCCGGAGAATCCTTTCGGGGAAAGGAGGGATAAGCAGCAGAATACTTCAAGCTGATTGGGCGAAGTGACGCTGTGTGCCCGCCTACACTCTTGCCAAAACCCGTAGGTAAAAATGCACAAACATCTTTGCCGTCCAGAAATGCACAAAGCGCCTCTCGCTGTTCATCTTTCAAAAAAGAAATTGGAGATTCTGCTAAAACTGACTTGATGCCTCAGCTACGCGTCCGTCCTCCTGCGTAGCCATGTTTGTTTTGCTTCGGCCCGGCACTTCTTGCTTTCGTCAAACCCGGATATCCCGCCCTAAACCCCCAGACTGGTGCGTGATTGGCTCGCACACCCAGTGGTTCGACTCGAAAGGTGTAAGCGGGAGCGGTACAAGATGTATTCTCGAGTGTTTGTGAACTCACAAATACCGCGAGAATTCAGCTTGCAGGCAAGGTTATGGTTTGTCTACCCCACCTTCATAGCCAGTTTGTATTAAAGTTAAAAGAGATGTTCACAGTGATTTAAGTGTTCTTATATAAATGTAAAAAAAAAAAAATTGTGCTGCTGCTAGAAATTCCAGTTTGTGTGAAACAATATTTATTTTATTGCAGCGTACAGCAGCTTAAGTTTTATTGACATTATTGTTCATAATGTACTCAGAAAGGGGGATGTTATGGTAGTGACTTAGCCTGTGCTATCCTGGAGCGCCCTCTGTTGGTTCAAGAGAGTAACTGGGGTGGGGGGCACTTTTGAATAAATGATTGCTAGCTCCAGACACGTCTCCGTCTGTCTCAAACCTGCTACACTTACACCTAACTAAACAAAAACAACACGAGAAGAAGAAGAAGAGCTCCGGAGCTGGTCCTGAAGCTGTTCTAGGGCCTAAGGCAGAGCTCTGACCGGGAGGAAGCTCTCCAACACGGCCTTATCCCCCCGAGGAGCCACTGTTAGCCATTAGCACCATTAGCATTAGCACCGAGCGGCTAAAGGCTAGCTCATCTTTTACGCATTTCTTTCTAAGTTTAAATTACTTCTATACATTGGCCTCTGCTCTGTGTTTATCTGATTATTATCCTGTAATTATTTTACATTATATTTCAATAAATAAATCAGACTGTGGGATATACTGAAGGTAATGTGGCGAACGCAGAAGTGACCATCAACATCTGTTGTTGTTGTTGGGGTTCTGTATGTAACCCTCATTCACTGTGTCTTATGTGAGTGGTCCCAACACACCCAGCTTCTGGACTCTGCGTTGTGTTGTTTATGAGTGTGGTGGTGAGAGAAGGACCACAGCAGACACAGCAGTTCCATTTTGATTGTGGAAGTGCAGTTTTACTTTGAGGTTCTTGAAAGAAGTTGCTTGGCTCATGGGACCTAACAACGTAAATGCAAAAAGAAAAGAGAGCGCGGATCAATAATACAATCATACTGTCAATTAATAATTATGCCTCTCCAACATAAAAACATTCTCCAAATTGCATAAACAAATTACATAGTACTATACAACACAATTAGCACTGCTGGAGCTCCTGTGTGGCTAGCTGAAGTTGAAGTACAAATAAAACTGCTGATCACAAACAACTGCACAATCTTGTAGCTGAACATGTTAACCAAAGTGCAAAAAAACAAATACTATCTTGATGGCAACTTTAAAGCCAGATGTTAATGGATATTTAAACAACAATTTGCGAGACATATCGTACAACGTAAAGGCAAAAAGAAAAGAGGGCGGATGACGCGTTACGCAGCCAATTAACGCTGGCGCTACGGTGGCCGGCCCAGAACATAAGGGCAATAATAAAAATAAGGCCGTCACACGAAAGAGAACCAGTCCGAGTGCCCCATCTAGTGGTCACTCCCTTACATGTACAAAGTTGATGTTATAAGCGCCGGTGCTCTGGTCCTGGTTCAGCTGGAAGTTACTAGTTGAGAGACCAAAGGGACGAAGAACCAGGTTCCCCAAGTCCTTCAGTTTACCTACAGAAAACACACAATGGCAGATGAGAACAACACTACAGTGGAGCAACAAAGTATGCAGACAGTTTTTATGAGAAAATAACTCCCCAGATAATCACATGGTCAGATTTAGAAAGAATCTAAATGCACCACAACAGACTTACAGTGAACCATGGGGGTGGAAACATCATGCTTTGGGCCTGTTTTTCTGAAAATTGAATGTCCTTCACACACTGGTCCTGGAGCCTCAGCACCAGAGAACATCTATGGCCCTGTTAAGGATTCAAGCAGACAGAGACGGATCGTGGTGCGCCAAACTCTGGAAGTTTATTTAAGTTTCTCTCAAGTTCCAGTGGTTTCAATTGTTTCTTTCTCTCAGACAGAATAAAGGCAGTACACAGTTTATATAGTCATTGTTAAAGTCAGTACACAGTTTATATAGTCATTGTTAAAGGCAGTACACAGTTTATATAGTCATTGTTAAAGGCAGTACACAGTTTATATAGTCATTGTTAAAGGCAGTACACAGTTTATATAGTCATTGTTAAAGTCACACATGGAAAGACGTGTCATACAGAGACAGTCACATCAGAGTCAAAACATGGAGTCATCATCAGAGTCCTTGTAGAGTCCTGCACGTAGGCCATATTGCTATCTAATACTAACACTCACCCCTTTGATCACATAATCACATGTGATCACTCAATTTGATCAATCAATAAAGTGGAAAAAGAAAAAAAAAATCTAAAAAAAAACTTAGAAAATGTATGCATTAAACTCATAATCATCAAGTCAATATCAGTGGATTTTATCCTCTATCCTGGGAAAAAAAACAAAACAAAAAAGTAAATAAATAAACAAATAACAAAAACAAACAAAAATAAAAACAAACAAACAATATTGGACACAGTAGAACTTCGCAGATTCAGTCAAAACACAGACAAAAAACGAGCTGAGTCTCAAATTAGAAGCTAATTTCACTTTTCTTACTCTATACTTTTATTCTAATGCTAATTATTTACACTACACTTCACTTATTTCACTTTATTATCTTAGACTGTGTACTTTCTAATCTATTTACAAATATGTTTGCATATTTGCTTTCATTGAGCCATATTCTTAAACATATATTTTAATCTAATAAATCTCTCTGTGGTTTACTTTCATTATCAGTGGATTATTGTTAGTGGGATTTTGCTCTATTTCTATTCTACATTCTCAGGAATAAAACTGTGAACACAGAAAGACAAATGGTTAATATGAACATTATTATGGTCAGTTTTCCAAAAACATTTGTTGAACCGGGAAGTGCTGTCACTTCCTCCTCTCAGGCAGTTTGGGATGAATGTACATCATTAATCAAATTAGTATTATTCTTACAAGAGCTAATCTATTTTAGCAGGTTTTGGGATTGGGGTCTATAATGGTGTTTGATTCTCTAATCTGTGCTGGAAACTTCTCAAAGATCAAAATGCTTTTAAATCTCTGTTGGTTGTAATCTATCTCATTAATCTAGGCATTAATCTAAGCTACATTAATCGAGGCTACACTCATGAACTTTTTGCATTGTCAACATTCACAGATGTTTGAACACAAGTGAATTTGACAAGTATCTAATAAAACTCTGCATAAAACTGTAATTAACTTTATTTACTTTTCAAGTAAAGGTTTGTGAAATGGTCCTTTTACCGTTTGATATTAGCACTGGCTAGAAATATTCTCTATTTTTGAAAGCATCTATGGTTGATGCATCTATTTAATTCTATTTCTACACTATTGTTTAACTCAAAAGCTCGGCTGCAGCTTGAGCAAAGGCATATTTCTAGTTTGTGACTTCTGGCACTTTTAATGGCTGTAAAATAACTCTGATTCTAATATTATAGCTGATCTATCAAAAGGATAACATTGTATAGTTATGATTTTAACTCCTATGTGGAAATGTGTTTATGAACAACAAAGGAAGGACAATTCTACTTTTTTACTACTATTTAACATCTACTAAAACGCTACAATACCCATACTTTATCATTTTAAAACATTTTAACAGTTGCTCAGTCTCCCAGACTAAAAAGTCAAAGTTTTTGTCTGTCAGATGTCTGAATACTTTACATGTATTGCATTTGGTCACAGTTGTGGTTCTGGTTGTAGCAATAGCATCGGCAATAGATGATTTTTCATTGGCTGGTTCTTGTTCTGCAAATGTCTGTGTCCAATAGATCATCAGATGTTCAGAAGCTAGAGACAAACAAAAACAAAAGAAAGAATCATGAGTATCTCTCTCATTTAGCACTCATCAATGGCATGATTTCAATAATATAAACATCACTCCCCAGTTTTCTCTCTAAGGTCCTCAGGTCCTCAGATCCTCAGGTCCTCAGGTCCTCAGGTCCTCAGATCCTCAGGTCCTCAGATCCTCAGGTCCTCAGGTCCTCAGATCCTCAGGTCCTCAGGTCCTCAGATCCTCAGATCCTCAGATCCTCAGGTCCTCAGGGTCCCCTGAGGGTGAGTCTCAGTCGTCATCAGGTCAGGTCATAGAGAGATGTCATCTTGGACATCAGTAGGGTCCAAGCCATGGTTTTGGTCTCTCCAGATGCACATCAGGATCTCCAGATACAGTCTTTTCACTTGAAGCACATCAGGTCATTTGCGATGCACTTCTGGTCAATGGTGCAGTGTCACAGTTCCTGTACACAGCTTGGTATGCAGTAGTTACTCTCTATGGTAAAGTCATTTTGATTCTACTGTAACACAATTTCTATTAATGCTGTTGCTAATGTCTCTCAGACAAAAGCAAGGGCAGTGATTCAGTTTACTTCTCTAATTTGTGTTTTTATCAGATGTAATCCTCATCAATGTAATTACTTCACACAGTACAAAATCTACAAATCAAAAGTGTCAGGACACAGGTCAATTAAGTCCATGACAATATAGAATTCAAATGAACATTTCTGGTCTCAAAAATACTGATTCAAATAAAGATTCAAGTGATAGACAATTAAAAATATTTGTTTACATTGGAGTAAACTTTTGAAATGCTTTTTTCTCATGTTCTGCTTTTTCATGTATCTATATGTAAATGTGAATGTGTGAGTGTATGATTGTGTGTATGTGTGTGTGTGGATGTATGAAGGGTGTGAATTTTGGGGTTGTGTTTCCAGACTCCTCGAACCACCTGCATTAGAAGGTCACACTGGCTCGATGTGAACAAGCAAAGTGGGCACACTTCCAGATTGCAAAACAACTCACCCACCACTGCCTACAGAAAACCCCACTTTGTGGCCCCGGTCTCACTGCCACCTACGACCATCGGTCTGTAGTGGGGGAGGGGCACACGGAGGTAGCTATGTCGCTTTTACGATCTGCGGCTGGTTGGATGGTGTCTGCTCTGGGCTGTTCTGATCCCTCAGTGTCCAGCAGTGACCCTGTACAGTGTGGCAGAGTCTGAAAAACAATCCTTGAGACGGCCAATTTAAAAAACAAAAGATATCAGTTTGTGATTTGAGATTGTTTTTCTCTCTAAAGTCTAAACAATTTTGGAGCGCTCTTGGCTTTCCCACATGCGCTATGTAAATAAACTTATTAATTATTACTAGTGCAAATTAGTCACCCATCTTGCGTGCTCGTGTGCAATTGCTTTTTTATTGAAAACAATTGTGTAGTGTTATATTACTCACTAACATTTGATGCAAAATCATCAATCAAATGGATGACAAAGAATAAAAATGCGTCAACAAACATTGATCCCCTTCAATGTGTGTGTGTGTGTGTGCTGCGAGTGTGTGTGATTTATGGGTGTGGGTGTGTGGTGTGTGGGTGTGTGTGTGTATAGTGTGGGTATGTCCAACGATTAAAATATTTAATGTTAAATACTCCTATGCTGGTTTCGTCTGTTTACTTTCGGTATATCATGACTGTATACTGTTTGCTTGTATTGCCTTTTTTATTAACCCCTCCCCCCATCTCCCACTTCATGCCCCCCCCCCCCCCCCCCCCCCCCCCCTCCCCCCCCCCCCCGCCCCCCCCCCCCCCCCCTCCTATGTGCCCTTCTGGGTTTCTTCTTGGCCCCCTGTATCTCCAACTACATATCCTGTTTGTAATCTCTGTCTACAATGTATCTGAACTAGTCCTTTTCATTTTTTGTGTCTATTTTTTTTCTGTATATGTGTTTGTCTGCAATAAAAAGTAAAAATAATTTTTTTTTTTTTAAATAATTATAAAAAAAATTAATCCGCGCGATAAAAAAAATGACGCCGTTAATATTCAAGTTTGCGCGTTAACGCCTGTTAATACACCTGCGAATATTTAGGACGCACTACTTAAAGTACTTATTAATGATGACATTGTGAAGACCAGAAACTCTCTTTATATATACAAAAAAGACTCAAATCTCAATAACCCCTTCAAACTTAAACAATATGCTATTATGTATCTTTTGTACTGTCGTGTTCTTATTTATCTATGCGTCACTTGGGGGTTTCTTGAAAGACTGCCATGAAATTGCAAATTAAGAAAAATCTCTATAGCAACTGCAACATAGAGCAGTGGAACAATCCAACAATAACGAGCGAAACTTGAAAACATGAAATCAAAATCCAAAGATTAACTAAACTGGGTATAAATCACTTTATGGCCGATTATCCCTTTTACAGCATTGAAAACAGTTTAGACTCCATGCATCTATATCTACTAATTTTAAAATAGATTGCAGCCTTCTTCAGCATTAGAGTCAATATGCAATTGGAGCCATCATGTACAGAGCGAGGCTCCTTGCTGCGTGTGCGTAGATCAGCAGGGACGGCAACGCAAGTGTCCGGTGCAATAGTCAAAAACAAAAAAGGACACTGCCTTGAATGTGATGAATTGTGGTGAAATTGGGTCGAGTTCAACTCAATATTTACAGTACTTTAACAGCTTAAATCCAAATTCCCTACTTTCTCTCATTTAGACAAAGTCTATAATCCAATACTCACTTTTCACCACAGATTCTAATTTAAATATTTGAAAAACGGCTTTTGTAACTAAAATAAAAAATACATGAAAAAATTCTCACAAACAGCTATGAAATATATCCAGAGATACAATAATGGACTCAAAAATAAGCAGCCAGATTTACAAAGAAAAGCAAAGCTTTATTGTACTAATCTTTGGATTTCAAAAAACATACTAATATTCAAAAACTTATTCACTAATGGTGTTTAAAAACGTTTAAACTGTGTCATAACACAATGTTCAATGGCAAATTTCGCAAATTTAACGGATAGAATAACAACTATGAAAAGCCATAATCGCTAAAGCAGTGTTTGTTCTGATGCAGAGCCGGAGTAGCAAGGGAGGGGGCCGTTTTCCCTGACAACGGCAGCAAGATAGAGATGTGCACACACAGGCAGGAAAGTAGTGTTTTAGCAAAAATGCAAAACAGAAAGAAGAACTTTCAAGATTACTTTTTTTAAGCCAATATAACTGATGTTTGTTCGGTTTATTACTCGTTTGCTCATCCAAGTCTAGAATTAAGTGATCACTCTCCACACGTTGTAACAAAAAGGCACTCTTGTCTTTAACGATTACGCTTCTATTTTATCGAGGTAGCAAACTAGTTTAAACTCAAAAATCTCTTTCTAAAAACAAAAACAACTCTTGGATACAACCCTCTCATAGCTCAACTGTAGATAAACTCTGCAAAAAATGTAAATAACTCACAAAAGCTCTCATAGCTCAACTGTAGATAAAACTCTGCATTCTCCGGTGAACTCTGTTCACTCCAAAAAACAAAAACTCCCTTTTTCTGTATGTAATTTAAACCGTGATCACTGAAATATTGTTGCTTCTTTACTTTTGTCATTTATCAAGCCTGGAATTCGTCAATTTCAAGCTTTTCATAACAAAGGCCTCCTTATACACGTTTCCCTTTTAGAGTGCGAGAGATGCTTTTACTTTTATACCATGGTTTCACTAAGGATCCTTCTTCTCTATCTTTTCTCAAAGGGACTCTAACCCCGAAAACGTTTTCTCAAAGGGACTCTAACCCTGAAGCTTCTTCTCAAAGGGGACTCTAACCCCGAAAACGTTTTCTCAAAGGGACTCTAACCCTGAAGCTTCTTCTCAAAGGGACTCTAACCCCGAGACGACTTCTTCTCAAAGGGACTCTAAACCCCGAGACATCTTCTCAAAGGGACTCTAACCCCGAGACTTCTTCTCAAAGGGACTCTAACCCCGAGGACATCTTCTCAAAGGGGACTCTAACCCGAGACTCTTCTCAAAGGGACTCTAACCCCGAGACATCTTCTCAAAGGGACTCTAAACCCCGAGACTTCTTACTCAAAGGGACTCTAACCCCGAGACATTCTTCTCAAAGGGACTCTAACCCCCGAGACTTCTTCTCAAAGGGACTCTAAAACCCCGAGACAGTCTTCTCAAAGGGACTCTAACCCCGAGACATCTTCTCAAAGGGACTCTAACCCCGAGACTTCTTCTCAAAGGGACTCTAACCCCGAGACTTCTTCTCAAAAGGGACTCTAACCCAGAGAGGATTTTCTCAAAGGGACTCTAACCCCTCGAAAACATCTTCTCAAAGGGACTCTAACCCCGAGACATCTTCTCAAAGGGACTCTAACCCCGAGACATCTTCTCAAAGGGACTCTAACCCCGAAAGACAGTCAGAGCACAAGGGGGACTCTAACGCCTGAGACCATCTTCTCAAAGGGGACATCCAACCCCAGAGACTTCTTCTCAAAGGGACTCTAACCCCGCGATCTTCTTCGTCAAAGGGGACTCTAACGCCCGAGAGCTTTTCTCAAAGGGGCGGACTCTAACCCCGAGGACATCTGTCTCAAAGGGACTCTAACCCCGAGCCTTCTTCGCAAAGTGACTCTAACCCTGAGACTTCTTCTCCAAAGGGACTCTAACCCCGAGAGGCTTCTTCTCAAAGGGACACTAACCTCCGAGACTTCTTCTCAACAGGGGACTCGTAACGCCCGAGACGTTTCTCAAAGGGGACTCTAACGCCGGAGACATTTTCCACCTACCTATTAGAGAGATTCTGACAGACCCCCAAAACAGACCAAAATTTAGGCTAGTATCCAAGATCACATACAGACTATACATAGAAAAAGGGTGTGCTGCTTTACCTTAATCTTGGTCACGCACAGGTACCGCAAGGACTGTCCAAGAGGTCAGCCAACCTCTTTTCTCGCTCTGGAAAATTCAATTTAAAAAACAAACGTGACAAGAGATGAAGTGACAAGAAGCCATCCAGGAACAGCTCTTCCAGCTTGGAATCTCCCGTTCCGCAGACACAGCAGGCCGCGTCTCTCACGCTCCGGAGAAAAAGAAACAAAGCAAAACTCCCTCAAAAACAATCCCAGAGGAATGTGCGCACACGCTGACGCGCGCAATCCTCGCACCCAAATCTGACAAGGAATCGAGGAAGCAGACAGAGACGGGATCGTGGGTGCGCCAAACTCCTGGACAAAGTTTATTTAAGTTTATCTCAGTTCCAGTGGTTTCACATTCCGTGTCAGACAGGATGGAGTCAAGTACACCTAGTTTGGGATATAGTGTCATTGAGTCACGTCACACATGGAAAGAACTGAGTCACACAGAGACAGACACAATCAAAGTCAAAAACATGGAGGCCATATTGCTATCTAATACTAACAGCCCCTACACACAACCCCTATTGCACGCACCATTTGAAGCAGAGAGTGACTTCCGCGAGCTGGGATCAGGGACGCGTGTTAGAAGGGATAATTTCAGGTTGCTGCGATCGTTGTAGAAGCCTGGAGCACACATCGCACGCCGATTAGGGCTGGGATATGGCAAAAAAGTCAGCCACCGGGCGCGTAAAACCGGACGACGGATCCGTCCAAACATGGGTCGCGTTTCATTCTCCTCCTCCGTATCTCCGACGAGGGTGAATGGAGTTGGCTCCACTGCTCCAAGCATGCGTCACGTACGGACGCATCTCTCCGTCACGGAGGTGCAACGCCACGACGGATGAAATAGAAACAATCCAGAGATATTAAACATGTATAGCATAATGCTGTAGTCCTTGGTTATAAGTATGTGTTAATGACAGCATGATTATTAACAAATGTAATACTTTTTCGATGGTATTGAGTTTGAAACATTTGTTTCCTGATCGTAAACCTACCATTTATTTTCATGTAACTGTTAATACGCTAAACTTTACATACACCACGCTCTTTTTGCCATCGGCTCTGTCCCCTCTACCTGCACACACGATACACACACACTGACCACACCCACACAGCAAACAAACACACACGCAAACAACGCACACACGCACACCCACGCACACACTCGACACACACCGGAGTTGCACTTATGAAAGCCGGCTTCCAGCCAAGCTGAAATCCATGGAGGCGGGGCTAAAGGGTGGCTGGAGCCTGCTACACTATTATGAGAGACAGATCTCACAACACGGATATGTTAGGAGTATCCTTTGATCCTTCTTTTCTCTCTCCCCTTTTTTCAATTCTTTCAATAAGTTTTTGCCACATCCATTGCGATCCGTCTCGCCAGCGGATGCTTCATATGCCGTGGCTTTGCACTGATCATAGCCACAGCTCATGCACATGAGCTGCTGCTCTGCAGTCGGTTTGGCCACTAGTCACGTTTAGCGGACGTACATCCTCGATTTTATATCCATCGCTATGTACATTTCGATTTTAAAACGATTTTCATTAAAGTCACCGAAGACCAGCACTTTGCCCCTTAAAAAATCATTTCGGATTTTTTCCGCTCCATATTCCAGTTTCAAAACGTTTATTAATTTGTTATTCCCCCAATACGTGATTATTAAAGTCTTGTACAGTACTGTGCTGATATTAACTCTCACAATCTCCTTCATTCAAGTTTTCACAATTTCAAATTCATTGTCACAATTCGATTTTAAAAAGCCCGTTTAAGAGTGCCCACACTTTTAGCAGCATTGACAATCAACAGGATCGCAGAAAAACCGAATTGGACATAGTTTGGAATATTAAAAAGTATGACAGCCTTAATATCTGAATATTATACCTGGCATATCTTTTGAGGTGTATCAGTTTTGCAAATGAGTTGATTTTCCCTGGAGCAGGGTGGAACATCGTCTTCTAAAACCGCATTGATTACCTGCCTGCACTGCCCTCTGGGTGACACAACAATAGACAACCAGATGCTTTTTTAATAAGATGTTGTTTCAAATATATTAGCATATTTTAATTTTAGTCAATACCCACATGTTTGCTGTTTGGGCGCTTTGGCACGTAAGATCAGCTCGCGCGCACACAGTAGTTTTAAACATCAGAAAGAGTGAGCAGCGATCTGGACATTGTTTTTTGTGAATTTCAAAAGTCTTGCTGTCTGAACAGCCACGGAGCCACAGAGACCGTGAGGACACACAGCATCATACTGTTGCTGCTGTAGCATCAGTCCTCTGGCCTGTCCTCGACGCCATGGACAGCACAGGGACAGAGACCACAAGAAATGGACCTTTGTTATTGACTAAAGACATTTGCAAATAAATTGTTTAAAAATCAGAATTTAATCTTTCTCAGTACTTCAGACTTCAACAATTGGTGGCAGACATAAATACTAATCTTGCAAGACTATCTCACACACACACACATTGTTTAATACCATACTATAATAGTGTACACTCGTATATTTGGGCTTGTTCATCACTAAAGTGGCACACACGTAAAGGGGCACAAAAGTGTGACAAAAGGCCAAAAATTAATTTTAATATCGAGAACAGTATTTTATGTTTTTTTCATGTTTCCAACACCTCTCTGTCCATGACGAAGTTGCACTAGAACAAACACTGTTTTATAACATTAGAACAAGTTTCTATAGTCGGCCCTGTTTATTTTATGTAACGGACGAGATGATTTGAACGGAATGAGCTTTGTGGATGTTTTGATTGGGATTTTCAGATGTCCCACAATTTGATTCAAGATTCTCTTTTTGTTGGTACACAAGAGTAGATGCAAAGTGATACTTCATATTGTCAACCGAATTAATGTGAAAACAAGACACAATTTTTTTTTTTCCTCAAGTTTAAATTTTAGAGAAGAAGAGGACCGTCCTCATGCACGTCGCGTTATACATTGATTCAGGGGTTCATATAATTTTTTTTTTTTTTTTTCACGATTGTGCCTTTTTATATCAAGTGGATTTTCCTACTTTGTATGTTTTTCAAACGCATAGTAAATCTGGGGATTGTCATCTTCTCCTTTTTTCAGACTGAGGACATTTTATTTAGTCGAATGTAACTGGCGGTCACAGTAGAAATGGTCCAATCAGGAAGGCTAATTCAGTCGTGTTAAAATGTTGCTCAAAACAATTTCTATGTCAAATCTTTCCTTTAGTGATTTTTTCCCACACTATCTCTTCCAATGGTGTCTGTGTTTGAACATCTTTTCTCCAATCTATGGAAGAGTAATTTTAGTTTTTACGAGTTATAACCTTTTTTTTTTATTGTAAAGTCCTAGATAACTCAATTGGTCACTTTACAGTTAACACACTCATAATAACGTGTACAGCAACTCTATGGAGAAAGGGCTGGAGAGCATATCGCTACAACTAAAACAGGACAACACATCACCCATGCTCAACATGTAAGCAAATACTCATCATTTCATCTTTGAGTATTCTCATTTCTCCACGTGGATCAGAGCAGGCAAGAAGTTCTCTGCAAACAAACAATCAAAATCAATTAGAGACAATGTGTGGTTCTAAGAAAATGGAAATTGAGAAGAATCGTGGGATTTGAAAGGGAATAAAATTCTTTGTGGTGTGGGTCCTGGGATGTGTGTCTAATCTGTGGAGGTCTACAGTCCTGACTCCCGACAGTGTGGAGTGTGAGTGTTGTGGTGTGTGAGTGTGTGGTGTTTGTGTGCCGTATGCATGTGTGTAATCTGTGAGGTCTACAGTCCCGACCGCCGACAGGTGTGAGTCGAGTGTGTGTGGTTGTGTGGAGGTGGTGTGTTGTGTGTGCTGGTGTGTGCCGTGCGTGTGCTGTGATGTGTGATGGGTGTGTGTGTGTTGGTGTTTGTTTGTGCAAGTTTTGTGTGCGTGTGTGTGTGGCGTGCAAGTGTGTAATCTGTGGAGGACAACATCCCGACCTCCCGACCAGGTGAGTGTGTGTGTGTGATGTTGCATGTCGTGGTGTGTGTGTGTACCACGGCGGCCCCGCTGCTGGCTGCTCCGATCCTGGGTCTCTCCTCCGGATGTTTCTTGAGTCGCTCGTAGAGCTTCGTCCAGTTTAGTCTGTGTTGTTCGTAGAGTTCAGCGCGGACACGAGAAGAGCCTTCATAGTCTGGCTTGAGCTCCACGGTGAAAAACACGATAATAAAATAACTGATAACATTATAACCTAGAAACATGACAGATCGGCGGAAGCCCTATTGCGATTGACTGCGGAACAGATCTAATGTGGAAATCTACTAAAAAATCACTTCATCTTATACTCACTTCATCCAATACTCACCCTTCATCCATACTCACTTCATCCTCCATACTACTTCATCTTATACTACCCTTCCATCTTCATACTCACTTATCATCATACTCACTTCATCTCATACTCACTTCATTACCACACTCACATACCCCCCTCCCATTACCAATTATCACTCTATCCCCTCCCCTATCCTCCCTCTCTCCCTCCCTCCTTTCTCCCACTATATAACTTCAAAATCCCCCAATATACCTAAAAAAAAACACTATCTTATCAATCCCACATATCTTCTAAATTACATCTCCCCCTTTCATCCCCTATTTCCTATCATATAATCAATACTAACAACCTCTCCCCACACCCCCCACAAACCCCCACAAACAACACTTAAACTAAACTAAAACAACTTCTACACAACCAACCACACACACACCCAAAAACCAAACACAAATTAACTTAAATATACCACCACTATCAACTACCAAACTCCCCCTACATAATCTTATATCTACCCCCTACTTCTAATAAACTTCTCACAAATCAAAACCTATTTTAAAATATCCCCATTTTAACCTAAAAATCCTTCCCCTCCCCTCAACCACTATTTTAAAATTCATCCATAACACTATTTTCCAATCCCCCCCCCAAATTACCTTCCCAAAAACCCATCTACACAAAACCCCCCCCCCCCCAACACACAACTCCAACCCCTCAAACCACCCTCCACCCCTACACACACACCCATTCCCCTCCTCCCCCCCCCCCCCCCCCCCAACCACCCTCCTCCATAATAATCTCTCTCTCATCCCTCCTCTCTCAACACCCCTTAACATACACCCCACCATCAATACCCAAACCTAATTTTCTTCTCCATTCCTCCCCCCCCATTCTCTTTCCCAATATTTTCCCCCCCTCCACACACCCCCATCTCCATATTAATAACCATATAAAATTTCACCCATTCACCAAATTAAAACACTACAACAAAATTAAAACATTACCATCTCATAAACACAAAACCTTCATAACAAATACCACATACCCCCCAACCCACCATACCAATCTAACTCCCTCTAACATCCTTAACTTCCTCTAACATCTCTAACTTCTTTAAACATCCCTTAACTTCTCAAACATCCCTTACTTCCCTCTCAATCCTCTAACTTCCTCTAAAATCCTTAACTTTCTCTACAAAATCCTTAACTTCTTCTAAAAATCAATTAATTCTCTCCCCCAACAATCCTATAACTTCTCTAAATCCTCTAACTTCCAATATACCCCCACACATAACAACCCTTTACCTCCCACCCCAAACCTTTACCAAAACAAACACTCAACAAAAAAAAAAAAAAAACAAACACAATCTCCCCCCCACACCCTCCCCCCCACTCCCCCTCCCCTTCCACTAACCTCACATACTCCTCTCAACCCCCCACATACTAATCTCACCTTTTTCCCCCTCTCCCCCCTCCTTTCCCATTCTTTTTTTTTTCCATCCTATTTTCATTTTTTTTCTTCTAACACCCCCCCTTCCCAACCCTCCCCCTACACCTACACTCAACCCTCTACCCCTTCCACTCACTCTACAAACCCATCCCCCAAACCCCCCCCCAATAAAACAACCACCATCCCCCCATATAAAACACCTACATAACACCCACCCCCCCCCCCCCCCCCACCCCCCACCCCCCCCCAAACTTTTCAAAAATAACCCAACAAACAAAATACAAAACAACATCAAAATCCACCCTAACTATATACCACACCCACCAATAAACCACCCCCCCCTCCCAATCCCCTCCTCCTTTATCCACCAAACTCAACCACTTCTAACCCAACATCCCCCCCCAACCATCTCAACCATTCAACCAAAAAACATAATTCCTCCACTAACTTTCTCTCAAATCCTCTTACTTCTATAAACATCTTAATTCTCTAACATCCTAAACTTTTCTAAAATCCTTAACTTCTCTACAACATCCTTACTGTCCTCTAAAATCCTTAACTTCTCTACAAATTCTTAACTTCCTCTAAATCCTCTTAACTTTCTTCTAAATCCTTAACTTTCCTCTAACACCTTAAATTCCTCTCAAATCCTTAACTTCCTCTCCAAATCCTTAACTTCCTCTACATCCCTACTTCTCTCAAATCCAAACTTCTCTTAATCCCCATCTTCTCTCAAATTCTCTAATTCTATTCAATCCTAAACTTCTCTCAACATCCCCATCTTCTCTAAATCCCCATCTTCCCCTCTAACATCCCATCTTATCTTAACATCCCCAAACTTCTCTCAAATCCTCTAAATTTCCTCTCCAAATCCTTAACTTCTCTAATCCTAACTTTCTTAATCCCATTCAACATCCCATCTTCCCCTCTCAATCCCCCAAACTTCTTAAATCCTAATTCCCTCTAACATCCCAATACTAAATCCCTCTCAACATCCCTCCCTATATCCCTAATTAACAACCCCTACACCAATATCTCTCACCTCAATCTTCCCTCCACCCCCACTAAATAAACCCTCATTCCCATCAACATTCCCTATACTTCAACAACCCCTCTTTTATATCCAATCCTCTACACTTATCTCAAACCCCTCCCCCTCTCTCTCCACATTCTCCCTAACCCCAACATCAATACCTACCTACTCATCATCACTCTAAAATTCTCTTTCCCAACCTTCACAATATAAATTCTCCCCAACCTTTCTTCATAAAATACCAAATCACCCCCCCCCACCCCCCCATTACACCCTCCCATACTATATCTCAACCCTTACCCACAAATCTTAATCTCCCCTATTAACTTCCTCCAAATTACTCCCCAACCTTCAACCCCACCTAACCCCCACATCACCCCTCATCTACTTCACAAACATCAACCTTTCATACCTATCTTCACTCCAATCCCTCTCTTCCAATAAATTCTTCATATATAACATTACCCCTCAACCAACACCCAAAAACCCCCCAATACAACCTCAAACAACCCCCCAAAAATACACCACAATCAACCCCTATTCTCAAATCACAACAACTACCACACTTAAACCTTTACACAAAAAACAAAATACAAAAAAACCCCCCAAAAACAAAATTATAAAAAAAAATATTAAACATTACAAAATAAAAAAATTACAAAAACCTAAAAAATTACAAAACATTAAAATTTCACTAACAACAATTAACACTCTACTAATTAACACCCAAATCAAAACAAATAACAACCAAATTAACCAAACCACTTTTAAACAATTTAACAATTACAAACCTAAACTCAATTATAAATTAAAAAAACCAATTATAAAATTAACACCCAAACCCACACCCCCCCTAAAAACAATCCCCCACACAAAAACCCAAACTACAAAACAAACACAATACAAACCAAAAAAAAAAAACCCAACAAAAAACAACCAAAACCCAATCCCCACCCCCCAAAAACCCCCCCCCATACCCTTAAAATAAACCCCAAAAAACTAAACCCAACATAAACAACTAAAATCCCCCAAATCCCACACATTAATACATCCTTACTATCATCTCCATCTCCAAACCAAAACCACCTCTAAAAATTTCCTCCCTCTCCCTTTTCAAACACCCACCTCCCACTAAATACAACCATACATCAACCCCCCTCCAACACAACTCTAACAACTCCTATTTATCCTCCCATTCCCCCTACAACCCATCACCATCATCTTCACACACAAACAAAACAACACTAATATAATAATCTCTTCTCACTCCTCTCTCTTTTCATTCCTCAAATTCCCTTTCTAAACCAAAATTCATCTTCATCCTATTCATCCTTTCTTTAATATCTCTTCTTAATTCTCTTCCATTCCCTCTTTTTCATCATACTCTCCTCCTTATACAAATATCCCTCCCCCAATCTATCTCCTTCCATTTACCTTATTCACTCCTAACAATCCTCTTTCTCTCCCTTCTCTTTACCCATTAACCCCCCTTACTTACACATCATAATTCCCATTCTCCTCTCATAAATCTCCCCCCTCCATTTTTCATTTTAAAACATACACTCACAAAAAAATTCAATCCTACTCTTCTCTCTCTCTTCTTTTTCTAATCTCTTATCTTCTCTCTTCTCTCTCTCCCCTCTTCTCTCTTCTTTCTCTCCTTTCTTCTCTCACTTACTATAATCTCTTTATAAACCCCCCTCACTTAAAAAACCCATTCTCCTATAAAAATACACATATACCCATCTTCCTTCTCCTCTACACTCCCTCTCTACCTCTATTACCAATCTCTCTCCCTCTCTCCCTCTCATCACCTCACACTCTCACCCCCCTCCATCTATCCACATCCTCTACTCTCTTCCTCTCTAACTCTTTCCCACATTCTCCCATTATCTCCCTCTCTCCTCCCTCTCTCTCTCTCTCCCTCAATTCTCCTCTTTCCTCTCTCCCCCTCTCTCTCCTTACCCTCTTTCTCCCCACCCACTCCTTTCTCACCCTACTCTCTCCCTTCTCCCTCTTACTCCATCTCTCATCTCTATCACTCATCTCACTCCATCTACAAATTATCAACCATCATCACCTCTTCATCAAATCTCTCCCACATCCTCATTTTCAACAATTAACCCTTTAATACACCAACAATAACTACCCCCCTTAACCCCCCAACACAAAATCCTACTCTATAATCAAACCACACAACCACCTCCCACTTCCCACAACAAAACAATAAACCCAATTCAAAAACCTACCAATCCATAATACCCTCAAATACCACAAATCACTTCATCCCCCACAAATCCCAATACAACCTTTACCCTAATACACCCTTCTAAACACCCAACCCCCCCCTAATTTCTTATCAAATTACCCCCCCCCATAAACATAACTAACCCCCTATTCCTCTTCCATATCATCTTTTCCCCACCATTCCTTTCATAACCACAAAAAATCAATATTATTATCTCTCTTCCTTTATTTTCAACTTCCCCCCCCTAACCCATACCTTTAATAAACACCACCCCTTCCACCCTCTTCTTCTTCATCCATCTAAATTATCCCTTTAAACCCCCTCGACTTAAACTAAATACCCACATATCAATACTACCAACACCTATTACCATACCTCCTATCCCTCCATTAACACCATACCTAAAACCCCCCACCCAACTTAACTCCTTACCCTTACCCCTTAAACCTCTTCACTTCACACCTTAACCTCTTACTAACACCTTTAAACTCCTTCACCTTTAAACCTCCAATTTAACCCTTAACTCCCCCTTAACCCTCAACTCCTTACCTTAACCTCCACTCCTTATTAAACCTTAACTCCCTACAAACTATAACTCCTTACTTACATTAACCTCCCTTATTACACCATTAACTCCTTACCTTAACCCTAACTCCTTACTTAACTCAACTCCTTCACTTACACCTTTAACCTCACTTACACATTACCTCCTTCTACTTTAAACACCCTTAAACTCCACTTACACCCTCAACTCCTTCAATTACACCTAACCTACCTTATTACCCCTAACATCCTTACTTACACCCCAACCTCCTTACTTAACCCTAACCTCCTTCACCTTTAACCAAACCCCCCCTCCCCCCTAACCCCCCCTCACTTAACACCCCTAACTCCTCACTACTTAACCTAACCTCCTCCACTTACACCTCAACCTCATTACTTCACCCTCAACCTCCTTCACTTAACCCTCAACCTCCCTCCATTACCACCCTCAACCTCCTTACCTTACAACCCACTATATACCCCTCAAACCCCACAACCATTTTCAAACCATCATCCAAACCACTACATTTCAACCACTCCCAACTACCCCAAATCTATCATATATCCAAATCAAAAAAACAATACCCCCCATTTATATTAACACCCTCCCCACCAAAATCATCCCACCCACCCACACATTTCAATCACCCCACCCACCAATTACCACCTCCCCAAACAATATTTATTCTATTATATAAAAATTTATATTTATATATATTTAAATATTTTTAAAATCCCCACTACATAACACTCACCACATTTATACCTAAATCTTTCAACCACCCAAAAAAATTCACATTTAATACACAACCACAAATACTAAACACATATAACCATACTTAAACACAAATCATTCACCATATATCAATAAAATCCAAAAAACAAACCCCTCCCCCAACACCCACTACCTTACCCCCCCCACCACATATCCCCCAAATTTAAACAACAAATTCATACAACCCACACAAAATACAAATAACCCCCTAACAAACCCCCACTACCCAAAAAAATAAAACAAACAAATACACTATAAAAAAATTCCACCCCCTACCCCCCCCCCCCCCCCAACCATATCACCCACCCCCATCCTCAAACCACAATCAAATTCAACCAAAACCCCAACAAAACAACCACACAAACCCATAACACAAAAAACCACAACTCCTAATAAACCAAACCCCACAAAAACCACACCCCCCTCACCTTAACAAACACCACCAATCACTAACCTTCAATAATACCACAACATCCAAATTAACCTCAATCCACACTTACACCATCAACTACCTAACTCCTAAACCTAAACTCCTTATTAACACCCTTAACTCTCCTGAAATAACTGTTAGCTACGAACCCCCTAAAGCTCTCACTGAAATGTATTTACTGTGTAAATGCTCGATTGTCTGTTGTACACAGTGAGCTAGCTACATTTAGCTTCATTTAGCTATCGATAGCAGCTAAGCTAACGTCCTCCCTGTGCTACTGTGCTTTATCTCGTATTATCTGCAGTATTCATGTGTTGTCATTCTGTTTTGTGCTTGTATTTAAGTTGTCGTGTGTATATTTGTATGAGAATCCCTTTCCATAAGTGTGGAGATTACCAACGAGTAATGAGTGACCGGAGTATTCTCATCTGGACCTGGTCTGGACCTGGTCTGGACCTGGTCTGGACCTGGCCTGGACCTGGTCTCACACATACGTACTTTTGACTTTGTAAACTGTTGGTTTTGCACTTTACTTTTGTTTTCAATAAATCTGTGATTGTATCCCAAGACTGTGTTTCATTCATTTATTATTATTGTAGCTGAGGTTTAGGTATCGATTGTTTGTCTGGTCTCGGAGTCTGCTGTAGTCCGGACCCGAGTCCGGACTAGCCTAGCCTAGCTTAGCCTAGCCTAGCCGCTAACTCGCTACCCCTATGGTTGCCGCTGTCTCTCCCTCGGTCCTTTACTGCTTGAATTGCCATATGACGAGTTTAAACCCTGGATCCTCCTCTGATGGTAGTGATAGATGTGTTAAGTGTAGTACAGTAGTAGCTTTGGAATCCAGGGTTAGTGAGTGAGCAGAGTCTCGAGCTAGCGCTAGCATTAGCTATAGCCTAGCAGTATCCTCGGACATGCAGCCCTCCTCCTCTGCTACACAGGCTGCTGTTGCTACAGGTCCCATTCAGATTGTACAGAGCAGTCAGCACCATTGACTTCACAGTTTCTGAGTCATTCTTTTAAGAAATAAGCATTTTCAAAAACTACTCGTGCTGTGCTGAATTTTCTATTAAAGGCGCTATACCCGTTTCTGCAATGTTTGAATGTTTAGCACCGCCCTCCAACTCGCTCACAGGCTTCTCATTTCCCCTACGCTCTCATAACACGGAGCCACCTAGTTTTATTTGCGATCTGATACTATGCTAACAATAGCATTAGCGCAACTTGTAAGCTGTACAACAATCACTGATTAAATGGCACTAAAGCAACACACTGCTAACACAATATATAAGTAAAAGAATACCATTAGTTTCGCATCTGAATGTATTAATTTAAACATTAGAATATATTCTAATATTTAATTATAATTTATTATACAGCTCCTCACAGCAGCAGTAGAACACTCCATTGACTTGAATGCAATTCTTTCAATAATTTTATCTTGATAACAGAACTCTCAAACCAATAATGACCGCAGCCCCAACGCAATCTCTGTTTGTAATTCAGGTGTGAAAAATACTGCCATTACTCTGCAAGTACAACAAGCTATCAGCGCCTGTCACTACACACTTGTCTGTGTAGAGAAGCTAGCGGAGCTAGCCACGCTCAATAAACAAATACATATCAATCAATCAACACCATTAAACGTCAATCAGACAATACAGTATACATATACATCCTTAACACACATGCACGGACGATTTCAGAATTTGCTGTCAACGTTTTCATGACAAAAATACTGTTTTAAAGTGACAAAAAGCGATCGCGAAAAACCCGGAAGTTACCATGAAACAGCTAGCTAGCTTAGCTGTTACCTGCCTAGCACGTCCCGGTGAAACCTTCGGGAGCTAACTATTTTATTTGCAGTCATTAAATACATTTCGAATTGTAAGGGCTGTCTAATATTTGTTCGAATATATATATATATATATATTTCTTTTTTTAATTTTAGAATTATATTCGAATTTTGAAGTGGAAGCCCTGGTGTTAGCAGCGCTGTAGAGACTAGAGCAGGATTTCTCAAACTGGGGTACGCGTACCCCTAGTGGTACGCGGGCGCCCTCTAGGGGTACGCCAAAGAATCTGTAAAAAAAAAAAAAAAATTCTAAAAAAAAAAAAAATTTTTTTTTTTTTTTCACAATTTTACCAGGAAAGTCCCATTGAGATTAACTCGTTGACAGCCATGGATGTCATTTGAGGACAACATTGTTTTTCAATCTTTTTCTGTCAGTCTGTGTCCCCTGTATCATACAGTCTGGGGTTTGGCTGTAGACAGTATTTTATTAAGCCAGCAGGTGGCAGCAGAACTCCCTGGTTTGGTCAAAGATCACTCTGAGCACTCTGAGCAGGAGAGACAGAGGTGAAGCAGACATGGAGTAATATAGTCAGGGTCAGGCTACATTTGGAGGCAGTTTGAGCAGTAAATCAGAATCAGAATCAGAATCATTTTTATTGCCAACGTAAGTAACGGGAGGTCACAGACTTGGAAATTGCTTTGGCTCAGTGCAACAGTCAAAAAGAGATAATAAAAATAAGAATAAAAAACACTTCTAAAGAATAAATTTAAATTTAAAATAGAGTTACAGTTACTATTTACAATATACAAGTGCCCATGGTGCACACAATGTAAGGTGACAGCAGTACAGTGAAGTAAAGTGACGTATGATGGGCAGTAAAGTGACTTTATAAAGGGCGGGGGGACAGGTTAAGAAGTGTTCAAGAGTCCAACAGCAGAGGGGAAGAAACTGTTCTTGTGGCGGGAGGTTCTAGTCCTGATGGACCGCAGCCTCCTGCCTGAGGGGAGTGGTTGGAATAGTCCATGTGCAGGGTGAGAGGGGTCGGCTGTGATACGACCAGCCCGGCCTCGAGCTCGGGCGACGTACAGGTCCTGCAGCGATGGAAGGCTGCGGCCGATCACTTCCTCTGCAGAGCGCACAATGCGCTGTAGTCTCTGTTTGTCCCTGACTGTGGCTCCAGCGAACCACACGGTGATGGAGGAGGTGAGGATGGACTCGATGATGGCCGTGTAGAACTGCACCAACATCTGTGCAGGCAGCTTGGCTTTCCTGAGCTGCCGCAGGAAGTACATCCTCTGCTGGGCCTTCTTGATGAGGGAGCTGATGGTCGGCTCCCACTTGAGGTCCTGGGTGATGGTGGTGCCCAGGAAACGGAAGGACTCCACAGAGGTGATGGGGGAGTCCATCACGGAGGGTGGGGGCGGGGGGACAGTGCTCTTCCTGAAGTCCACAATCATCTCCACTGTCTTCTGGGCGTTCAGCTCCAGGTTGTTACCACTGCACCAGGACACCAGCCGGTCCACCTCCCACCTGTAGGCGGACTCATCGTTGTTGGAGATGAGTCCAATGAGGGTGGTGTCGTCCGCGAACTTGATCAGCTTCACGGAGTCGTGGCTGGAGGTGCAGTGGTTGGTGTACAGGGAGAAGAGCAGGGGAGAAAGAACACAGCCCTGTGGGGCTCCTGTATTTATAATCCGAGAGTCCGAGACATTCTTCCCCAGACGCACTCGCTGCTTCCTGTCCGTCAGGAAGTCAGTGATCCACCTGCAGGTGGAATCGGGCACGTTGAGCTGGGAGAGCTTGTCCTGGAGCAGGGATGGCAGGATTGTGTTGAAGGCAGAGCTGAAGTCCACGAACAGGACCCTGGCGTAGGTCCCCGGGGAGTCCAGGTGCTGTAGGATGTGGTGGAGGGCCAGGTTAATGGCGTCGTCTACAGATCTGTTGGCTCTGTAGGCGAACTGCAGGGGGTCCAGGAGGGGGGAGGTGAGGGACTTGAGATGGGAGAGAACCAGACGTTCAAATGACTTCATGACGACAGACGTAAGTGCTACAGGTCTGTAGTCATTGAGTCCTGTGATCCTGGGCTTCTTCGGGACGGGGACAATGATGGAGGATTTGAAGCAGGCCGGGACATGGCAGGACTGCAGAGAGGAGTTGAAAATGTCCGTGAACACAGGAGTAAGCTCACTGGCGCAGTGTCTCAGAGTGGCCGGAGACACGTGGTCCGGGCCAGGAGCTTTGCGGGGGTGCAGCCTCAGGAAGAGTTGTTTAATCTCTTTAGCGGCTATTGTTAGGCTGGGGGCAGGGCTGATGGGTGGGTCGTTAGAGTAGTGGGGGGTGGGGGAGGGAGAGGTGTCAGGGGCAGCATCAAAGCGACTGAAAAATAAGTTCAGATCGTCAGCTAGCTTGTGGTCATCAGCACAGGGGGGGGCTTTGGGTTTGTAGTTGGTGATCTCCCGTAGGCCCCTCCAGACAGAAGCAGTATCGTTGTTACCAAACTGCTCCTGTAGTCGTTCTCTGTGCCGGGACTTGGCTGCTTTCAGTTCTTTCCTGAACTGATATTTAGCTGCTTTGTAGCCGCTGCGGTCCCCCTCCCTGAAAGCAGACTCCTTTGCTTTCCTGAGCTGCCGGAGTTTAGCAGTGAACCAGGGTTTGTCGTTGTTATAGATGACCCTGGTCCTTGTTGGAATGATGCTATCCTCACAGAAGTGAATGTATGACGTCACAGTGTCCGTATATTCATCCAAACTATCTGTGGCAGCTCTGAAAAGGTCCCAGTCTGTAGATTCCATGCATGCGCGCAGCTCTTCCACAGACCACACTTCATCAGACCACACTTTGGAGCTCCTCACTGCAGGTTTCGAGAGCTTTAGTCTCTGTCTGTAAGCAGGAACCAGATGTATCATGGAGTGATCTGAGAAGCCGAGGGCTGGCTTGGGAACAGCGCGAAAAGCTCCGCGCACGGTGGTGTAACAGTGATCCAGAGTGTTCTCCTCTCTGGTCGGGCATTTGATAAACTGTCTGTATTTGGGTAATTCCTGGCTCAAGTTTCCCTTATTAAAATCCCCCAGGATAATAATCAGAGAGTCCGGGTATAAGCGTTCCATACACAGTACTTGCTCTGCGAGTGCGCGCTGAGCCTCGCGCGCGTCCGCGCATGGCGGTATGTAAACAGAGGCAAGAATGAATGAAACAATTTCCCGCGGGGAGTAATATGGTTTACAATGAATGAAAAGATATTCCAGAGCAGGAGAGCAGTGCTTGGAGATCACTGTCACATCGTTACACCAGTTTGTATTGACGTAGAAACAGAGCCCTCCGCCTCTGCTCTTCCCTGAGAGCGCACAATGGCGATCCGCGCGAAACAGCCCAAAGCCCTGCAGCTCCAGAGCGCAGTCCGGGATCCGCTCATTTAGCCAGGTCTCAGTGAAGCAGAGGACACAGGATGTGGCGAAGTCCTTGTTTCTTCTCATGAGCAGGCTGAGTTCGTCCATCTTATTGCCCAGTGAGCGTACGTTGGAGAGAAAAATGCCGGGGAGAGCCGTGCGCGCTCCTCTCCTCCTAAGACGCACGAGCAGGCCTCTGGCTTTCCCCTTTTACGGGCCCACACTTTTTTGGCTAGAACATGAACTAAATCAGCCGCAGATGCCAAGAAAACAGGCAATAGGTCCATGGGAACGGTGGGTCGGATGTTCATAAGTTCCTCACGGGTGTAGGAACAGCCAGATGCACAGTTAAAAAGTAAAAACAAAAGAAAAAGAGAGCAGCAAAGAGCCATGTCGACCGTACGAGGCGCCATCTTTAGGTGGGACAATGTGTCTCCAGAGCTGACAGAGACCATGTGGAGGGTCCTAGCAGCAGACCATGTGGAGGCTCAGGACAGCAGACCAGTGGAGCACCTCAAAAAAGCCACAGAAAAGTGGACTATTGCTAAAATTATCACTGAGTCCACACCAGGAGCCAGCAGCAAAGTCCAGATATGGTCACAGCGCACGCTGGACTAAACAGACGCTCTGTAGATGTAACCACACAAAAACACACAAACGCGTGCATAAACGCACATACATGCACGCCCAAACACACAAAGACACACAGCAGTATTCTGTTGCACTTATACTATAAGTATAAGTATTCACTTTGATTTATTGTCATGTATAGTGTTTATCATTGTAATTTTGTTATTCTTTGATTTACTCTTATTGACATAAATATAGTGCCACCTAATGGATGAATACTGGCCATTCTATCTGGCATAGTTTGTCATGGGCTCTACTTTCAATAGCCTGTAGTGGGAGGCCTGCTGCAGCAGAAGCTGGCCTGCAGTGGCCCAGACATGGTCACACCAGGCCACACCAGGATTTTTCCACTGCCACAGTGGCGTAGTAAAAGCAAGCACAACAATGCTTTTGTAAGAAACACTCATTTTGATTTTGTTGTTCTCGTGAACTGTCTTTGGATTCTGTATGTGCTTTCAGCCAGCAAAATGTTTAAGCTAAAGTTGCGCAAAGCTTTCAAAAGAAAGCGCTGGAAATAGTTTTGAATAATGAAACATAACAGGATGGATATTAAATGCCAAATGTATTTTCTGTGTATTGAACAATGACTTTGAATATGTGGACATTGAAATTTTGTGTTTTTTGAAAAATATGTTCCCAGTGACAAACTTGCTAAGTTAAAGTATGGCTCCATGTTTATTTGAATTTGTAATTGTTTAGCTCCTGGCTTTCACAATTAAGGGGCCGGTGTGTTGGAGCCAGTTTCCTGTGTTTTCCTTTGCTGCCTCCTGCCACTGTGTGGCGCCACCTAGATAGTATGCCCTATATAAGTGGGGCACTAATGACAGACAGGTGTTGTAGTGTGGAGGCAAACATCTTTCGACCGTTGTTTGTTACCACAGCTTTATATTTGTGTACTTGGCAACAATAAAGGATTGTAGAACACAGTATTTTGCTCTATTTGGATGGTGAGAGACACGCGTCCTAGACGCCAACACACTGCATCCAGCGGACCTTGCACAGGGCAAGTTTTGGCCGCTACATTGTCGAAAGATAGCCTCAGGTACCGTCTGGGCGTGAAGATTGCGTCAGCTGTGATTGGCACAGCGCGGTTTCCTGGAGAGGAGTGGACCCACGCCTACCGTGGCGGTGACTCGTTGCCACAGGGGCGCGGCGAACCGGCGGACTGTCGGCGGGAAGGAGGAAAGGGCAAAAACACCGGAGAGAGCACCGGCGTCCTCCACCACCAGCGCGGGCGAGGGAAGACTCGGCGCGCAAACTGTCCTGTCCTGCAGCACGGATCGGACCGCAGAGGAGTGGACCGCGGAGGAGCTCGGCACCGCGTTTGGAGAAGGCTACGCGTGGTGAGCAGTTCTGATTTCTGTGTGCGACATAATTCCGCACAGACTACACGTTTAGGAGCGGTACATGGACTGTGAGGTGGACACTGTAAAAAGGAATACTGTAAAAAATGTGCACCAGGGATTTGAACAAAACTGACAAAAAAGAGAGAGCTTCAGCTGCTGCAGCTTTGGTTAAAATAAAAGCTAAGCAAGCTGCGCTTCTAGTTAAAATGTCATTTTTGGAAGAGAAATATGAACTGGAAGCAAAGCAACTAGCCATTAAGAGACAATTGGAAGAGCTGGAATTTGAAACTAAAATGACTGAAGTGACAGCTAAACTTGCAGTGTTGAATGCCTCAAAGAAGCATCGGCATAAAAATAAATCTCTTCCAATAGAGCCTAGGGTGCAAACACAAGTCCCAACCACAACTGTCCCTGCAGTTATAAAAGAAACTAGGACTGATGATGACTGGGATGGATTTAACTGGGAGCCACCAGTTTATGTACCCACTTTGGTGGGTTCACTTGAGCCAACTGGGACCGCTGATGACTGGGATGGATTTGACTGGGAGCCACCAGTTTACATTCCCACTTTGGTGGATGCGCTTGAGCCAACAGGGGCCGGTAGTGCCACACAAATGGCTGATGTGAACTGTTCATCTTCACCAGACCGTCGGGAGGACTTTGAGATTTCCCTTATGGACCATGAGCGAACGGTGACATTGGATTTGGACACTGAGACATGCTCGTGGAAAAAGATGGACAGTACAGAGGATGAAGAGCAGGAAACTTCTGCTGTTCCTGTCTTATTGACTGCCTTGCAGCCTGTAGTGGGAGGCCTGCTGCAGCAGAAGCTGGCCTGCAGTGGCCCAGACATGGTCACACCAGGCCACACCAGGATTTTTCCACTGCCACAGTGGCGTAGTAAAAGCAAGCACAACAATGCTTTTGTAAGAAACACTCATTTTGATTTTGTTGTTCTCGTGAACTGTCTTTGGATTCTGTATGTGCTTTCAGCCAGCAAAATGTGTAAGCTAAAGTTGCGCAAAGCTTTCAAAAGAAAGCGCTGGAAATAGTTTTGAATAATGAAACATAACAGGATGGATATTAAATGCCAAATGTATTTTCTGTGTATTGAACAATGACTTTGAATATGTGGACATTGAAATTTTGTGTTTTTTGAAAAATATGTTCCCAATGTGACAAACTTGCTAAGTTAAAGTATGGCTCCATGTTTATTTGAATTTGTAATTGT
The DNA here is from genome assembly GCA_964034765.1 of Knipowitschia caucasica. Classification (NCBI taxonomy): domain Eukaryota; kingdom Metazoa; phylum Chordata; class Actinopteri; order Gobiiformes; family Gobiidae; genus Knipowitschia; species Knipowitschia caucasica. Next base: position 4,104,199 of record OZ035833.1, read on the forward strand.
TTAGCTCCTGGCTTTCACAATTAAGGGGCCGGTGTGTTGGAGCCAGTTTCCTGTGTTTTCCTTTGCTGCCTCCTGCCACTGTGTGGCGCCACCTAGATAGTATGCCCTATATAAGTGGGGCACTAATGACAGACAGGTGTTGTAGTGTGGAGGCAAACATCTTTCGACCGTTGTTTGTTACCACAGCTTTATATTTGTGTACTTGGCAACAATAAAGGATTGTAGAACACAGTATTTTGCTCTATTTGGATGGTGAGAGACACGCGTCCTAGACGCCAACACACTGCATCCAGCGGACCTTGCACAGGGCAAGTTTTGGCCGCTACATGTACATTTTGACATTTTTTGGAAGAGTACATTTTGAAATTTTTGAGCAACACTTTGTGGATGTGTGTGTGCCATAAAACTTATTATTTTACATTAAAAACACTTTCTCAAAACGTGTTGCTGTTTTCTAACATGTAAGATCCTGGACATGTTTGAGGAGATGCTAAAGTTAAACTAAATAGTTTTACAATCACTTTTCTGCAGTTCGTCTGTTTTCACAAAAACCTAATTTTCTAATTTTTTTGTCTAAGACTGGTGCTTACTGGTGCTAGGTACACTCTCCTCTGTTCGACTGGAGATCACAGGAGAACGAAACAAACTAAGAACAAACTTCTTTTTGCTGCTGAAAGTAGACAGTCCTGTCTTTCAGACTCTGGTTTCATATTTTTCATAGCACACAATATTCTGTGAGTCTTAAAAATCAGTGAAGTCATCAAAAAATGGCTGGCAGTCAATGAGAACCTCTTTTTTGTGTACAAAAATTACATAAAATTACAGATGATAAAACAGTCACATACAGATGATAAAATAGTCACATACAGATTATACAACAGTAACACACAATTTCATAAAATTACGGATTATAAAAACAGTTACATTTCACTGAAGATGTCTCAATCTGGATCTAAAAGCATTCAAGGAAATAAGATCAGATCATTTCTAGTCTTTTTGCAACACGTTCCATGTAGAAGGAGCAGTTTTTTTTTCCCAGTTCTGTGCAAAAGGAACAGAGAGCAACAAACGATCATTTGATCCAAACCATGAGAACATGTCTCTGTGAGTAAACGACAGATGTAAGAGGGCAGCAGAACAAGCCTTAGAAACTAAAGTGCACCAGAGTCCAAACCTTCTGTGGACAAAGATCTCACTCCAGAATATAGCTCACAGTGAGGCTTTGCAGTTCGCAATGAATGAAACATTTAAAACATTTTTTTTTCCTATATTTAAGCGCAGTCTTACTGTTGAAACTGTTTAAAATATTACATTAAATATACTTCTTTAGGAATGAAACCTCTGCCTTGTTATTGATGAATACTTTGGCTTACTACGCTACTGTGTGGTGTTGGTCATTTGTGGTGGTACTTGGAGAGGCAAGTATTTTCTGAGGGGGTACTTGGTGTGAAAAGTTTGAGAACCACTGGACTAGAGGACGCAGGCTGTTCGCTGCTTGTTCTGTGAGCGGAGGAGAATGAGCGGCCCGCTCAGACTCTACTCAGCACTTTTCACTGCCTGAATTTCATACACAGTGGAATCAATGACCTCAAGTTTTCTATTAAATGATGTATTATGATACAACTTGTATGTAGTAAAAAGCATTTTTATGAACTACTTAGAAAAAAAATCGGGTATAGCTTCTTTAAACACTTGCTCTGATATTATAATAAATCCATGCATGTACTAGTTACGCGTCACACGTAAATGACGTGGTCTGACAACGCTGAGGACATACTGGGGGTACTATTTTTGATGGAAAAGCACGCGAACTGGGCCATGGCGCGCCGTGTAGAGTCAAAACGTACCGTACTCAGACCGTGGAAAAACGGCATTAGATAAAATATTTTCTTTTTCAGCAAAGATGGAGGAGCAGAAAAACGAGATGGAAGAAGAGGATTTTTTTTGACTGCGAGGAAACTTTGGAAGTTTTACAGAGACTGAAACTGAGCACAAAAGAGGAGAGGAGGGAGGAGGAGGAGCTGAGTGAGCAGGAGAGGAAGGAGCCCCAAACACTGATCAGTCACAGACTCAAACCCAGCCTGCAAGAAGAAGGAAATGACTTGAGTCCCACTGGAGGAGACGAGGGAAGGACACCGGAACATACAGAGGGGGCAAGGCCTTTCAATAATTTGGAGGAGGGGGAGGGGCCAGTGAAGGAGGAGGCGGAGTTTCCCTCAGAGCCTGTACAGATCGATGAAGAACATCTGCTGGAGCTCGAGAAAGAGCTGAGTAATGAGGAGCGAGAGGTGAGACTACAAGACCCACAATGCACCTGTGACATGATGTAATGTGAAGTCTACAGGTGTTACCTGAGGTCTGTAACACAGGTGTAATGTGAAGTCTGTAGCACAGGTGTAATATGAGATCTTTAACACAGGTGTAATATGAGGTCTGTAACACATGCGTAATGTGAGGTCTGTAGCACAGGTGTAATGTGAGGTCTTTAACACAGCTGTAATGTGAGGTCTTTTACACAGGTGTAATGTGAGGTCTTTAACACAGGTGTAATGTGCGGTCAGTAACACAGGTGTAATGTGAGGTCAGTAACACAAGTGTAATGTGAGGTCAATAACACTGGTGTAATGTGAGGTCAGTAACACAGGTGTAATGTGAGGTCTGTAACAGGTGTAATGTGAGGCCTTTAACACAGGTGTAATGTGAGGTCAGTAACACAGGTGTAATGGGAGGCCTGTAACACAGGTGTAATGTGTATGACAGAGCCGTCGACAGTTGAGTCTCAGCCTTAAAGACAAAGGAAACCAGCTGTTCAAGAACCAGGGTGAGTCTAAACAAAAGTGTGCGTTTACCAGGTGCACTCTGGGGCCCTGTAAGTGTGTGTATTGATGTTTTTGTTTGTTGTGTGACGGTGTATATGTGTGTGTGTGTGTGTGTGTGTCTGGTGGGTTGCTATCTTTAATTGCCACTTTTTTATTGTACACAATATATCCTAAAAATACTATTTGCCTTCAGCCTGTTTGCACACTTCTGTCTTTTGCACAAATCTTGAGTGATTCTGTCCATGCCAAATGTGACATTTAAATGTCTCTTGTGTGAGATCAATAAAGTCTATCTTATCTGAATGTTATGTGTCTCCTCAGACTGGGCGAGTGCAGAGTGTGTTTACTCCGATGTTCTGTCTGCTTGTCCTCTGAGCTTCAGCGCCGACAGAGCAGTTCTATTTTCCAACAGAGCGGCTGCCAGAGTGCACCTGGTAAACATACACACACACAGCCTTACACAACAAACACAAAACATCAACACACACACTTACAAGGCCCCAGAGTGCATCTGGTAAACACACACTCACATACAGGGCCCCAGAGTGTACCTGGTAAAAACACACACACATACAGGGCCCCAGAGTGCACCTGGTAAACATACACACACATACAGGGCCCCAGAGTGCACCTGGTAAACATACACACACATACAGGGCCCCAGAGTGCACTTGGTAAACACACACACACACATACATGGTCCCAGAGTGCACCTGGTAAACACACACACACATATACAGGGCCCCAGAGTGCACCTGGTAAACATACACACACATACAGGGCCCCAGAGTGCATCTGGTAAACATACACACACATGGACAGCAGTTTATAAACATGTTCTAAAAATTTTTTTATTTTCTCAGGACAAAAAAGACATGGCCATTGCTGACTGCTCCAAAGGTTGGTTCTACTGCAGAGTGTCCTGGTTCAAGCTCAGCAATATGGAGCAAAAAATATATCTTTAAATTATTTGCTATATCTTAATATACAATATATGCAAATCTCATGCAGAGGATCCACACACAGAAGAGAGCTAGCAGCCGGATAGCCACCAACTCTATATATTATATCTCTGGATATATTTAACTTGGCTCCTTTAGGTCCTAGTGTAACTCAGATCCTCCAGGTCCCGTTGACGTGACAGTGGCTCAGTGGGGGCGACAGTAGTAGTTTATCACCACTGTGTATGAAGTGAATGAATAATGACATGTGAAGTCTGAGTGTCCAAAAAAGCTCTATATAAAACCGATGCATTATAATTGATTGACTGCGGAACCTTCCGCAGTCAACCATTGGTTTTGTATTTCTTTATTCCGTCATTTTTTTTGACACGTTTCACAGCTTTCACATTTTCAACAATTTCCACAAGTTATACATCAAAACGTTCCACATGTTTGGGAGATTATTGCTATTACTTTTGGGACTTCAGCGATTTCCGGTTTTTCCGCAATCGGACAAAAATCTGCATTGAGAATTCTGCAATGCATTTTAATAGGCCCATGCATTTTAATAGGACTTCAGCTCTTTCAGACATTTCTACAGTTTCAATGATTCAACAGTTTCAAGGATTCAACAGTTTCAAGGATTTCAGCAGTTTCAAGATTTCAAGAGTTTCAAGGACTTCAACAGTTTCAAGGACTTCAGCAGTTTCAAGGACTTCAGCAGTTTCAAGGACTTCAGCAGTTTCAAGGACTTCAGTGTAATCATGCAACCTAATAGGGATTTTTCCATGTAAACCAGTATAATGCAACTTAATAGGGATTTTTCCATGTAAACCAGTATAATGCAACTTAATAGGGTTTTTTCATGTAAACCAGTATAATGCAACTTAATAGGGTTTTTTTTCATGTAAACCAGTATAATGCAACTTAATGGGGATTTTTCCATGTAAACCAGTATAATGCAACTTAATAGGGGTTTTTACATGTAAACCAGTATAATGCAACTTAATAGGGTTTTTTCCATGTAAACCAGTATAATGCAACTTAATAGGGGTTTTTCCATGTAAACCAGTATAATGCAACTTAATAGGGTTTTTTCCATGTAAACCAGTACAATGCAACTTAATAGGGATTTTTCCATGTAAACCAGTATAATGCAACTTAATAGGGTTTTTTACATGTAAACCAGTATAATGCAACTTAATGGGGATTTTTCCATGTAAACCAGTATTATGCAACTTAATAGGGATTTTTCCATGTAAACCAGTATAATGCAACTTAATAGGGTTTTTTCATGTAAACCAGTATAATGCAACTTAATAGGGTTTTTTTTCATGTAAACCAGTATAATGCAACTTAATGGGGATTTTTCCATGTAAACCAGTATAATGCAACTTAATAGGGGTTTTTACATGTAAACCAGTATAATGCAACTTAATAGGGTTTTTTCCATGTAAACCAGTATAATGCAACTTAATAGGGTTTTTTCCATGTAAACCAGTATAATGCAACTTAATAGGGTTTTTTCCATGTAAACCAGTACAATGCAACTTAATAGGGATTTTTCCATGTAAACCAGTATAATGCAACTTAATAGGGTTTTTTACATGTAAACCAGTATAATGCAACTTAATGGGGATTTTTCCATGTAAACCAGTATTATGCAACTTAATAGGGATTTTTCCATGTAAACCAGTATAATGCAACTTAATAGGGATTTTTCCTTGTAAACCAGTATAATGCAACTTAATAGGGTTTTTTTCATGTAAACCAGTATAATGCAACTTAATGGGGATTTTTCCATGTAAACCAGTATTATGCAACTTAATAGGGATTTTTCCATGTAAACCAGTATAATGCAACTTAATAGGGTTTTTACATGTAAACCAGTATAATGGAACTTAATAGGGGTTTTTACATGTAAACCAGTATAATGGAACTTAATAGGGGTTTTTACATGTAAACCAGTATAATGCAACTTAATAAGGATTTTTACATGTAAACCACTATAATGTAACCTAATAGGGGTTTTTACATGTAAACCAGTATAAAGCAACTTAATAGGGATTTGTACATGTAAACCAGTATAATGCAACCTAATAGGGATTTTTCCATGTAAACCAGTATAATGCAACTTAATAGAGATTTTTCCATGTAAACCAGTATAATGCAACTTAATAGGGATTTTTCCATGTAAACCAGTATAATGCAACCTAATAGGGATTTTTCCATGTAAACCAGTATAATGCAACCTAATAGGGATTTTTCCATGTAAACCAGTATAATGCAACCTAATAGGTTGCATTATACCACCAGACCAAGACCCAAACGAAGACTCAGACCACCACCAGATAATGACCACAGACCAGGTTTCCTTAGTTACAGGAACAAATTGTTTCAGCGGTGAGGGGATTTTTCAGTTTCAAGGACACTTTCAATACATTCAGTAGTTTCAAGGATTTCAACTGTTTAAGAATTTAACCAGTTTCAAGGATATCAGGAGGTTCAAGGATTTCAGGAGTTTCCACACTTTCAACAGTTTCCAGGTTTAAAAAAAGTTTCAAGGATTTCAGGAGTTTCAATGTTTCAACAGTTTCAAGGATTTCAGGAGTTTAAAGGTTTCAACAATTTCAAGGACTTCAGGAGTTTCAAATATCTATCAAGTATTTTAACAGTTTCAAGGCCTTTTAAAGGATTTCAAGGATTTTTTTTAGTAGATTTCCACATTAGATCTGTTCCGCAGTCAATCGCAATGGCTTCAGCCATTGCAAGTTTCTAGTTATAATTATCATTATTTATTATTTGTTTTCAGCCGTGGAGCTCAAGCCAGACTACCTGAAGGCTCTTCTGTGTCGCGCTGAACTCTACGAACAAACAGACAAACTGGACGAAGCTCTAGAGGACTACAAGAACATCCTGGAGAGAGACCCAGGGAACGGAGCAGCCAGAGGGGCCGCCGTGGTACACACACACACACACATGCACACACACACACACACACTCACACTGTCGGGAGTCGGGACTGTAGACCTCACAGATTACACACATGCACGCACACACACACACACAAACTTGCACAAACAAACACACACACACACACACCCACACACATACACACACACGCACGCACGCACCCACACACACACACACACACACACACACACACACACACACACACACTCACACTGTCGGGAGTCGGGACTGTAGACCTCACAGATTACACACATGCACGCACACACACACACACACACACACACACACACTCACACTCACACTGTCGGGAGTCAGGACTGTAGACCTCACAGATTACACACATCCAGACACACACAAAGAATTTTATTCCTTTCAAATCACTATTCTCAATTTCCATTTTCATAGAACACACATTTCTCTAATTGATTGATTGTTTGTTTGCAGAGACTTCTGCCTCTGATCCACGAGAGAAATGAGAAACTCAAAGAGGAAATGATGAGTATGTTACATGTTGAGCACTGGGCTGATGTGTTGTCCTGTTTTAGTGTAGGATACTGCTCTCCAGCCTTTCTCCATAGAGTGTACACGTATATGAGTGTGTTCACAGTAAAGTGACAATTGAAGTATCTAGACTTTAAAAGGTTATAACTTAAAAACTAAAATTACTTTCATAGATTGGAAGAAAGATTTCAAACACAGACACATTGAAGAGATAGTGTGGAAAAAATCTAAATGAAAGATTGACATAAAAATGTTTAGCAACATTTTAAACGACTAAATTAGCCTCTGATTGGACCATTCTACTGTGACGCCAGTTACATAGAAAATAAAATGTCCTCAGTCTGAAAAAGGAGAAGATGAAATCCCACAGATTTACATGGTTAACACAACAGAAGGAAATCACTTGATATAAAAAGGAATCGTGAAAAAAAAAAAAAAAATTAAATGACCCCTGAAAAATGTATAACGGACGTGATGAGGACGGTCCTCTTTTCTCTAAAAATTAAACTTGAGAAAAAAAAAAATCTGGTCTGTTTTCACATTTAATTGGTTGACAATATGAAAGTATCACTTTGCATCTACTTTGTGTAAAAAATAGAATCTCTGAATCAAATGTGGACATCTGAAAATACCATCAAACTTCCACAAAGCTCATTCCGTCAAATCATCACGTCCGTTACATAAAATAAACAGGGCCGCTATAGGAAACTTGTCTAATGTATAAAACAGTTTTGTTCTAGCAACTTCTAATGGACAGAGGAGGTGTTTGGAAACATGAAAAACATAAAATATCTTCTGATTATTAAAATCTAATTTTTGGCCTTTTGTCACACTTTTGTGCCCTTTAGTGTGTGCCCTTTAGTGTGAACAAGCCCAAATATACTGAGTGTACACTATAATAGTATGGTATTAAACAATGTGTGTGTGTGTGAGATATGGGGCAAATTAGTATTTAGTCAGCCACCAATTGTTGAAGTCCTGAAGTACTGAGAAAAAGAATCAAATTCTGATTTTTAAACAATATATTTGCAAATGTCTTTAGTCAATAACAAAGGTCCACTTCTTGCTGGTTCTGTCCCTGTGCTGTCCATGGCGTAGAGGACAGGCCAGAGGACTGATGTACAGCAGCAACAGTCAGATGTGTTTGTCCTCACGGTCTCTGTGGCTCGTGTGGTCAGACGCAAGACTTTATGAAATACAAAAAACAATGTCCAGAATCGCTGTCACTCTTTCTGATGTTTAAATACTGTGAGCGTGGAGCTGATCTAGTGCCAAAGGCCAAACAGCACAAACATGTGGGTATTGACTAAAAATTAAAATATGAATATATTTGAAAACATATTATTAAAAAAGTTCTGGTTGCTATTGTTGTGTCCACCAGAGGGCAGTGCAGGCAGGTAATCAATGCGGTTTTAGAAGAAACATGTCCACCCTGCTCCAGGGAAAATCAACATTTGCAACTGATACACTCAAAGATCATGCCAGTATAATATTCAGATATTAAGGGCTGTCATTTTTTTAATATTCAAATTATGTCCAAATTTCGTTTTTCCTGCATTGTTGATTGAATGCTGCAAATGTGGGCAATTAATCGGCTTTTTAAAAAATCGAATTTGTGAAAAATTTGAAAATTGTGAACTTGAATGAAGGATATTGTGAGAGTTCAATATCAGCACAGTCTGTACAAGACTTTAATAATACGTATTGGGGGAAACAAATTAATAAACGTTTTGAAACTTGAATATTGAGCGGAAAAATCAGAAATGATTTTTAAGGGCAAAGTCTGTCTTCGGTGACTTTAATGAAAATCGTTTTAAAATCGAAATCGTCCAAAGCGATGGAAATAAAATCGAGATGTACGTCCGTAAAACGGAATAGTGGCCAAACCGACTGCAGCAGCAGCAGCTCATGTGCATGAGCTGTGGCTATGATCAGTGCAAAGCACGGCATATTGAAGCATCGAGGACGTCGCAATGGATGAGGCAAAACTTATTGAAAGCAATTGGAAAAAGGGGAGAGAGAAAAGAGAAAAGAACTCCAACATATCCAGTGTTGTGAGATCTGTCTCTCATAAGTGCTAGCCTGGCTCCAGCCAACCTTTAGCCCCGCCTCCATGGAATTTCAGCTGGCTGGAGCCAGGCTACATAAGTGCAACTCTGAGTGTGTGAGTGTGTGCGTGTGTGCGTGTGTGCGTGTGTGCGTGTGTGTGTGTGTGTGTGTGTGTGTGTGTGTAATGTGTGTGCAGGTAGAGGGGACAGAGCGAGAGCAAAAAGAGCGAGGTGTATGTAAAGTTTAGCGTATTAACATTACGTGAAAAATAAATGGTAGGTTTACGATCAGGAAACAATTGTTTCAACTCAATACATGAAAAGTATTACATTTGTTAATAATCATTGTCATTAACAAATACTTATAACCAAGGACTACAGCATATATCAATACATGTTTAATAATAGGATTGTTTCTATTTCATCCGTCCGTGGCCGTTGCACCCTCCGTTGACGGAATGCGTCCGACGGACGCATGTTGGAGGCAGTGGAGCCACTTCCATTCACCCTCGTGGAGATAACGGAGAAGGAGATGAAACGGACATGTTTGGACGGATCCGTCGTCCGTTTTACGCGCCCGGTGGCCTGACTTTTTTGCCATATTGCCCAGCCCTACATCGGCGTGCGATGTGCTGCTCCAGGCTTCTACAACGATCGCACAACTGAAATTATCCCTACAGCGTCCTGTCCCGCTGCGGAAGTCTCTCTGCTTCAAATGGTGCGTGCAGTGTGTAGGGGCTGTTAGTATTAGATAGCAATATGGCCTCCATGTTTTGACTATGATGTGTCTGTCTCTGTGTGACACGTCTTTCCATGTGTGACGTGACAATGACTATATAAACTGTGTACTGACTCCATTCTGTCTGACAGAATTGAAACCACTGGAACTTGAGATAAACTTAAATAAACTTCCAGAGTTTGGCGCACCACGATCCGTCTCTGTCTGCTTCATTCCTGACAGATTTGGTGGAGGATGCGCGGCTCAGTGTGCGCCATTCTCTGGATTGTTTTGAGGGAGTTTGCTTTGTTTCTTTTTCTCGGCGTGAGAGACCGGCATGCTGTGTCTGGGAACGGAGATTCCAGCTGGAAGAGCTGTTCCTGGATGCTTCTTGTCACTTCTGTCACTTTTGTTTTTTAAATTGAATATTCCAACGCGGAAAAGAGGTTGGCAGACCTCTTGGACAGTCCTTGGTACCTGTTTGACAAGAATAAGGTAAGCAGACACCTTTTTATATGTAAAGTCTGTATAATTGGATACTAGCTAAATTTTGGTCTGTTTTTGGGGTCTGTCAAACTCTCTAAATTGTATGTGAAAAAGTCTCCGGGTTAGAGTCCCTTTGAGAAAAGTCTCGGGGTTAGAGTCCCTTTGAGAAGAAGTCTCGGGGTTAGAGTCCCTTTGAGAAGAAGTCTCGGGGTTAGAGTCCCTTTGAGAAGAAGTCTCGGGGTTAGAGTCACTTTGAGAAGAAGTCTCGGGGTTAGAGTCCCTTTGAGAAGAAGTCTCGGGGTTAGAGTCCCTTTGAGAAAAGTCTCGGGGTTAGAGTCCCTTTGAGAAGAAGTCTCGGGGTTAGAGTCCCTTTGAGAAGAAGTCTCGGGGTTGGAGTCCCTTTGAGAAGATGTCTCGGGGTTAGAGTCCCTTTGAGAAGATGTCTCGGGGTTAGAGTCCCTTTGAGAAGATGTCTCGGGGTTAGAGTCCCTTTGAGAAGATGTCTCGGGGTTAGAGTCCCTTTGAGAAGATGTTTCGGGGTTAGAGTCCCTTTGAGAAAAGTCTCTGGGTTAGAGTCCTTTTGAGAAGAAGTCTCGGGGTTAGAGTCCCTTTGAGAAGAAGTCTCGGGGTTAGAGTCCCTTTGAGAAGATGTCTCGGGGTTAGAGTCCCTTTGAGAAGATGTCTCGGGGTTAGAGTCCCTTTGAGAAGAAGTCTCGGGGTTAGAGTCCCTTTGAGAAGATGTCTCGGGGTTAGAGTCCCTTTGAGAAGAAGTCTCGGGGTTAGAGTCCCTTTGAGAAGATGTCTCGGGGTTAGAGTCCCTTTGAGAAGATGTCTCGGGGTTAGAGTCCCTTTGAGAAGATGTCTCGGGGTTAGAGTCCCTTTGAGAAGATGTCTCGGGGTTAGAGTCCCTTTGAGAAGATGTCTCGGGGTTAGAGTCCCTTTGAGAAGATGTCTCGGGGTTAGAGTCCCTTTGAGAAGAAGCTTCAGGGTTAGAGTCCCTTTGAGAAAACGTTTTCGGGGTTAGAGTCCCTTTGAGAAGAAGCTTCAGGGTTAGAGTCCCTTTGAGAAAACGTTTTCGGGGTTAGAGTCCCTTTGAGAAAAGATAGAGAAGAAGGATCCTTAGTGAAACCATGGTATAAAAGTAAAAGCAATAAAAAGGGAAACGTGTTAAGGAGGCCTTTGTTATAAAAGCTTTGAAATTGACGAATTCCAGGCTTGATAAATGACAAAAGTAAAGAAGCAACAATATTTCAGTGATCACGGTTTAAATTACATACAGAAAAAGGGAGTTTTTGTTTTTGGAGTGAACAGAGTTCACCGGAGAATGCAGAGTTTTATCTACAGTTGAGCTATGAGAGCTTTTGTGAGTTATTTACATTTTTTGCAGAGTTTTATCTACAGTTGAGCTATGAGAGGGTTGTATCCAAGAGTTGTTTTTGTTTTTTAGAAAGAGATTTTGAGTTTAAACTAGTTTGCTACCTCGATAAAATAGAAGCGTAAACGTTAAAGACAAGAGTGCCTTTTGTTACAAGTGTGGAGAGTGATCACTTCTAGACTTGGATGACAAAAGTATAAACCACAACATCAGTTATATTCGCTTAAAAAAAGTAATCTTGAAAGTTCTTCTTTCTGTTTTTGCATTTTTGCTAAAACACTACTTTCTGCCTGTGTGTGCACATCTCTATCTTGCTGCCGTTGTCAGGGGAAACGGCCCCCTCCTTTGCTACTCCGGCTCTGCATCAGAACAAACCTGCCTTTAGGATTTTGGCTTTTCATAGTTGTTATTCCGTTAAATTTGCGAAATTTGCCATTGAACATTGTGTTATGACACAGTTAAACGTTTTTAAACACCATTAGTGAATAAGTTTTGAATATTATATGTTTTTTGAAATCCAAAGATTAGTACAAAAAAGCTTTGCTTTTCTTTTTAAATCTGCTGCTTATTTTTTGAGTCCATTATTGTATCTCTGATATATTTCATAGCTGTTTGTGAGAATTTTTTCATGTATTTTTTATTTTAGTTACAAAAGCCGTTTTTCAAATATTTAAATTAGAATCTGTGTTAAAAGTGATTATTGATTATAGACTTTGTCTAAAAAGAAAGAGGGAATTAGGATTAGCTGTAAAAGTATTATATTGAGTTGAACTCTACCCAATTCACCCAATTCACATTCAAGCAGTGACTTTTTTGTTTTGACTATGCACCTGACCTTGTTGCTCCTGCTGATGCACACAGCAGAGGAGCCTGCTCTGAAATGTGCTCCAATTCATATTGACTTAATTTGAAAAGGCTGCAATTATTTTAAATTAGTAGAATATATGCTGAGATAAATGTTCAAGTGTAAAAGGGAAATGCCATAAAGTGATTAACCCAGTTTAGTTAATCTTTTGATTTGATTTCATGTTTTCAAGTTTTGTTTTAATGTTTTTCCACTCTCATGTTCATTTTTATAGAGATTTTTCATAATTTCATTTCATGGCGTCTTTCAAGAAACCCAAGGACGCATAGATAAATAAACACACAGTACAAAAGTACATAATACATATTTTAAAGTTTGAAGGTTTATTGAGATTTGAGTCTTTTTTTATATTAAGAGAGTTTCTGGTCTTCAAATGTCATCATTAATAAGTAATAAGTAGTGCTGTCCAAAATATCGCGTTATTAACGCGTTAAAGCAAATCAATATTAACGGCGTAATTTTTTTTATCGCGCGATTAATTTTTTTTATAATTATTAAAAGTATTTTTTTACTTTTTATTGCAGACAAACACATATACAGAAAAAAAATAGACACAAAGAAAAGGACTAGTTCAGATACATTGTAGACAGAGATTACAAACAATATGTAGTTGGAGATACAGGGGGCCAAAGAAGAAACCCAGAAGGGCACATAGGAGGGGGGGGGGGGGGGGGGCATGAAGTGGGAGATGGGGGGGAGGGGTTAATAAAAAAGGCAATACAAGCAAACAGTATACAGTCATAGATATACCGAAAGTAAACAGAGAAACAGCATACAGTATTTACATGAACAAATTTACAAAAAAATTGTTTATCATCATCATAATGACACCATGATGTTTCTATACAGTCTATGGTCTATACCCACACATACACACACACACCCACACACACACACACCCACACCCATAAACACACACACTCCACACACACACACACACATTGAAGGGGCTTTTTGTTACCAATTATTTATTTTGTCATCCATTTATTGATGATTTTGCATCAAATGTTAGTGTGTAATATAACACTACACATTGTTTTCAATAAAAAAGCAATTGCACACAGCACGCAAATGGGTGACTAATTTGCGATTAATCGCGAGTTAACTATGAAATTCATGCGATTAATCGCGATTAAATATTTTAATCGTTGGACAGCACTAGTAATAATTAATAAGTTTATTTACATAGCGCATGTGGGAAAGCCAAGAGCGCTCCAAAATTGTTTAGACTTTAGAGAGAAAAACAATCTCAAATCACAAACTGATATCTTTTGTTTTTTAAATTGGCCGTCTCAAGGATTGTTTTTCAGACTCTGCCACACTGTACAGGGTCACTGCTGGACACTGAGGGATCAGAACAGCCCAGAGCAGACACCATCCAACCAGCCGCAGATCGTAAAAGCGACATAGCTACCTCCGTGTGCCCCTCCCCCACTACAGACCGATGGTCGTAGGTGGCAGTGAGACCGGGGCCACAAAGTGGGGTTTTCTGTAGGCAGTGGTGGGTGAGTTGTTTTGCAATCTGGAAGTGTGCCCACTTTGCTTGTTTCACATCGAGCCAGTGTGACCTTTCTACCTGCAGGTGGTTCGAGGAGTCTGGAAACACAACCCCAAAATTCACACCCTTCATACATCCACACACACACATACACACAATCATACACTCACACATTCACATTACATATAGATACATGAAAAAGCAGAACCTGAGAAAAAAATATTTTAAAAGTTTACTCCAATGTAAACAAATATTTTTAATTGTCTATCACTTGAATCTTTATTTGAATCAGTATTTTTTGAGACCAGAAATGTTCATTTGAATTCTATATTGTCATGGACTTAATTGACCTCTGTGTCCTGACACTTTTGATTTTGTAGATTTTGTACTGTGTGAAGTAATTACATTGATGAGGATTACATCTGATAAAAACACAAATTAGAGAAGTAAACTGAATCATTGCCTTGCTTTTGTCTGAGAGACATTAGCAACAGCATGAATAGAAATTGTGTTACAGTAGAATCAAAATGACTTTGAGACCATAGAGAGTAACTACTGCATAACAAGCTGTGTACAGGAACTGTGACACTGCACCATTGACCAGAAGTGCATCGCAAATGACCTGATGTGCTTCAAGTGAAAAGACTGTATCTGGAGATCCTGATGTGCATCTGGAGAGACCAAAACCATGGCTTGGACCCTACTGATGTCCAAGATGACGTCTCTCTATGACCTGACCTGATGACGACTGAGACTCACCCTCAGGGGACCTGAGGACCTGAGGACCTGAGGACCTGAGGATCTGAGGACCTGAGAGAGAAAAACTGGGGAGTGATGTTTATATTATTAAAATCATACATTGATGAGTGCTAAATGAGAGAGATACTCATGATTCTTTCTTTTGTTTTTGTTTGTCTCTAGCTTCTGGACATCTGATGATCTATTGGACACAGACATTTGCAGAACAAGAACCAGCCAATGAAAAACCATCTATTGCCGATGCTATTGCTACAACCAGAACCACAACTGTGACCAAATGCAATACATGTAAAGTATTCAGACATCTGACAGACAAAAACTTTGACTTTTTAGTCTGGGAGACTGAGCAACTGTTAAAATGTTTTAAAATGATAAAGTATGGGTATTGTAGCATTTTAGTAGATGTTAAATAGTAGTAAAAAAGTAGAATTGTCCTTCCTTTGTTGTTCATAAACACATTTCCACATAGGAGTTAAAATCATAACTATACAATGTTATCCTTTTGATAGATCAGCTATAATATTAGAATCAGAGTTATTTTACAGCCATTAAAAGTGCCAGAAGTCACAAACTAGAAATATGCCTTTGCTCAAGCTGCAGCCGAGCTTTTGAGTAAACAATAGTGTAGAAATAGAATTAAATAGATGCATCAACCATAGATGCTTTCAAAAATAGAGAATATTTCTAGCCAGTGCTAATATCAAACGGTAAAAGGACCATTTCACAACCTTTACTTGAAAAGTAAATAAAGTTAATTACAGTTTTATGCAGAGTTTTATTAGATACTTGTCAAATTCACTTGTGTTCAAACATCTGTGAATGTTGACAATGCAAAAAGTTCATGAGTGTAGCCTAGACTAATGTAGCTTAGATTAATGAGATAGATTAGAACCAAGAGAGATTCAAAAGCATTTTTGATGCATTTGGGTATAGCCCAAAACAAAAGTAGATATTTAGATATTTGAGAAGTTTAAAAAGCTGTCGATTCGCCAGCACAGATTAGAGAATCAAACACCATTGTAGAATAACTGACCCCAAACCTGCTAAAATAGATTAGCTCTTGTAAGGATAATACTAATTTGATTAATGATGTACATTCATCCCAAACTGTCTGAGAGGAGGAAGTGACAGCACTTCCTGTTTCAACAAATGTATTTGGAAAACTGACCGCCATAATAATGTTCATATTAACCATTTGTCTTTCTGTGTTCAGTTTTATTCCTGAGAATGTAGAATAGACATGGAGCAAAATCCCACTAACAATAATCCACTGATAATGAGAGTATATAATACCACAGAGAGATTTATTAGATTCAAATGTATGTTTAAGAATATGGCTCAGTAAAAGCAAATATACAAACATATTTGTAAATAGATTAGAACACCAGATCTAACCAGGACTGAAGCAGATCTGACACGGTAAGACTTTTGAGCCTTTCACTCTGCTTTTAGCTCTAAACAGTTTCTTTATATTCATGCTTTTGACTCGGCAGGAAATGAGCTTTTGTACAAAGAGTGGTTTGACCTCAGACTGCTCTACTGAAAACTCTACTTAGAAAAAAATGGACTCTCAAGTTTAATTTCATTAGTGTTCTCTGTAAACAGTTATACAGAGAGAGCAGAGAGCAAACTACCACCAAAACTGTTGAGTCTGAGGAACTACCTTTTGGCATTTTTTGGCTGTTTTTATGTTCTCTGCCATTTCATTTTATGTTTAACAGATATTCTAAGTTATTGTCCTTATTTGGACAATTTTGTTGTCACCGTTTTAGTGACAATTTTGGTCAAAGCCCGTTACGTGACCAAAAATGTCTCTAATATAAAGACGATTTCAGGATTTCTGTTTTGCTGAAATATATAAGAGAAGTACATTTATTAACTTGTTGTCTTGTACAATAATGGGTTACTTCAAGTTTCATTAACGAGGTTATAAGGTATTTTAAAATCCATGTTAGCATGTAAAGATCAAGGTTGCATTATTCATACAAGGTAAACATTACAGTACTTGATAAAGACCACTGAGGTATGGTACAGGGCGACAGTAGCTCAGTTGGTAGAGCATTGGGCTGAAGGTCATAGGTTCAATTCCCACCTCAGTCTGCACTGCCTCACTCCTGGATATACAGTCTCAGTCCTGGGTCTACAGCCTCAGTCCTGGGTCTACAGCCTCAGTCCTGGGTCTACAGCCTCAGTCCTGGGTCTACAGCTTCAGTCCTGGGTCTACAGCGTCAGTCCTGGGTCTACAGCCTCAGTCCTGGGTCTACAGCCTCAGTCCTGGGTCTACAGCCTCAGTCCTGGGTCTACAACCTCAGTCCTGGGTCTACAGCCTCAGTCCTGGGTCTACAGCCTCAGTCCTGGGTCTACAACCTCAGTCCTGGGTCTACAGCCTCAGTCCTGGGTCTACAGCCTCAGTCCTGGGTCTACAGCCTCAGTCCTGGGTCTACAGCCTCAGTGTTGGGCAACACTTAACCCCACTTTGCCCAAAGCCCCCGCTTGAAAGATCGAGGCTATGCTCACTCTGACAGAGCAGCCGTCCTCCTGTGGACTCACCACCTGCAGAGGGTCAGTGAGGGGCTGGTGCTGTGTGACTTGGGTGGCTTCTCTGATTGCCACCCCCCTGACCCAGAAATGAATTAAGGGGTAGAAAATGGATGGATGGTATGGTACAGCTACTCCAGTACGGCGTAATAAATAATTCAAAGTAAACACATTTGGAAGGGTACGATTTTAGTGACCTGAACGAGTAAAGTGTAATTGGCAAAAAGTAGGGTTTCATAAATAATTTTAAGTAGACGTTACACATTAACAATGAGTAATGTTTTACTAATTTATATTTGTAAACTTTAATTCGCACTGGAGTAAGGTTTTATAATTTATTGTGAGTAAACTTTACCTGGTCAAGAGTAAAGCTTAATACATTATTTCATGCAGACTTTACCTGATCTGATTGTTGAGTCAGTTACTCAATTAGATCGTGTGCAATTAGTGTCCACACTTTCTTTGAGTAAGGGTTACCAATCAAACTTTACAGTGTACTTGCATGATGAAATATATTTACACGTGAGCAATTTGCAAAAACGTTACAATGTTACATGTTCCTCATGATTATCTCTGAATAAACTTGACGTAAAGTAAATCAGTATTTTAACACTCCAGTTTTGCTGTGTACTTTCAGCTGGTTTCCTCATCATCATGTTCCAGTAAAAGATACAATAACAGACATTCTTAATTAAACATACTGAATATTAGACACAGAAGGGAGGCACGGTGGCGCAGTGGTTGGTCCTTGTTTTTACTCCACCTCCAGATCTTTTTGTGTGGACTTGTTTTCCTGTGTCTGCATAGGTTTCCTCCGGGTGCTCCGATTTCCCTCACCGCTAAAAACAAATACAATAGTTCTGAACCGCACACCACACCTCCTATGGCGAGAGGAGACCCATCTCTGTGTGGAGTAAGAGAAGTGCCCAGAACAAAATAGTTAAAGATGACTAACTTACTGTGTAACTTACGGACAACGACATAGAGTCTGGGGCCTGTCCTCAGAGACCTGTCCTCAGAGACCTGTCCTCAGAGACCTGTCCTCAGAGACCTGTCAGGGACCTGTCCTCAGAGACCTGTCCTCAGAGACCTGTCCTCAGAGACCTGTCCTCAGAGACCTGTCAGGGACCTGTCCTCAGAGACCTGTCCTCAGAGACCTGTCCTCAGGGACCTGTCCTCAGAGACCTGTCCTCAGAGACCTGTCCTCAGAGACCTGTCCTCAGAGACCTGTCCTCAGAGACCTGTCAGGGACCTGTCCTCAGAGACCTGTCCTCAGAGACCTGGCCTCAGAGACCTGTCCTCAGAGACCTGTCCTCAGAGACCTGTCCTCAGAGACCTGTCCTCAGAGACCTGTCCTCAGAGACTTGGCCTCAGAGACCTGTCCTCAGAGACCTGTCCTCAGAGACCTGTCCTCAGAGACCTGGCCTCAGAGACCTGGCCTCAGAGACCTGGCCTCAGAGACCTGTCCTCAGAGACCTGGCCTCAGAGACCTGTCCTTAGAGACCTGGCCTCAGAGACTTGGCCTCAGAGACCTGTCCTCAGAGACCTGTCCTCAGAGACCTGTCCTCAGAGACCTGTCCTCAGAGACCTGGCCTCAAAGACCTGGCTCAGAGACCTGTCCTCAGAGACCTGTCCTCAGAGACCTGGCCTCAGAGACCTGTCCTCAGAGACCTGGCCTCAGAGACCTGTCCTCAGAGACCTGTCCTCAGAGACCTGTCCTCAAAGACCTGGCCTCAGAGACCTGTCCTCAGAGACCTGGCCTCAGAGACCTGTCCTCAGAGACTTGGCCTCAGAGACCTGTCCTCAGAGACCTGTCCTCAGAGACCTGTCCTCAGAGACCTGTCCTCAGAGACCTGTTTCCGTTGCAGGAGGTCCAGGATGCTGTCTCTTGTTCTCCTTGGAGGAAGTGCGGTGGGGAAGAGCTCGGTGGGGAACACAATCTTAAGACGGAGAGTGTTTGCGTCTCGCCCGTCTCTGAGACCTGTGACGACCCGCATCGAAGAGAACACCGAGGAGGTGTGTGGACGACAGGTCTCTGTGGTGGACACGCCTGGGATCCTGAACCCCGGGGCCCTAGATCTGATCCAGCCTCTGTGCGCCCAGCATCTCCGCCAGCCAGACTCTGTGGTGTTCCTGGTGGTGCTGAAGGTGGGCCAGATGTCCCCTGAGCAGAGCCAGGCCCTGGAGAGGACCATGGAGCTGTTGGGGAACGGGGCCATGGAGCGCAGTCTGCTGCTCTTCACCTACGGAGCCTACTTACAGGTGAATCTCACTGATGCCCATCCCAGGGTCAGTCTGCAGAAGGTCTGAGGACTGTATCTTCTCCTTGAGTCTGGTCTCTTAAAGGCCCCATAATACTTTTGGACTTCTCTCTGGTTTAAACATGATTACAGTGCTATTTGGCCCAGAGTAGTTTTTTCATTGATTCCCTCAAGCTTTAGTTAGAGAGCGATTTACTCTATAATTCTCGATTTACTCTATAATTCTCGATTTACTCTATAATTCTCGATTTACTCTATAATTCTCGATTTACTCTATAATTCTCACAAAACGACCCAATTCAAATCATGACATGCTCCAGATCGTGACATCTAAACCCCGCCTCCAGGAGGTGAGTGACAGCAGTCAGAATCAGCGCATGCAGCCTCTGTCAGGGTCCAGCTTATAGTCTGTTTGTGTTAGCATCATGTCAACTTGAAGAAAAAGTGTTTTTGAATGTAAATATGTGACGATAGTATTTGGCCTGAAGACAAAAAATGAGGCCCAACTTTGTTAACGGTGATCTGCCTCTGAAATCTGCGACGTATCTGTTTTTCTGCAAGTGACACTTCCCCAAGATTGTTCTAGAAATACGATTACCTTGAAACTGAACTTACTCAAAAGTTGATCTTAAAATCTGTTTTTATTCCCACGATAGAATGCAACTAACTCTCGGTTTACTAAGTGTTAAATAAATAATTAGGGTCTAATTCTGGATCAAGGACATAGGGCTCTGTGACGGGTGCCATTGTTGGAAAAAGTGTATTCTCAGGTCTGAAATGATCATGTACCGGCGAAAACTCAACCATAGCTTTGTTTACCTCGAACTTAGCATGAGGCTATGTCACCGCGCAGGTGGAGGCGGGTGGAGGCCGCCCAACAGACAAATGAGCACAGATCCAAGCCTTTCACATGAGGTGACATCACCTATATGCACGAAATGAGTGTTGTATTGTGTATCACCCAAATTATTATCACACATGTACAGTACATAGGATGGAATGTGAAAAATGAAGAAAAGCAAAGAATAAGGCTGTTAAAAAAACAAAAAACTTATAAACTCCTTTGTAAAGTTTTTATAAACTTAAAGGAGTTTATGAAAACATGAGGCGAACCCTAAACCTCTGTCTGAGATCAGAGAAATCTAACAAACAGACCTTTCCTCTGCTCTCACCTTGTGTTGGTCAAAGGGGGAGAGTTTGAAGGACTTCATCTTGGAGGATGATGTGAGCCCTCTCCCTGACATCTTCATTTGGCTTGAAAAGAGACACCATGTGTTCGACAACGAGGCCTGGGGCCCCGAGCAAGTCCGGGGTCTGCTGCAGACAATCTACACAGAGTTTTTCCCAGGTGAGTCTGCTCAAGAGCAGGTGAGTGTCCTGGGACTGTCTGGGACAGATCTGATCAGTGTTTCTGATCTGCAGGTCTTGGACCAGCAGTCCTTGATCTTGGACCAGCAGACCATGATCTTGGACCAGCAGTCCATGATCTTGGACCAGCAGACCATGATCTTGCAGAGTTACGGCTGGTGCTGATTGGTCTGCCTGGAAAAGGAAAGAGCTCTTCTGGAAACACCATCCTGGGGCAGAACCTGTTCAAAGCCAGTTGTGGGTTTGATTCCGTGAGCACAGAGGCAGAGTGTAAGACTGGTACAGTGCTCGGGCGGAAGGTCACAGTGGTGGACACTCCTGGCTTCAGTGATGAAGGCATTAGTCCAGAGAAACTGTTCAAACGCATCATGAAGTCCGTCCTGGAGCTGACTAAAGGACCTCATGCCTTCATCATCGTGGTGCGACTCGGGCGGGTTCACTGCAGAGACACCAAACTGCTGAGGCTCATCCCCAAACTGTTTGACGAAGCAGCGTCCAAGTTCACCATGGTGCTGTTCACTCACGGAGACGACCTGGGAACAGAGAACGGCGATGACCTCATCGACCGCAACACCACCATGAGTACGCTGGTGCAGATGTGTCAGCGCCGATACTGCGTCTTCTACAACAAGAGCAGCAACCGGCACCAAGTCCACGATCTGTTTCAGCAAATCAGCATCATGGTAGAGGCCAGCGGACACCCACAGTGCGACTCGCAAATATTCAAACTGACGACAGCTGCAGAGATAAAGCAGTTCTTCGAGACTCTGTGGGAAAGATGGGGGGCCATGTTTACAAGCTTTATTCGACCAAAAGAGGACGACGAGGACGAGGACGAGGACGAGGAGATGGTGCCGCTAACAATGCCTTAATCAGAGCTGAGCTAGGGTCTGAACCAGGGTCCGTTAGTGCAATAGTCTGTGATGTGGGCAGAGCCTGGGTAGGTCTACAGCATCATGGCGTATACAGCACTCAGGCTCATGAAGTCCAGACCTCAGGAATTTTAAAATATATTCAACTAATTAAGAGTAAAACAATGTATTATTACTACAGCTACTGCTGCTACTACTGTGCTTCTGCTACACTCCTACTGATTATGGTAATAGACCAAATGGTGCATATTAACAGAATGACTTAATAAACTATTCAGATAAACCATGTGTGTGTGTATAAATGTGCATGTCCGTGTGTATTATAATAGATCCATGGTGTGTATGCTTCACTGTGAGCACTTCCTTAGCTAGCTTCATTGAGCTAGCCGGTTAGAATTGTCCATCTATAGATAGATACTTTATTGATCCCCCGAAGGAGAATTTCAGGTGTCTAGTAGTAGCAAAAATAAAAAATAAAAATGATCATTCTAATAAAAAAAAGATAACAATAGTAATAATCAGCCACAGCCCCTCAGGTCACAGCAGCAGAGGTGGAGTAGCCTCTGGGTGGAGCAGGACGGGTCACAGCAGCAGAGGTGGAGTAGCCTCTGGGTGGAGCAGGACGGGTCACAGCAGCAGAGGTGGAGTAGCCTCTGGGTGGAGCAGGACAGGTCACAAGGTGGAGTAGCCGCTTGGTTTGGACCATTTTCTCTGCTCTAGTCCAAAGTAAAATGCTAAATGCTTCATTAGCATTTTTCAAAAAGTCAGCATTCCTCCAGTGGATTTTCATCTGATCCACTTGGTCTGGACCATGAATCCTCTCTGCTCTGGTCTGGACCATGAATCCTCTCTGCTCTGGTCTGGACCAGTGCAATACTTTGCAAAACTTTGCAAATATATATATGTATATATATACATCTATAAATCTATATACAGTCTACGAGCAGTGTTGGTAGTAATGTAATATTTTCTTTTATTTTCTTTTTGCAACACAGAAACACAGCAGTGTAATTCAATTGTGTGTTATTTTTATAATATGCAAGACCAGCGAGAGCGGAACAAATCTGCTCCAATAGCAGCCGCCAAGAAGTTTTTCACCAGTCTGCTAAAAGATGGCTGTAGCTGTAGCTGAAGCAGAAGCAGACACTATGTTAGAAAAGACAGGCAGTAGTAGTGTAACGCTCAGTTGGTAGAGTTTTGGCCTTTGAGCCAGAAGGTCGTGGGTTCAAGCCCCGCTCAAGACTTTCACCATCGACTCCCACTGACTACTGTCGTTGTGTCCTTGGCAAGACACTTAACCTCTGGGAACACCAGCCACAGTGGGGCGGCTGCGGCTGTAAAGTGCCAAACTGCCGTTGTGTCCTTAGGCAAGACACTTCACCCCCATTGCCTAGAATGAGTCTGGTGTGTGTGTGAATGGTTGGTGGTGGTGGGAGGGGCCGATGGCGCATACTGGTTGTCTCGCTTCTTTCAGTGTGCCCCAGGGCAGCTGTGGCTACAGTAGTAGTTTATCACCACCGTGTATGGAGTGAATGAATAATGACACATGTGAAGCGTCTTTGAGTGTCCAAAAAAGCGCTACATAAAACCGATGCATCATGTTTTAGTGTAACTCATTACTTTGAATTAACAGTAATAAATAGTGTATTACGTTTATGTCTACTGTCCACTGGTGTTGCTAAGGAAAGCTAGAGATTCCCGAGATAAAATTTACGGTCTATGAAATGCAGGAATGCAAACAATGTGTGTATTTGTTTCATGTATATATTCATTACGTTTGCAGTGTCCGTTTCCAACACTAGGGGGCAGCGGTGTCTGCCTCCGCTCTGACGTCACTTCCGTAAACAAAATGTCGGCTCCTAAAACCATCCCGAAAGATGCTCAGGTGAGTGTTCCTCTCTTTTAACACGGATATGATCCTGAGCTCCGGAGCTGGTCCTGAAGCTGTTCTAGGGCCTAAGGCAGAGCTCTGACCGGGAGGAAGCTCTCCAACACGGCCTTATCCCCCCGAGGAGCCACTGTTAGCCATTAGCACCATTAGCATTAGCACCGAGCGGCTAAAGGCTAGCTCATCTTTTACGCATTTCTTTCTAAGTTTAAATTACTTCTATACATTGGCCTCTGCTCTGTGTTTATCTGATTATTGTCCTGTAATTATTTTACATTATATTTAAATAAATAAATGAGACCGTGGGATAGACTGAAGGTAATGTGGCGAACGCAGAAGTGAACAAGCTGCACTTAGTGTTGTCACTAAAACATCTGAGACTGAATCATGAAGCAGTCATGTTAAAGCTGGGGTGATAAGCGTTATAGCTGGGCACGTTACTTTAAAGCTGGGATATGTGACTTTCAGGTAAGAAAATCATTTACCTTTATTGTTCTCACAGTGGGGAAGTTTCTGAGTTGCAGCGCTCACACAGAACAGTAAGAACACACAAGGCTCTTCTAAAACCTCTGTGGTCTGTGACAGGTGATGATGCAGGTCCTCAAGGACATGGGCATCACAGAGTACGAGCCCCGGGTCATCAACCAGATGTTGGAGTTCACCTACAGTGAGTCCTGCTCCAGACCGGGTTTTGTCCTACTTCCATCCTGATTTAGTTCTCCTTTAGACCTATTTAAGACCTGCTTTAGTCCTGCTTTAGACCTGCTTTAATTTTCCTTTAGACCTGCTTTAGTCCTGCTTTAGACCTGCTTTAATTTTCCTTTAGTCCTGCTTTAGTTCTCCTTTAGACCTGCTTTAGTCCTGCTTTAGTTCTCCTTTAGACCTGCTTTAGACCTGCTTTAGTCCTGCTTTAGACCTGCTTTAATTTTCCTTTAGTCCTGCTTTAGTTCTCCTTTAGACCTGCTTTAGTCCTGCTTTAGTTCTCCTTTAGACCTGCTTTAGTCCTGCTTTAGTTCTCCTTTAGACCTGCTTTAATCCTGCTTTAGTCCTGCTTTAGACCTGCTTTAGTTCTCCTTTAGACCTGCTTTAGACCTGCTTTAGTTCTCCTTTAGACCTGCTTTAGTTCTCCTTTAGACCTGCTTTAGTTCTCCTTTAGAGCTGCTTTAGTCCTGCTTTAGTTCTCCTTTAGACCTGCTTTAGTCCTGCTTTAGCCTTGCTTAAGTCCTGGTTTCTATTTTTATTCAGGATATGTGACGTCAATCATAGAAGATGCTAAAATTTACTCGTCTCATGCGAAAAAATCATCAGTCGACGCTGATGACATAAAACTGGCGATTCAGTGTCGGATGGACCAGAGCTTCACCTCCCCCCCACCACGCGACGTGAGTACTGGGGACACGGCTGCTAATGTACAGTGTGTTTGTTGTACAGTCTGACCCTGTCTCTGTGTTTCAGTTCCTCTTGGAGGTGGCTCGGCAGAAAAACCAGACTCCTCTGCCTCTGATCAAACCCTACACTGGTCCCAGACTCCCACCAGACCGCTACTGCCTGACCGCTCCTAACTACAGACTCAAACACAAAAAGGTGAGAGACCAGAGAGAGACCAGAGAGAGACCAGAGAGAGACCAGAGGGAGACCAGAGAGGGACCAGAGAGAGACCAGAGAGAGAGCAGAGAGAGACCAGAGGGAGACCAGAGAGAGACCAGAGAGAGACCAGAGGGAGACCAGAGAGAGACCAGAGAGAGACCAGAGAGAGACCAGAGAGAGACCAGAGGGAGACCAGAGAGAGACCAGAGGGAGACCAGAGGGGACCAGAGAGGGACCAGAGGGAGAGAGGGACCAGAGAGGGACCAGAGAGGGACCAGAGAGAGACCAGAGAGAGACCAGAGAGAGACCAGAGAGAGACCAGAGAGAGACCAGAGAGAGACCAGAGAGAGACCAGAGAGAGACCAGAGAGAGAGAGACCAGAGGGAGACCAGAGAGAGACCAGAGGGAGACCAGAGAGGGACCAGAGAGGGACCAGAGAGAGACCCGAGAGAGACCAGAGAGAGACCAGAGAGAGACCAGAGAGAGACCAGAGAGAGACCAGAGGGAGACCAGAGGGAGACCAGAGAGAGACCAGAGAGAGACCAGAGAGAGACCAGAGAGAGACCAGAGAGAGACCAGAGAGAGACCAGAGAGAGACCAGAGAGAGACCAGAGAGAGACCAGAGAGAGACCAGAGAGAGACCAGAGAGAGACCAGAGAGAGACCAGAGAGAGACCAGAGAGAGACCAGAGAGAGACCAGATCCACGCCCAGAGACTGTGGATCCAGGACTGAGGCTGCGTTGTTTTGCAGGTGGCGCCCTCTTCTGGACGTATCACGGTGCCGCGCCTCAGTGTGGGAGCAGTGTCCAGTCGACCCAATACCCCCACAATCGGTCAGAACCCTGAGCCCGAGTTCATCATGAGTTTGTTTCTGGTCTAACCATGTGCTGTGTCCTCAGGGTCAGGGGTCAAAGCGCCCGTGTCTCTCGCCACACAGAGGTTCACGGTTCAAATCCCCAACGCACAGAGCCACGCCCCCAAGACCGGTAAGCCCCGCCCACTCATCATACCAGGCATCACTCCAAGATCAGAGAGAGACCAGAGGGAGCGAGTTCAATTTATTCTTGTATAGCTCTAAATCACGACAGTAGTTTTCTCAGAGGACAAAACAAAACCGCTGATATCGCCAACGCAGATCAGAGAATCAAACAGTTCAAACACAAATAATAGAGAACACAGATCCATAAGAGTTGCTAAATGACCTGGATCATAACCACCTTTTTGTTAGACCCACTTACAGACTCTTCTGCATCGGCAAAAACTCTAAAAAGGGGGAGAGAGGGAGACCTGTTGGAAAGAGAAAGATAGACCAGCGAGAGAGAGAGTAGTGATGGACGAAAATGACTCAAGGCTTTGAAGCGTGTGTGGAGTAATCAGCCTCACAGCACCATGTGACTGGTTTGGGAAAACCAGATCACGTCGTCTCATTTGAAACATAAAAGGCACATCTCGTGTGTCGAGAAAGTATTCTCTGGTTTGGTAATACTTATCACTTCCAATGAGATGTATTAAATAAATTCATAATGAAGAAATTCTCTATTGCAGCTTGAAGTTACACAAGAGGCTCGCGTACTATAAACCTTTTTGTGCTGAGGCCATGGATCTATAATAATAACTGGATAGGGTGTTACTTAGCCTGGTTGTACCACACCATAGTACACATTTCATTTCATACTAAGGTCTGGATTTGCTCCATTGAGCTCTGTGAACAGGTGGGAGGGGTTAACTCCTTTTGCAGATTGAAACGATTGGATCTGAGTTTACCGTGACGTATGTAGTGCGCCCAAGTGAGTTGTTAGCATTTAGCCTATCCATCTCCTTAGCCGCTAACGGAGCCCGTGGGGAGTAGCGCCACAATCAAACTCTTGACGTCACCGGCACCGAACTACAACACCCGCCTTCCGCGCTCTCTGAGTAGCCAGTTGAAATACGACCGATTGTATTCGCTAACACAGGGACCAGACCCAGACGTTACATGCAGTGAAATGATGATTGAGCGGAGAGTACGGATGGATAAGGCCAGGCTAGGTATTACTAGCTTGGAGCTGAAGAACCCATGTGTTTCGGGGGATTCTCGCAGTACTGCAGAGTCAGACGCAACCAAGGCTACCCAGAAATTTTCTGAGCTCTACCTCAGCTGACAGAGAACCTGACAGAGAACCTACAGCTTTCATAAAGGTCGGATTTTGTGTGGATTTTAGTGTCCACACTTTTTTATTCTTAAAACCTTCGGTTTTCTTTTAAGTCCACACTTTAGTGCCACAAACTCTACTCGTCTGGCTCTCTCTAACTCCTGGCAGTAAGTGGCAAACTGTTGATGTGTCTTTAGGCAAAACACTTCACCCAGAATGAGTCTGGTGTGTGTGTGAATGGTTGGTGGTGATCGCAGGAATCGATGGTACATACAGGTTTCCTCGCCTCTGCACACTATCAGCTCTGTGTAAAAGTGCTTTATAAGACAGATTCATTATTATTACTTGAAGTCTGTCAGTGTTCACAATATTTGGCTCCTCCCACACAGCCTCGGCCACGCCCCCTGTTCTCATGAGCTCGTCTTTGATTGGACAAAAGACCCTCCTGATGAGCAGCAGCAGCAGCCTGTCACAGACGAGCGAGGGACTGAAGCGAAAACACGAAGATGAAGACGACTACGACAATTTATAACACACACCTGTACACGCAGTAACACACACACATTTAAAGTGTTAAATTCTGTTTTTGAAACTGAACTTTCTTATTTAATGACCACAATTTCATAATAAAAGTCAAATATTCAACGTCTGTTTTTCCTGAAGAGAGAAGCACTAATTCTGGAGTCAATTGTTTTCATTCTCTGCGTATGTTTGATCCGACACGCAAACCTATGAGAAACATAACCCTTCACTTGGCCTGTTATGAGTTTGAGGCCCCTGACTAGAATGTGTGCAAGTACATACAAGATTAAAAGACTCACATTAAATTCATTTCACTTTAATAAGAAAAAGAAAAATAATAAAAATCTTCAAATAAAAAATACAAGTCAAAACAGTGTGATTATGCAGAGTGGTGCAATGGCGTTACATTAATATCTAGTCACCAAGGAGACGTGTGCGTGAGTCCAATATTTTCACACGGATCACAAAACTCATCACAGCACAGTAAAAACATGCCTTAGAGCGCCCTCTGTCTGCAAGTGTGCGAGCAGCAGGCGAAACGTCACCGAGAGAAAACACAAAACCAGGAACGTGTCGGGCCAAAGAAGCAGGAAGTGGAGTGACAAGGCCATAGAAGGGCGCAGGAAGTGGAGTGACAAGGCCATAGAAGGGCGTACGGAGCCGGTGTCTAGGAGGGCCGAGTGAAATGGCAGTAAATAAAAACACATTTCATTTTTATGAATACTAGGTTTATTTACACGCTCGCTCACAGTAACACGGGAGAGCACATCACGCCTGTGCTGACATTTCATTTTCAAAAATTACCTCTAAAATGAGCTATAACATGCCATGGTTGCACGTGGGAAGTTATGGCTTTTTTTTACAAAAGTTGATATATTGGTGAACCTCTGACATCCGAGGCCCTGCAGACTCAACTCAGCATCAATCCAGTTAGCAATGAGAGGATGTGTTTTTACTTTGAGCTTTAATATAGAGATGGGACTCCACAAGGCCCAGCGCTGGGGCCTGTCCTGTTTTCACACAGTCAGATATTTTGGTGTTTTCTCCACTTCCTGCTTTTCAGAATTTCAAGACACTTTTTTAATGATTGAGATGAAACGATAAAAATCCTTCAAAACGAGTTCTGCTGCGTTTGGTTCTGACGTTTGGCACAAATGTAAAATAAAACAAAAAATAACAAGAAATAACGGCGTTTGTGCAAAATGGAAAATTTAAAAAGTAAAAATACGATATAAAAGTAGGTCATTTTTCAGGAAATACAATTAGTTTATTTAGCGTTTTAAAATCTTTTTGAGCCACATTTGAACCGAGGAAACAAGGAATATCAGAAACGTCAACAATGTAAAAAAAAAAGACATTTAAAATTACAAGAAGAGTTTTGGCTTAAAAAAATGGCAGCTGTGTTTTAATTAAGGCAAAACAATTTTTTGTAGAAGAACATTTTATGAAACTGGACACATTTTCTGCGTCTTAAATTCCGGATGAATTTGGTCTCATGTTTTTTTTAATCTCGACCTAAATTCGTCCGGTTTGGCGTTTCGAGGTGAAGGCACCGCTTTGTGTTTTTTGCCAAAACCAAACTACAGCAGCGTTTCATTCTCGTCACATTAGATAATTTTTTTTCTACAGTAATAGAAATAAAAAGGAAAAATATAAACTTTTATTCGAAGTCGATGAATTTTGAGGCGAAAGCGGCGACGGCGAAAACGACCTCTGGGTGTTTTCAACCCAGTTAGAAATAAGAATTGTCGCAGAAATAACTTTTCGAATTTTTCACATTTTCATTATTTGTTTTTCTGAATGAACTATGAATAATTACAGAAACAACTGTTTTCTCTGAATAGATCAACATTACACGTAAACATATGGCCCCATGTTGGGATCTCATGTTTACATTCGTACGGTTCATTTTGTCAAAGGTTTAATGTGGAGCCAGTTGTGTGAAATGTGGCCGAATGAACAAGGTCTGAAAACGGAGGGACCCGGACATTCTGCCGTCGCCGATCGGTCGAAGCGCTGGACGAACAAAAACACAAACGTTTCAAATATATATATTCTGATTTTTACAGGAACCCCCAAAAACCCCGAACCTGTGGTTTTGACGTCACTGTTCAGTCTGTACAAACTACAGCTGCAGAAACATCCCAGACAAACCTTTGTCTTACAGACCACACACATTTCTGTTCTGAGGGATGTTTTTGCAGCGGCTCTACGTCTGACCGTCTAAGTGTGTGTCTGTATGTATGGGTGTGTGTGTGTCTGTATGTATGGGTGTGTGTGTGTGTGTGTCTGTATGTATGGGTGTGTGTGTGTCTGTATGTATGGGTGTGTGTGTGTGTGTGTCTGTATGTATGGGTGTGTGTATGTATGTATGGGTGTCTGTGTGTGTGTGTGTGTCTGTCTGTATGTATGAGTGTGTGTGTGTCTGTATGTATGGGTGTCTGTGTTTGTGTGTGTGTCTGTATGTATGGGTGTCTGTGTGTGTATGTATGTATGGGTGTGTGTGTGTCATGTATGGGGGTGTGTGTGTGTGTGTATGTATGTATGGGTGTCTGTGTGTGTGTGTCTGTATGTATGGGTGTGTGTGTGTGTGGGCGTCTTTGTGTATGTGTGTATATATAATTTTGGGCTCTTTTTTTAGCAGTCCTCGTCTTTGTCGTCAACAACTCCTTTGAGTCGCAGTCGAGCGAAATCTTCAAACACAAAGTCGTCGTCCTGAGAAATCGAGCTGAAAACACAATGATAAACACATTATAAACTGTATAATTATGACCCTAGTGGTGGAAGTGTGAACTGCATTCCGTATCAAACACTCACTTTGTTTCAAACTCGATCAGGTTAGTGTCGATGGGAGGATCCATCTCTGGCACCGCTGCAGGAAACACAACTTTACACTTAGACTTTAAACATGCCTTTAGACATGTGTAAATATGATTTATTTAGTAAAACCATGCATCTATACTAAAATCTGGGAAGGGTATTACTAGCTTTGGGTGGGATCACTAAATTCACATGGGCTACCCAGAAAAATGTCTATAGAACTCAACGTAAACTAAAAAACTAAACTAAACTAAAACAGCTCGACCTCAGCTGACAGTAGAGCTGCAACTAACGATTATTTTGTAATCGATTAATCTATCGATTATTTTTACAATTAATCGAGTAATCGCTTGGCTGTGAATTGTGTAGAAAAAACTTATTTTTTCATCACAAAAAGCTAAAGTGGCAACACTCGAGGATGTATTGATGGCGTAAACTTAAAGTAAATGTTTGTAACAGGCTCTTTGTGCTAATTCTGCTCTGATTGGATGAGACAGATATTCATGAAATTATAAAAACAAAGTCGGTTTTAATCAAAAATACTACATTTTCATGTCATTTTTGCTCTGTTTGAGTCCGTGTGAACCAGAAAACGATTAATCGATTACTAAAATAGTTGTCGACTATTTCAATAATCGATTAGTCGTCGATTAATCGATTAGTTGTTTCAGCCCTAGCTGACAGAGAATCTACAACTTTTCATAAAGTTCGCATTTCGTGGGAATTTTAGTGTCCCTTGTCGTCCTGAACTTTTTTCTTCTTAAATCCTTCTGTTTTCTTTAAATCCACACTTTAATCTTCAGTACAAAGCTCAAACAGTGGTTAAGATCCAGACAGACTTGTTCTCATGTGTAAACTGTATTGTAATTCTTTTAAATGTATTTTATCTTCTGTAATGTAAAAGCCCCCTGTGGACTAGTGTTGAAAATTAGCACTTGTGCTATAACACTTAACGCAATGCACCTGGTTCGTCCAATGTTATTGTTATGTCCATATTAAATAAATAATGCGACAAACTGCTCGTTTTTCCGCTCTATCTTTGCTCCAACTCTACTCTGATCAGCAGCTCTGATTGGCGGCTGAGCCCCTCTGTGCACATGCATGGGAGCTCGTCAACTGCGCAAAACCGAGGAGGACCAGACGATGCCCGAATATGGGCGAGTTCCGCTAATTTGTTTTATTGAGCAATTCATTTGTGAGACCTACTTTACGTAGTATTTTTTTTAGCGGTGGCCAATGTTTGTAGCGTTAGAAAAACTACAGAAACCAGAACCCCCCCTCATAATTATATCAACAGTTACGCAGCAGTTCAAGTCAATTCAGGTGGCTACTACAGCTGTAGCTCATCTGCATAGGGAGCTCCGCTTAATGAACACAAATAGTCACACACGTTTAAATGTCCATCCGAGAATACAGTATAGATAGACATGTGTGACATACATACACATATGTATTTGAAAGTCACTATTCTTCAAGGAGTGGTTTTAACATGTATGTGTGTTTTCCAGAATTTAAACTTTTTATCCCATTCCTTCCGTTTCTTTATTGGTCACACCTCCCTCGTGGTCTTTGAACCTGAGATGGATGGATATGGTATGTATAGTAAATATGCTGTTACCAGACTGTGGGCGTGAGGTCGGCGGCTCCACAGGCTTGGGATGCATCAAGATAAAGGGCAGCTCCACTGACACGTCTCTGAAACAGGATTACACACACAATATCAATGCCCTCAGATTAAGAGGGTTGTATAAACGTGTGCAAAAGACATATTATAAACTGTACAGCACACAGATTATAGCGTAGCACTCACCCTCCGCGGGACACGACCAGTTTGACTTTGACTCTGTACGACACCAGGATCCCCAACACTTCCTTATTAGTGACATCTTTCACTCTGAGGAGAAAGAAAAGCTTAACAACTGTTTGAGGCAGCAACAGTACCATTAGCATTAATCTTAGCAGTAGCGTTAGCATTAGCAGTTCTCACATGGTGCTAGAGGCCAGGTTGGTATCCTCGTGCTTCAGCTTTCCATCCAAGGCCAGGCCTCTCTTCTCTCTGTTTTTGTCCAGTGTTGGAGTCAGAGTGTAGACTTTACAGAAAGTGGAGGAGGAGGAAACCTGGTCACTACGGAGACAGAGAGTAAACATGACCTGGTTGCTATGGAGATCCACTGTGTGTCCATGTTGTTGCAGGATCATCTGTTTTGGACCAGGGTTAGAGAGTGTGTCCTCTGTTGGGATCAGGTCTAGTGTGTCCTCTGTTGTGGATCAGGTCTACAGTGTGTCCCCTCTTGTGGATCAGGTCTAGTGTGTCCTCTCTTGTGGATCAGGTCTAGTGTGTCCTCTCTTGTGGATCAGGTCTACAGTGTGTCCCCTCTTGTGGATCAGGTCTAGTGTGTCCTCTCTTGTGGATCAGGTCTAGTGTGTCCTCTGTTGTGGATCAGGTCTACAGTGTGTCCTCTGTTGTGGATCAGGTCTACAGTGTGTCCTCTGTTGTGGATCAGGTCTACAGTGTGTCCTCTGTTGTGGATCAGGTCTACAGTGTGTCCTCTGTTGTGGATCAGGTCTACAGTGTGTCCTCTGTTGTGGATCAGGTCTACAGTGTGTCGTCTGTTGTGGATCAGGTCTACAGTGTGTCGTCTGTTGTGGATCAGGTCTACAGTGTGTCGTCTGTTGTGGATCAGGTCTACAGAGTGTCCTCTGTTTTGGTCAGGTCTACAGTGTGAAATACTCACTCGGCCTCAAGGTGAGCAACAGGACACTTGTACTGCGCTGTACTGAAGAGACAGATGTCTGCGTACTGCCGCACTGCAAACAAAAGCTTATTTACTACTTCAGCACATAATACTATTACTACAATAATAGTTATGTGTGTGTTTAGCATGAGAACTTCTGTTGAAGTTATAGTACTACAGTAGTACTGCAGAAGTACCGGTATTGCAGTAATAATTGTACTGCGGAACTAATCACAATGGTACAGCAGTATAAAGTACCTGAGATCTTGACCCTCTTCACCGTCTTGGTCGAGTTGTTGGTGACGTGGACGTTGACGCTGATTGGTTCTCCGTGATAATATAACTGCAGCAGACAATAGAAGATTGAGGGTCAGGACTCAGGGAGGTTGGGGGTGATCAGGACTCACCTCTTTGTCCAGAGAGGCCTCCAGGTGCAGGGATCGGTCGGACATGAGGAAGCTCCTGGTGGTCTCCACCATGGGCTGAGGCCCGGGCTTCTCTGGAGCATACTGCACTTTACGGATCACCAGGCGCACAGAGTTCCTGTGAGAAACGGTCTTTATCAACATCATGATCATCACAGATCCCATTTCTCCACCTGATGAGAGTCTGCTCATCCTGATTATCTCTTATTCCATTCATTCCATCGTGCTGTGGGTAACCATGGCGACACTGACCTCTTGTGGATCTTCTCTTCAATGGACTTTGCACAAAAAGCTCTGATCTCGAAGTCCACGCCACAGGCCTAAGTGGAGGTCAGAGGGCAGGGGTCAGAGAGGGAGGAGGTCCAGTAGTATGTGTAGCATTCGCAGTAGCAGTAACGGTAGTAGTAGAAGCAGTAACAGTAGTGCTAAGAGTAGTACTGTACCTTGCCTGTGTCCTCTGGTCCCGGCTGCAGAGTCACTGAACACGGCAGGTTCTGTGGGATCTGACCAAATAGAAAAATAAAGTTTATTGTTGAGATTCAGTTTAATGACACATCACTGCTCGCCTGTAGGGGGCACCATAACAGAAGAAAAAAACACTTGAAGACTTGTATAGCACATTTATATAAACACTGATACTCATTTCTCAACACCACTACCTCACACCACATTTCTGAGTGAGGTATTTATGAACCGGTGCCAGTAGTATCTACAGTAGTACAGTAGTAGTAGCAGCAGCAGCAGTAACAGTAGAGTCTGCAGTAGTAGTAGTAGTAGTACTCACAGTGAAGTAGAATGGATGAGCGTGTTGGCCCAGTTTCTTCAGGAGTCTCTCCTGGAGTCGACTGTTTGGTTTCTTTTCCTCTGGGACCGGGGGGAACGCCTGAGGGATAAACATACACACACACACAGAGAGTTACACACATACACTAGTGTTACAAACACATACTAATCACATATTAGTGTTACAAATATTCCAACTCTTCATCGTGGTGTACCTGAAAGGTGGAGATGTAGAGGTCTTTTCTGAAGGACAGGCCAAGAACATCCAGATCTTCACGACCGTAACGAAACGCACACGTCAGCGTCACAAAGACTAGGAGACAAGGAATTAGGAGACAGGGGTGAGGAGAGAGGAGACGGGTACATAGTAATGTGTATTTATATGTGTCCCTGGTACCTTTCCGGTCCTTGAGATACTCCGGATCCACCAGAATCACGCCGTCTGAAAAACAGGACTCTTGTTTAGGATCAGAACCAGATCAGACACAGATCTGAGTCCGGACTCATACCGACTGGGTCCACATGGTCCAGGTGGTCCACAAAGTCCCTCTTCCCCAGGTACACAGTGACCTGCAAGAGAGAGGAGAGAGTGAGACACTCTTTGTTTTTGTCCTGTTGTGTTTCCTGAAGCTGCTGATTTGAAAACATGTGATTTTTATTAAATATGACATTGTTCCCATGTGATTGTCCCAAACTGACATGTATGTGTGTGTGTGTGTGTGTGTGTGTGTGTGTGTGTGTGTGTGCACTTGTTTTCAACTCCTGGTGGGTTCCATAACCTGAGATTCCACTCACGTCATGGGGACTGGTTTTACGTGGTGGGGCCCGAACACCGGACCCCACTGGTCCAAGCTTAATAATCAGTGGGTAATGCTTTTCTAACGGTCCTTATGCAGTCTCTGTAAAAATATGGAAAGGACCCCTGGAGGTTTACTTTCCTGAAAAAAGTGTGTTATGTGTCGGAACCCTGGTGGTGGGTTGCGGGATATCAAGGAGGGGCACACTGGGGCAATTTCAGTCCAGCAGGCTGGAGCCAATCATGGAGCAGCACAACAGAGGAAATCAGGTGTCAGGCTAGAAAAAGGTGCAAGTGTGTGGTTCATTAGGCTGCAAGAAATCATGGAGGAGCACACTGAAGCGCACGCTTACAAACCACTGGTAAGTGCTGACTACAAGTCATGACTTCAAATTGTTATATAGAATGATTACAAATTATTTGTTGTTTGTGCAGCTTAGTCAAGAGTCCCTAATTGATGAAGTCGACTCAGATTCTGACGATTTAACTGTCAAGAAGAAACCTGTAAAAAAGTATGGAAAAAGAAAAATCAAAAACACTTTTCTTCAAGACTCGGAAAGTGACGAACCAAAGGCAAATAAGATTGTTATCATGCAGCTGCAAAAGAAGAAAAATGGGGGGCGAGTATACAGCAAGAGACACTTCTGCCTCTACTGTTCAATGTCCTGCCACAAAATGTCCCGTCATTTGACTAGAAAACATGGAAATGAAAGTGACGTAGCCAGAGCATTGGCTCTACCTGTGAAATCTAAAGCACGTAAACTTCAGTTTGATTTGATCAGGAATAGTGGAAACCGTGAGCACAATTTTGAGGTTTTAAAGGCCGGCATTGGAACTTTAGTCCCAGCTAAACAGCCAAATTCCCCAGTTAAATCCAGTGAGTTTTTGCACTGTATAGACTGTGGGGCATTGCTTAAGCGAAAGTCGCTGTGGAGGCATGTGGCCAGGTGCCGGCTTTCACAGAAAGATGCCCAGGCTAAACCAGGTAGAAGTAGGGTCCAGTCCCTCTGCTCCCTAGCCCAGCCTGTACCGGAGGGCATCAGCAAAAAGCTGTGGTCTTTAATTTCGGCAATGCATCAGGATGAGGTCACGGGTGTTGTCAAAGCAGAAAAGGGGATTCTGAGACTCGGAGAGCACCTGTACTTAAAACACGGGCATGATAAGACAAAGCATGATTACATTAGGCAGAAAATGAGAGAAGTCGGTAGGTTAATTAACGAAGCAAAAACCGCAGGGAAACTGAAAACAATTAAGGATTTCTTTATTCCTTCCAACTTTAACCATGTGATTGATGCAGTCAGGTCTGTGGCTGGATATGATGAGGAAACAAATCAATACAAGACTCCATCCTTGGCCCTCAAACTCCGGCCATAGCCTCAGAAAGCTAGCAGATATTCTTGAATGTGACTCAAAAATGGAGCATTGTGTTGATGAACTATTTATTAAAAACCTCCAACGAAGCCGGCTGCTTTTTGAGAAGAGGTGGGACGTCTGTGTTTCTTCTGCTGCCCTACAGACCCTCCGGCAAGCCAAGTGGAACACTCCGGACCTGCTCCCTCTGACTGAGGACGTTAGAGCCATGCATGCACATATTGAGGTATGTCGACCTGAATATGTGCAAACCCTAATAAGTGAGCCAACGTCTAAGCATTGGTCTAAACTGGCAGTTTTGACTCTTTGTGAGGTCATCATTTTCAATCGAAGAAGGGAAGGTGAGGTTTCAAAGATGCCACTGACAGCCTTTACCTTAAGAAGTAAGACTGGGATCCATTCTGACATTGCTCTGGGACTGTCCCAACTTGAGAAAAAGCTGTGTCAGCATTTTCAACGCATTGAAATTAAAGGGAAAAGAAGTCGGAAAGTGCCGGTTCTTTTGACTCCTGAAATGATTGCTTCGATGGAGGTGCTGGTGGAGAACAGAAGGGCCTGTTCCATCTCTGACCATAACCCATACTTCTTTTCCCGCCCGGGCGCAGACACCCACATCAGGGGATCAGACTCCCTACGCCAGGTAGCCAAAGAATGTGGTGCGGTGCATCCAGAGATGCTATCCTCAACCAAACTTAGAAAGCACATAGCTACTATGTCTACAGTTCTCAATATGAAAGAGAATGAGATGGACATACTTGCCAACTTCCTCGGCCATGACATTCGCATCCACAGGCAATATTACAGACTACCAGAGGGGACACTGGAGCTGGCCAAAATCAGCAAAGTGTTGATGGCCATGGAGCAGGGAAGAGTGACGGAATTCGAAGGAAAGAGCCTCGACCAGATACAAATTGAGCCTGAAGGTAATTCTTGATATTATTAAAATATGTATGATTTTTTTCCCCTAAAGGCCACTTGTATTTTTATTTTCTGTGCGAGAGGGAGAGCAGTAGAGATCCTCTCACAAACGGACGGGCTAAAAGAAACTTCAAGCGGAGAACCTTCAACCATTCATCCAGATGCACCCCATGGTAGTGGCAGTGCCCCTTCTGGTAAGTGTACCAGGTGGGGGATTACAGCCAGGCTGCTTGGTCCTCACCCTGGGAGTGTATATTGCTAATATATTTTTATTTCTCTCCCTAGAACGTGTAAGAAAGCCATGGTCTGCATCTGAGGTGAAGGCTGTGGAGAAGACCATGACACCTTTCATACAGACTGGAAAGGTCCCTGGGAAGTCTCACTGCCTGGCCTGCATTAATGCCTCACCAGATGACCTTAGACATCGGACATGGAGTGGCATTAAATTCTATGTCAAAAATAGAATCACTGCAATTCGGAAAAAAAATCTAAAATAAAATTCCTTTAAAATAGTTGTTTGGTTTCTATTGACTGTTTTGTATTACTTAAAGTCTTGGTAAAAAATGATTATGTCTATGGGTCCCATTCTGAACGGCCCTGTCAAAGGGACCCACCAGGTAACAAAAACGTGTGTGTGTGTGTGTGTGTGTGTGTGTGTGTGTGATTCAAACCAATCTGCCACAGTGGTCCGTGTGGTCAGCGGTCAGACACTCACCTTACAGTTTGGACTCGACTTCTTGAAAACTCTGAAACAGGAAACAGAAACAACAGGTCAAAGGTCACACCAGAGCAGGAAACAGACAGGAAGTGACTCAGCCCACTTCCTGTCCACGTCAATGGATTTTCTACATTCTGAACATAATATCAATACTGCTGACAGCGGTCTCCCATCACACACTGCCCAGGCCCCTGCCTTGCAACGATCTCCCATAATACACTGCCTAAGCTCCTCCCTCACAGCTCAACTAGGAGATAAAATTAGAAAATTAGAAATAAATAAAAATAAACCCACTTTAGACAAAACAAAAAGAGATGAACATCTGGAGGGAGTTCAAAGTCTGTGTTGCCTAAAATATCACTGCAGAGACTGAAGAGATCTGCAGGAGGAATGGGCCAAAATACCAGCAACAGTGTGTGGAAACCTTGTGAAGACAGAACATGTGTGACCTCTGTCAACGCCAACAAAGGGAATATAACCAATTATTGAGATGGACTAAATACTTATTTTCCACCATTTGCAAATAAATTCTTAAAACATCTGAAAATCAGATTTTGTTTTCTGAAAGATGAGGTTGAACTGATGATTACAGACATCGCTTTTTCAGAAGGAGGACTTCAACAATCAGCTCCTGTGGACTCAGCACCTGCAGGAGGATCAGTGAGGGGCTGGTGCTCTGACTGCCACCCCCCCGACCCAGAAATGGATTAAAGGAATAGGCCACAGTTTTTACATACTAACATATGTTCTTAGTTCTTACAGTGCCTTGCGAAAGTATTCAGCCCCCTTGAACCTTTCGCCACATTTCAGGCTTCAAACATAAAGATATAAAAATGTAATTTTTTGTCAAGAATCAACAACAAGTGGGACACAATCGTGAAGTGGAACGAAATTTATTGGATGATTTAAACTTTTTTTACAAATAAAAAACTGAAAAGTGGGGCGTGCAATATTATTCGGCCCCTTGCGCTAATACTTTGTAGCGCCACCTTTTTCTGCAATTACAGCTGAAAGTCGCTTGGGGTATGTCTCTATCAGTTTTGCACATCGAGAGACTGGAATTCTTTCCCATTCTTCCTTGCAAAACAGCTCGAGCTCAGTGAGGTTGGATGGAAAGCGTTTGTGAACAGCAGTCTTCAGCTCTTTCCACAGATTCTTGATTGGATTCAGGTCTGGACTTTGACTTGGCCATTCTAACACCTGGATACGTCTATTTGTGAACCATTCCATTGTAGATTTGGCTTTATGTTTTGGATCATTGTCCTGTTGGAAGATAAATCTCCGTCCCAGTCTCAGGTCTTTTGCAGACTCCAACAGGTTTTCTTCCAGAATGGTCCTGTATTTGGCTCCATCCATCTTCCCATCAATTTTAGCCATCTTCCCTGTCCCTGCTGAAGAAAAGCAGGCCCAAAGCATGATGCTGCCACCACCATGTTTGACAGTGGGGATGGTGTGTTCAGGGTGATGAGCTGTGTTGCTTTTACGCCAAACATATCGTTTTGCATTGTGGCCAAAAAGTTCGATTTTGGTTTCATCTGACCAGAGCACCTTCTTCCACATGTTTGGTGTGTCTCCCAGGTGGCTTGTGGCAAACTTTAAACCAGACTTTTTATGGATATCTTTGAGAAATGGCTTTCTTCTTGCCACTCTTCCATAAAGGCCAGATTTGTGCAGTGCACGACTGATTGTTGTCCTATGGACAGACTCTCCCACCTCAGCTGTAGTTATCTGCAGTTCATCCAGAGTGATCATGGGCCTCTTGGCTGCATCTCTGATCAGTCTTCTCCTTGTTTGAGATGAAAGTTTGGAGGGACGGCCGGGTCTTGGTAGATTTGCAGAGGTCTGATACTCCTTCCATTTCAATATAATTGCTTGCACAGTGCTCCTTGAGATGTTTAAAGCTTGGGAAATCTTTTTGTATCCAAATCCGGCTTTAAACTTCTCCACAACAGTATCTCGGACCTGCCTGGTGTGTTCCTTTGTCTTCATGGTTCTCTCTGCGCTTTAAACAGAACCCTGAGACTATCAAAGAGCAGGTGCATTTATACGGAGACTTGATTACACACAGGTGCATTCTATTTATCATCATCAGTCATTTAGGACAACATTGGATCCTTCAAAGATCCTCACTGAACTTCTGGAGTGAGTTTGCTGCACTGAAAGTAAAGGGGCCGAATAATATTGCATGCCCCACTTTTCAGTTTTTTATTTGTTAAAAAAGTTTAAATTATCCAATAAATTGTGTTCCACTTCACGATTGTGTCCCACTTGTTGTTGATTCTTGACAAAAAATTAAAATTTTATATCTTTATGTTTGAAGCCTGAAATGTGGCGAAATGTTGAAAGGTTCAAGGGGGCCGAATACTGTACCTTAGACTAGTTGATATTTAACTGTCTGGTCTTTGTCCGTGCGCTCTGTCATGCAAACTTCCGTCAATAGAAGCAGCGTGAGCAGGAGAGAAGTCTTTAGGAGTTAGTTCGCGGACGAAGCGCTCCTCGTATTATTACGCCTCACAATATAGTTCCCCTTTTTATCCGCTGAGAAAATCAACACGTTACATTTCTGTGTTACTATACTTTGTAGAGTAACACGTCTGTATTTAAATAGGGAACACGTGGAAGAGTT
Source organism: Knipowitschia caucasica (assembly GCA_964034765.1). Taxonomy (NCBI): domain Eukaryota; kingdom Metazoa; phylum Chordata; class Actinopteri; order Gobiiformes; family Gobiidae; genus Knipowitschia; species Knipowitschia caucasica. Next base: position 4,145,542 of record OZ035833.1, read on the forward strand.
TGGGAGCTTCTAATGGGAGCTGATTTGGTACTATACAGTCTGTGGAAGAGGCTGCGTTTGTGCTCCGTTTGGATGACAGAGCAAAGTAAGGTAAGAACATATGTCAGTATGTAAAAACGGTGGCCTTTTCCTTTAAGGGGAAAAAAAATGAATGAACGACTTCGGCAATCTGTTCTCCACTGTGATGTCACACTGTGGTGATGTCACACTGTGGTGATGTCACACTGTGGTGATGTCACACCTTGGTGATGTCACACTGTGGTGATGTCACACTGTGGTGATGTCACACTGTGGTGATGTCACACTGTGGTGATGTCACACTGTGGTGATGTCACACTGGTGATGTCACACTGTGGTGATGTCACACTGTGGTGATGTCACACTGTGGTGATGTCACACTGTTGTGATGTCACACTGTGGTGATGTCACACTGTGGTAATGTCACACTGTTGTGATGTCACACTGTGGTGATGTCACACTGTGGTGATGTCACACTGTGGTGATGTCACACTGGCTTATAGGCATATAGGCACAAGGCATATAGTCTGAAGCAGGTCTTGGTTGTAAACCATGTCCAAACCAGGTCTCTTAATCAGGTCCTTGTCCTAAAAACCTTGTGAGGAGCGTGCGTCACATGGTCCTGAGGGAGCAGCCAATCACAGCGCAGCTTAGTCCCAGGTGGACTGAGGCGAGTTCAGACACATCCAGCTGTTTGTGTGTGAGCCGTGTCTCTGGACCCTCCCAACACCAGGTCCAGGTGACTCCGTTCAGACCTGGGAGACCCTGCAGACTCCGAACAGACTCTGCTCAGACCACAGGACATTTTGGCTCTCATGAACCACACAGATTCTGTCCCAAAGTTAAAAAGACTAAATATTTTCAGCTCAAAGAGGAAATGAATTGAAAAGAGGAAGTAGCTGCATGTAACAGGAAATGAGAGTAAACAACACCTCAGCAGTGGCTTTAAAGCTGGGGTACATAACTTCAGTCTCATAAATAACATGTTTAAAGTTGTGGTACGTAATTTTAGTGTCATAAATCGCATATGTTTAAAGCTGGGGTATGTACGTTTAGCTTCATAAGTAACAAGCTTGAGTGCAAGTCTTGAAGTAAATTGTTGTGAACAGATCAGACACAATATTCTATCGTCGAAGAAACAGCCCTGAGTCACTATTTGACTCTTCGGGCTGAGAGCTGACAGGCTGGAGTGAGTCTTTTTCACTTCTCTGCCTGAAACCGCTCATCTAAAAACGACAGAGGCTGAGATACATGATGTGAAAACAAGGCAAGGGAAGCTCATTTGTATTACAGTTCATAAATAATCACAGTGGGGCGACAGTAGCTCAGTTGGTAGTGCACTGGTCATTGGACCTAATGGTCGTGGGTTCGATCCCACCACGACCCGTGTCAACTGCTCCCACTGATGTCTGCTGTCATTGTGTCCCTGGGCAAGACACTTAACCCCAATGTGCCTGAAGTCCCCGCTGAAAGACCAAGGCTGCATCTGTGTCGAAGGAGCAGCCATCTTCCCGTGGACCCACCACCTGCAGGAAGATCAGCAGGACTGGTGCTATGTGAATTGGGTGGCAGTTCTGATTGCCAACCCCCCTGACCCAGAAATGGAAAATAAAGGGATGTAAATGAAATGAAATGAAATACACAGTACATCAAAGCGTACAGTAAAGATAACATCAGTTTTTACTGGATTTGAACATTGTCAGAATAGAATCCTGTCTGACATTTTCAAGAAGACTGTTCCGGATTTTAGCTGCTTAAATCTAAAACCCTGCCTCCCCATGTTTAGTCTACAGTCTATGGTTTAGTCTGAGCTGGTTCATATGGCACTAACATGTCGCAGGTGTACTTTGGTGCGAGCCATGGAGAGACTTGCACAACCAAAGCTGCTTGAGAGTCTGAGACCAGGACTAATGTGAGAGAACTTACTGGTTGTGGTCAGGATTCAAACTGAAGCGTTTAGAATGTACTGCAGCCGTCTCACAGCTCGTTTAATCATAGAAGTAAACTTTTTTAGAGCAAGGAACTAGTGACATTGTTTAGTACTACACAGTTCTATGGATGTGGTCTGAAAGTGTCATTCCCCGGCTTTAAAAGCTGCACATTTTGTATTGTCTCAATATTCATGGGACTATTGCCCACTGCTCAGAAGCTCAGGATCTCAAACGAACGCATGATGAAACAATAATAGAATAATAGCGTTGTTATTATGGTGCAAACGCAGATGTCTGAGCTCGGTCCAGTTGTGTCATGCTCCAGATGTTGCTGCACATAAGCTGCACATCAGCTGCACTGATGACAGGCCTCGTGTTTGCACACACGCCGCAAAACTGCGTTGTTCTCACGCCTGTCACATCCACAGATCTATAGACACCACGCAAGAAAAGCCCACGCACCGAGGGCCAATTACAGCAGCGTGCGCAAGACTCCCCTCCGCACACCACTGAACACGGGATTTAGGAGTCCCGCAAACACACGCAGACCAACACAATGCGGGCCACGCAGTGGGAGACGGGTGTAATTAACTCGGCTGTGCTTAAATGTCACAAACACCAAGACTTTTGCCCACAGCTCGAGTTATATGAAGCGTCCGCGCTGACATCGTCGCCCTCTCCGCTCTTATTTTACCACGAAACTTCCACACAGTCTGGTTCAGCGCCGTGAACCCATTTAAAACACATCTGAACGCCACACAGCTCGTTTCCAGTGGGACAGAGCCTCTTCGCATGTGCGTGATGATTTTAGTGCAAATACCTGACGAATTTGTGCAAAATACATGATGTTTCTGTCAGCTGTTTGCAGTTAGCATCATGTGGCTAACCGCGCCCTGCTAACACCAAACTCACTGCTAACTCCGGCTTTTTTGCGTCAAACCGCCACATTTAGGCTCATTCTCACGGACCACAGCGGACTGGGCACACTTTGACCAGTGTTCCGAGCCATTACTGTCATTAACTACGCTTAAATTAGCACGTAATGGGAAACAGAGCGGCGCCTTCCCCGTGAGTGAAACCATGAGTGAGGACGTGAGGCCATGGAGCTACAGCAGGAGCTACCGCAAGAGCTACCGCAGGAGCTCCGGTCGGGTCATACCTGGTTCCCTGCGCCTTGTCGCCCATGTCCGCGGCCGGCGAGGATCAGCGGGGAGCACGGCCTCACGGATCCGAAGGAACGAGCTGCTTTCCGGCTTCACGGAGGTCCTGTGTCCATGCACCGAAGCGCCCGGGCCAGTGGAGGGGTGCAGAGGAGTGGGTCTGCAGCGGCTGTCGGTCTGTCCCCGGTCGGTGTCTCTGCTCGGTGCCGGTGTGTGGGCTCTCTCAGTTGCGGTAGGAGCGTGCACACCGTCCCCGCTCGGGCTGGTCTGTGTCCCCGAGCTCTGGGTTTGCTCTGGTGTGTTCTGCTGCAGAGGAGATTCTTCCTGTTCGTCACATTTGCCTACATTCAAATGCGCGGGATGTTTGCATGCTGCGGAGACGAGGCTGGGTCACGGCTCCACGGGACATCACGGGGACACTAGACTCTCATATTCAATCCTCTTCGGCTGGACGTCCTGGTTAAAGGGCTCTGGGGGTTCAGTGGGAGGGACTGCATTATTCCATTAGAAATGTCATGTAAACAAACCTGACTGCGCCAAATACTAGGATGTTTTGAATCGCGTCCTGGACACGACTGGACCTGGAGTTGTGTTTTCTGTGATCCTGAGTATTGGCACGTGCACTGGGATAAACGCAGACACAGTCTAAGTTATTATGTTAAACCTTTTCAGTGAGAGGACCACTTTAGTTCAAACTGCTCCAGGGGCCAACAGCCCGGATTGAACCCTGAACTGTTTGGAGGGGATTCCGCTGTTGTGAAAATGTGATTTGTACAGCCTCTGTTCTGCGAAATATAGCAGGGGTGCCAAACGGGTTCTCAAAGCAACCAAGCAAGTGCACACCAGACAACACCCATTTTCTCACCTGAGGAATGGGTGGAGCCTGGTGAGCTATAAGAGTTAAAATTAAAACCTGCAGCCACACCGGCCCTAGTCTACAGCCTCAGTCCTGGATCTACAGCCTCAGTCCTGGATCTACTGCCTCAGTCCTGGATCTACAGCCTCAGTCCTGGGTCTACAGCCTCAGTCCTGGATCTACAGCCTCAGTCCTGGATCTACTGCCTCAGTCCTGGATCTACAGCCTCAGTCTTGGGTCTACAGCCTCAGTCCTGGGTACATGTGCTGAACAGCATGACCACTGCAGGCGCCTGAGGCAGAGACCGAGCCGTGCTGACCGCAGTCATAAACTGTCAGTATTGGGAGTCATTGCAACACGTCTCCCCCAGAGTGGATCCAGTTGTGTAGAATTATACATCTGTTATTCTTTCACTACAGACACAGAGGTGATAAACTACTACAGTAACCACAGCTGCCCTGGGACACACCGAAGGAAGCGAGGCAATCAGTATGTGCCATCAGCCACACACACGCACGCACACACACACGCAAAGTGTTGTGCCAGGCATACTATTACTTAAATAATAGAAAACTGGACCAGCCTGGATATGAATGTACTTAATTTATTATATATTAAATTATACAAAAACATTTGATTTTATTTCTGCAGTCAGGGCTGAATCACTTATAATGAGAGGCCCAAACTACAGCTGACCCCACAGCAGCTGTAGCAGAGAATATATACGACCTGTGGGGAACCCCTCAGCTCACAATTCGACCAATGTGTTAATCAGACCCTGATGGTGGAGGTCTCTCTTTAGACCGTGTTGGTGGTGGTCTCTCTTTAGACCCTGTTGGTGGAGTACTCTCTTTAGACCCTGTTGGTGGAGGTCTCTCTTTAGACCCTGTTGGTGGTGGTCTCTCTTTAGACCCTGTTGGTGGAGTACTCTCTTTAGACCCTGTTGGTGGAGGTCTCTCTTTAGACCCTGATGGTGAAGGACTCTGTGTGTGTGTTGTATCGGACCCATCGCTCCCCAGCGCTGGTCTGGACTGGACTCAGCCTGATGAACCGGACCATCAGACCCGTGCAGGTCCACTTCGGGACCTCAAAACTCAGTCCCACTGGTCCCACCTCCAGGAGCGAAGACGAGTTCAGGCCTGGGACTTCCACCTGTACACCAGGAGGCAGCGTCACATCTGGTCTCTGTCCTCGGTCTCTGTCCCTGGTCTCGGTCCCCGGTCTCGGTCCCCGGTCTCTATCCATGGTCTCCGGTCTCACCTTGAACAGGGCGGACAGCTGGGATCCTCCGTTGATCTTGGGGATGTTCCACTGAAGGACTCGGGTCTGGGGCCTCAGCTCGGCGCTCTGGTCTGGACTGCTGAGCTCCTGGGAAAGACTTAGACACAGACTTTGAATGAGACAGAACTGAGACTTGAGACCAGGACTAGGACCAGGACTTTGAATGAGACACCAGACGCATCCCCCCACCCCTTCTGCCTCACCCTCTGCTTTTACAGTCTATGTTTCAAACTCATTACAGCTATGTCTTCAGACCACACCGTGTTGAAGGTCTACAGTCTCAGTCCTGGATCTAAAGCCTCAGTCGTGGATCTAAAGCCTCAGTCCTGGATCTACAGCCTCAGTCCTGGATCTACAGCCTCAGTCCTGGATCTACAGCCTCAGTCCTGGATCTAAAGCCTCAGTCCTGGATCTAAAGCCTCAGTCCTGGATCTACAGCCTCAGTCCTGGATCTAAAGCCTCAGTCCTGGATCTACAGCCTCAGTCCTGGATCAATGCTGGACCTACAATTCAATTTAATTTACTTTTTTATAGTCCTAGTCCAGAGGACTTTACAAAGCTGGCAATTCGCCAACACAGATCAGAGAATCAAAGCGTTTAACACAGTAATTCCATTCATCCATCCATTTTTTTCCCCTTAATCCATGTCTGAGTCAGGGAGTGGCAGTCAGAGCTGCACCCAGTACACAGCACCAGCCCCTCGCTGAGTCCACAGGGGCCTTGATCTTCCAGCGGGGGCTTCAGGCAAAGTGGGGTTAAGTGTCTTGCCCAATGACACAACGACAGCAGACATCAGTGGGAGTCGTGAAGTAGGTCTTGCGGCGGGCTCAAACCCATGACCTTCAGGCCCAAAGGCTGATGCTCTACCAACTGAGCCACTGTCGCCCCTAACACAGAACCATTGGTCTATTAGGGGCAGACTGAACCCCCACTGGGTTTTTAGACTAAAGATTAAGTCTAAAAACCCAGTGGGAGAAAGTGATCCTCAGTCCTGGATCTACAGCCTCAGTCCTGGTCTCGGCCCTGGTTCTACAGCCTCAGTCCTGGTCCTGGTTAAGAATAATTTTCCTACATTTGTTTGAGTTTGTGTAAGATTTGAATGCACCAACCTCAAGGAGTCTTTAGGGACGAGGATCGAGGCCTGAAGGTTCAGAGCCGATCTGAGGAGGAGAGGGACATTAAAGCTGGGGTACAAGTGTTGAAGTAAAATATTGTGGACAAATCAGACCACAACATGCATTTTCATCTTTTGTCTAAGAAAGAGCTCCGGGATAATGACATCACCTTTTTCTGTCTGAAAAAGGTGACGTCATTATCTGAAAATAGTGATGGATACAAACATGGGTTTAAGACAAAGTTCTATAGGTGTGGTCTGAAAGTTACGGACCCCAGCTTTAATGCATTATGCAAATTCACTGTGATGTGATAAAGTGGTGAAGGAGCACGTTACATTTTGGGCGGCAGGTCACAGCGCAGCTTCAGATACATCAGTAATCTGTAAAAGAGAAAGTCACATGAACGAGGAGAGTATGCAAATTAACATCAGATATGCAAATGAGACTGATAAAGTCTGATGAAGCGGCTCGTGGTCGCCGTGGTGACGTGTGTTTAGAGTTTACATGATGCAAATATTGTCTGTGTTTAGACAAATGCTCCTGGTGTAATACTCAGACTGACCACCAGAGGCTGCTCTTGTACAGTGTTGGAGGTGCAGTAGCAGTAGGGAGCTGATCCCTTTCTGTTGTGGGCCTTATTTTTGCAGATGCAGGAGGGTCTAAGGGCCGTGATGATCCAGGACATTTATAGACCTTGGTCTCCTGCCCCTTTTTTTCTCCAATGGCTCTGTTTTTTTTAAATAATTGCATTTCCTGAGTTTGAACCGTTAAATGTTTTGGTCTATGCTGGTTTTGTAAGTTTCTCCGAGATAACTACTGTTGTGATTTAGGACTATACAAAACAAATGGAATGGAATCGTAGTTGGAGTTAGCAGCAGTACTCGTACCTTCCAGAAGGATCTCTCTCGATGGTGGGGAACAGTCTGAAGGGAGCGGCACAGGGCAGCTGATCAGTCACAGAGTACTGCATCAGAGTCTGCTGTAAGAATAAAGTCAGGCCAAATCAGCTTGTAAATGAGGCGTACGGAAACTATTTACACTTTTCAGTTTTTATCAACCTGGAAGTGAGCGTACGGAACTCACAGAATATACAGCGAGTCTGGAGGTGGTGTAAATCACAGCACGCAAAACACACATGAATTTCAAGATTTGGACAATAAACATATTCCCACTCTGGCAAGATTATAGACACACCTCTCACGTTACAAAAATGCAATTTCACAAAGTTATGTTTGGGCTACGCCGATCGTTTGTGTTATTAAATAACGAGCAAGATGTCAAACTCAAAAGTCTCCCACAGCAGGGGTGGATTATTGTATGTGTAGCACCAACAATCAGTGTAACAGCAATAGGTTCATGCGGGTCCAAGCATCAGAGGAAGATGGCTCTGGGACATTCAGGGGGTACGCTCTTGTACTCCCCGAAGAAAGTGTGCCATACGATCCTGACATGACTTTCATAATAACACTCGTTTTCAGCCGCTGCATTTATCAACAGCTGCAGGTGCTTACGCTCAGATCATAAAGTTCACAAATCCCCTGCGGATCTTGCGTATTTGAAATCCACACCCAAAATATACACCCTTTTCTGCGTTTGATAAGGGCCACTGTGTGTATACAGAGTACACACACAGACAGAGTACAGAGTACACACAGAGTACATACAGAGTACACACACAGACAGAGTACATACAGAGTACACACACAGACAGAGCACAGAGTACACACAGAGTACACACACAGACCTCTCCCTGTGAAGGACACACTCGTAGGATTCTGTTGGAGTTGAATTCTTCCAGTTTGACGTTTTGGTGAAAACTGCACTCGTCCAATCGCACCGCAGCACCATAACCTGAACACAGTATATATACCACAGTTTACATTAGTGTCTGTACGGTATATATACCACAGTTTACATTAGTGTCTGTACAGTATATATACCACAGTTTACATTAGTGTCTGTACAGTATATATACCACAGTTTACATTAGAGTCTGTACAGTATATATACACCACAGTTTACATTAGTGTCTGTACAGTATATATACACCACAGTTTACATTAGAGTCTGTACAGTATATATACACCACAGTTTACATTAGTGTCTGTACAGTATATATACACCACAGTTTACATTAGAGTCTGTACAGTATATATACACCACAGTTTACATTAGTGTCTGTACAGTATATATACACCACAGTTTACATTAGAGTCTGTACAGTATATATACACCACAGTTCACATTGGGGGGGTCACCTCTGATCTGGGAGCGGCCGATACTCAGCTCCTCGTTCAGACCGATCCTCATGTCTGCAACACAAGTGTGCTAGTGTCAGTGGTTGTGGGCATATGGTTCTCATGTGTGGGCTCATGTGTTGTGTCCATATGGTTCTCATGTGTGGGCTCATGTGTTGTGTCCATATGGTTCTCATGTGTGGGCTCATGTGTTGTGTCCATATGGTTCTCATGTGTGGGCTCATGTGTTGTGTCCATATGGTTCTCATGTGTGGGCTCATGTGTTGTGTCCATATGGTTCTCATGTGTGCGCTCATGTGTTGTGTCCATATGGTTCTCATGTGTGGGCTCATGTGTTGTGTCCATATGGTTCTCATGTGTGGGCTCATGTGTTGTGTCCATATGGTTCTCATGTGTGGGCTCATGTGTTGTGTCCATATGGTTCTCATGTGTGGGCTCATGTGTTGTGTCCATATGGTTCTCATGTGTGGGCTCATGTGTTGTGTCCATATGGTTCTCATGTGTGGGCTCATGTGTTGTGTCCATATGGTTCTCATGTGTGGGCTCATGTGTTGTGTCCATATGGTTCTCATGTGTGGGCTCATGTGTTGTGTCCATATGGTTCTCATGTGTGGGCTCATGTGTTGTGTCCATATGGTTCTCATGTGTGGGCTCATGTGTTGTGTCCATATGGTTCTCATGTGTGCGCTCATGTGTTGTGTCCATATGGTTCTCATGTGTGCGCTCATGTGTTGTGTCCATATGGTTCTCATGTGTGGGCTCATGTGTTGTGTCCATATGGTTCTCATGTGTTGTGTCCATATGGTTCTCATGTGTGGGCTCATGTGTTGTGTCCATATGGTTCTCATGTGTGGGCTCATGTGTTGTGTCCATATGGTTCTCATGTGTTGTGTCCATATGGTTCTCATGTGTGGGCTAATGTGTTGTGTCCATATGGTTCTCATGTGTTGTGTCCATATGGTTCTCATGTGTGGGCTCATGTGTTGTGTCCATATGGTTCTCATGTGTGGGCTCATGTGTTGTGTCCATATGGTTCTCATGTGTTGTGTCCATATGGTTCTCATGTGTGGGCTAATGTGTTGTGTCCATATGGTTCTCATGTGTTGTGTCCATATGGTTCTCATGTGTGGGCTAATGTGTTGTGTCCATATGGTTCTCATGTGTTGTGTCCATATGGTTCTCATGTGTGGGCTAATGTGTTGCGGCAGAGAACAGATTTTGAGTTTTACACATGGGGTTCCACAAGGGTCAGCACTGGGACCAGAACTGTTCAGAGAGAGTGTGATACCTGTACATCTGGGAGTATAACACTTGACTCTTATCTCTCCCTCCACGTCGGCCTTCAGCACCATTCCCTGAGAGCACACACGCACACGCATACACACACATACACGCACACACAAACACAGTGAGACAGGGCCCTGGTCGAGGGACTATTCTTGGGTTTCATTAAACTGGCCAGTAGGGGGCGAATGAGCAGAGGTGGGACAGTTTTGCTCCCATTGAAAACCAAGTAAAGTCTGTTTTGGAGTCAAAAGGCTCCGGTGTACGGTTGTTGGAACAGTCTTAATCGGAGGAGGACTCTCAATTCTAAGGGAGAACTAAAAAATATAGATTTTGGGCATTTTTGGAAAAAATAACATGCTAATGCTGCGTTTCATTGGGGTGGCCTGCAGGGGGCGCTTATCTTATCTTTTTCAAAGTGTCCTCCTTTATATGAGACCACAGTTGGAACATGAACAAACTCTTGTCTTTCTATTTGTGCGGTTGCTACAAGCGTACACTGCACAAAAAGATGGCATTTTGACAGCGCTTCTTCTTCTACTATATCTCCGTGTATAAACCCAGCAGACAGCAACTGCCAGGGTATGACACGTCTGGTCCGGTCCTGTCCCACGTACTGTATATCATTTGCGCCACTGCCCCGACGTCATATGAAAGCCAAGAATTCAAGACCTTTGATAATAATAATTTTCTCACGTTTGCGCCGATCACAACTGTCATTCTCTCCACAACATCAACAAAGATCTCACTCTTCCCCTGAAACACAGAGGCAGAAGTATTAGAAGCAGCAGCAGCAGTAGTAGTACTAGTGGTAGTAGTAGTACCAGTATTAGTAGTAGTAGCATTAGTAGTAATAGTAGCAGTATCCAGACCTGCTGTTGGTGAATGGGTCGTGCTGCAGCTGAACTTGGAGCGACTTTACTTTGTTGCGTTTCGGCTCCAAACTGAAAAACACAATTATACATTTGACACAGTGTCTGGTCCAGGTCTGGTCCCGGTCTGGTCTGGTCCTGGTCCTGGTCCACATTACCAAGGCCACGTTGCTGAGGTCAAACAGGCTGAAGGTCTTGGTGCTCACAGCTTCTGTCTGGATGAAGTTCTTGAGGAGGTCACAGGACGTGGTCTGGATGTACCCGAAGTCCTGAAGGTTCAACACACACAGACATGTCTTTAAGGGCACGGCCACATGGTTTTCACAATCGAACCAAGTGGCCCGGATCGTCACCACAGGGGTGTGAAGACGGCCCGCGCTCAGAAGGGTTTATTTATTAAATGTGCATTACGACTACCTCGGGGTCAGTGTTAAGTTTCAGTTTCTCTTCCTGTTTACACTCTGCTACTGTGGCCAACAGCTCGAGCATGGATTGTGTTGTTTGAATCCGAGTCAATGTGTACAATTGTGACATGTTTCTTTCTCCAATGTGCAGCAGCTTAGTGTCTGTGTGCGGGCGAGCGGCGGACACGGCAGCGCGCATTTGAGGAAACTACATGAGCCTGAGAATGAATGAATACCAAGTGTGGCGTACGACCAGAGCGACCGGAGCAGGATACAAATGTATGTTGGTGTGTTTTGGCGACAAAATAAAGTCTGACTCTTGAACGTCTCAAGTGTTATTGGAATAGCACCACACATGTTTGTGCTGAATCAGCAAGGACAGATCTAAACACAACTCCAGGTCTGAGACGGATGGAGTAAGAATGGTTAAGTAAAGCAATTATAAAAATGTCTGGGGTCTCTCTCTGGGGTCTCTCTCGGGACTCTCTCTCTGGTCTCTCTCTCTCGGGACTCTCTCTCGGGACTCTCTCTCGGGACTCTCTCTCGGGACTCTCTCTCGGGACTCTCTCTCGGGACTCTCTCTCTGGACTCTCTCTCGGGACTCTCTCTCGGGACTCTCTCTCGGGACTCTCTCTCGGGACTCTCTCTCGGGACTCTCTCTCGGGACTCTCTCTCGGGACTCTCTCGGGACTCTCTCTCGGGACTCTCTCTCGGGACTCTCTCTCGGGACTCTCTCTGGTCTCTCTCTCTGGTCTCTCTCTGGACTCTCTCTCGGGACCCTCTCTCTGGACTCTCTGGACTCTCTCTCTGGACTCTCTCTCTGGACTCTCTCTGGACTCTCTCTCTGGACTCTCTCTCTGGACTCTCTCTCTGGACTCTCTCTCTGGACTCTCTCTGGACTCTCTCTCTGGACTCTCTCTGGACTCTCTCTGGACTCTGAAGAGGGGCTGCGCTCTCTAACTAAATCTTGAGGGAATCCATTAAAAAAACTTTGGGCATGAGACTAAAGTTACGACCCCCAGCTTTACTCACTCACCACCACTTCGTCCAGCAGCTCGTAGATCAGAGCGAAGTTCATCTGTACAGAGCTCTCACTCAGAGCGCCACAGTGGTCCTTCACCAGGGAGGCCAGTCTGAAGAGGAGGAGCAGAGTGTGAGGAGGAGGAGCAGAGAGTGAGGAGGAGGAGGGAACAGAGTGAGAAGAGGAGCAGAGTGAGAGGAGGAGCAGAGTGAGAGGAGGAGCAGAGTGAGGAGGAGGAGCAGAGAGTGAGGAGGAGGAGGACGAGCAGAATGTGAGGAGGAGCAGAGTGAGATGAGGAGGAGCAAAGAGTGATGAGGAGGAGCAGAATGTGAGGAGGAGCAGAGTGAGGAGGAGGAGCAGAGTGAGAGGAGGAGGAGCAGAATGTGAGGAGGAGCAGAGTGAGATGAGGAGGAGCAAAGAGTGATGAGGAGGAGCAGAATGTGAGGAGGAGCAGAGTGAGAGGAGGAGGAGCAGAGTGAGAGGAGCAGGAGCAGAGTGAGAAGAGGAGGAGCAGAATGTGAGGAGGAGCAGAGTGAGAGGAGGAGCACAGTGAGAGGAGGAGGAGCAGAGTGAGAGGAGGAGGAGCAGAGTGAGAGGAGGAGGAGCAGAATGTGAGGAGGAGGAGCAGAGTGAGAGGAGGAGCACAGTGAGAGGAGGAGCAGAGTGAGAGGAGGAGGAGCAGAGTGAGAGGAGGAGGAGCAGAGTGAGAGGAGGAGCACAGTGAGAGGAGGAGCAGAGTGAGAGGAGGAGGAGCAGAGTGAGAGGAGGAGCACAGTGAGAGGAGGAGCAGAGTGTGAGGAGGAGGAGCAGAGTGAGAGGAGGAGGAGCAGAGTGAGAGGAGGAGGAGCAGAGTGAGAGGAGGAGCAGAGTGAGAGGAGGAGGAGCAGAGTGAGAGGAGGAGCACAGTGAGAGGAGGAGCAGAGTGAGAGGAGGAGCACAGTGAGAGGAGGAGCAGAGTGTGAGGAGGCCAAGTATTGAGATTATTGACTAAAAAATTGTCCATAATTTTAAAATAAAAAACAGAAGTCTAATTTGTCTCATAGTGTGTGTGTGTGTGTGTGTGTGTGTGTGTGTGTGTGTGTGTCTGTGTGTGCGTGTGCATGTGCGTGTGTGCGCGTGCATGTGCGTATGTGTGTGTGCATGTGCGTGCGTTGTACTTGTTGAGGAAGTCGACGATGGTGAAGGGAGAAGCTGCTGCGTTGGTGGTGACGACCCAGAACAGACCTCCCTGTTTGACGTGGACGAAGCACACGTCTCTGTGCGTCTGTGGACACAACACATGCAGGTAAGTAACCATGGAAACCGGATCCTACAGAGACAAGACCAGCAGGTGCATTTAAGAGCACAGGTGAATGTATTTGGAGCATATAGGCTGCGCCCTCATGTGGATCATGTGATGTCACACTGTCCTCTGCTCATGTTTGATGTTTTGTTTTGGGTTCATGAAGTTAAACGATTTCTGCCTCTCTCTCTGGTCTCTCCCTCTCTGGTCTCTCCCTCTCTGGTCTCTCCCTCTCTGGTCTCTCCCTCTCTGGTCTCTCCCTCTCTGGTCTCTCCCTCTCTGGTCTCTCCCTCTCTCTCTCAGGTGTCTTTCAGGTCAAACGCTCAAAGTAACGTGTGTGTGTGCATATTTGACAGAGTGAGCGTTACCATGACGACGGGTGGCTGGTCCTCGCTCAGCGCCATGACCTTCTCGTAGAACACTCGCACCACATCACTGCTGTTCTCCCCACGGACTGCAGGAGGCATTAGGGAAAAGGACAAGCCAATTCTAATCACGATTTTTGAGACTACAATGACAACAAAATTCTCCCTTTGTTCCCAATCTGGTCTTGCTCTGGTCTCTCTCTGGTCTCTCCCTCTCTGGTCTCTCCCTCTCTGGTCTCTCCCTCTCTGGTCTCTCCCTCTCTGGTCTCTCCCTCTCTGGTCTCTCCCTCTCTGGTCTCTCCCTCTCTGGTCTCTCCCTCTCTGGTCTCCTTTTCTGTTGCCTCTGGTCTCTCTCTGGACAATCATATATTATTATTGTTATTATTATTATTATTATATTAATATTTTAAGAGACAGTGGAGGATACAGTCTTTGTAAATGAGATGATCTCCTTTCGACGATAGAATGAAGAACTGGCTGATCATCTGCAAAACACAATAAAGACATGTGTAAAACCAGCCAATATTTCCAAATACAATTTAAGCTGGGGCACGTAACTTTCAGACCACACCAATAAAATTCCATTATAATCCCATATCTCGAGCTTCTGGCTCTAAAAATATTCTTCAATCACACATTTTCACATAATGTACTTTTAGCTATATCACATTTATAGTTCAGCTATATCAGACATAAGAATGAGAAAGAGAAGTCCACCCTCACTCAGCCAATCACCTCTCAGCCCAAAGAGTCAAACAGTGACTCAAAGGGCTCTTTCCAAAACAAAAATAACATGTATTCTTATGAGATGAATCCATTATGTTGTGGTCTGATTTGTACACATTTCTCCTTGAGGCACCAATATTACACACATCATATTAATAAAATGCACATCATGACGAAACCGTACCTTCTCTGTAGATGTTAAACTGGTTTTAAATAAAAAGCCCAAAGAGACGTTACTGTTCAACACATAATCTCATATTACTGTTTATGCACGCCGACATTAGATTAGCTTTTACAACAATTCAGACTCTGTACGTCATTATTCAACTCATTTTTAAACACTTTCATCCCATATTTAATGTGAAAAGGTTCCGTTATCACTGCATAGAAAAAAATCCAGGTTAAATGAATGATTTTGGATGAAATTTGGACTAACTTGCTTTAGCTTCCTTATGCTAAAGCTAACCACAACATCGCTGGGAAAATGGCGGGGCAACAGCGCCACCCCGCGTTAAAAAGTAAAACATAATTGTTACATTTATACACAATAACACAATAATTCCTCTATACGTGTTATGTGAGTATTTCAATTGCTAGTAATACAAGTTTTTATTTAATATTTTCAATAATTTGTTTAGCGTAATTTCCCCCTGACGCAGTTCTGCCAGGCTGAAATTGGATTAACATTACATTTCTCCATTTCAAATCGTAACAATAGTACCTTTTATTCGGCTTAACGTATTTTATGCTATAATCGTAACTAGATTTTTTAATATTACCCTGCAATATTTATGTATTTTTCAAATATGCAACACACCGGATTTAATGTGTTGGGAAAATAGACGCAGCTTCCGGGCCACAGCGGAACCGCATTCACAGCAGCTCAACATGAAGTGAGTAAACAAACATTATGCGAGTTTTGTGTCGTTTTAAACAGTTTCACGTGGCAGATGGATATACGCATGTTTCCCCAAAGTCCTAAAACAGTTTTCGCCTGCAACCCCCTCGTAACCCTGTTTATGGTCATCACACGTTTTGTGCTAATCTCAAACTCCAGAATGAACGCGGAACAACGTACACTTTACTTTTGGCTTCAGCTAAAACTCAACGTTGGCTATAATCATGTATTTTAAGTGGATCAACTTGTGTTTCGAAAATGAAGTTAATATAAAATTGGATTTGTTCAAAAGGATGGTATCTTTGAGCAATTTATTTTATTTATTTAAAGGTTTTCTTCTCAATTACAAACCATTTAAAGACATACTGTACATGATCTGAAACGTGTTAGAATGTGAAGTATTATCTTCAGGAGATAATATGGTGAAACAAGTATGAAGGGTTACACATGCTTTTCCGTCTATAACTCCCTATGGAGGAGTAGAATTTATTTTGTTTTTTGTTGTTGTGTTACCTCTGTGTGTGACTGTTGTCTTGTGTTACCAATGTGTGTGACTGTTGTCTTGTGTTACCTGACCTCTGTGTGTGACTGACTGTTGTGTTATCGCAGTCCTCTGACGAAAGTGCGTCTCATCAATGAGCTGAACGAGCGTGAGGCTGACCTCGGCATCAAAGAGACTGTGTCCTGGCACTCGGAGTATTCAGACAGCGCCTGGATCTTTGTGGGTGAGTGCTACAAAACAGGAGATACACTCACGCAACACACACAACAGGAGATACTAAGAACAGATGATTCTAGTCTCTGTTCTCCCTTTGGTCCCTCTCTCTGCTCTCTTTCTCCGTTCTCTCTCTGCTCTCTTTCTCCGTTCTCTCTCTGGTCTCGTTCTCTGTTCTCTCCTTGTTCTCTTTCTCTGGTCTTTCTCTTTGGTTTTTCTCTGGTCTCTATCTCTCTGGGGTCTCTCTGGTCTTTCTCTTTGGTCTCTCTCTCTGGGGTCTCTGGTCTTTCTCTGGTCTCTCTCTCTCTGGGGTCTCTGGTCTTTCTCTCTGGTCTTTCTCTGGTCTCTCTCTCTGGGGTCTCTCTGGTCTTCCTTCAGTCTTGCTCCTTCCCCTCAGTGTCCTCTGCAGCTGTATTTTACAGTGTATGCACGGCTTTTGACCTACAACCAACAGGTTTGATATCGCTGGTCTCTCTCATTCAGCAGTCGTGAGTTCAGGTGGTTAGAAAAGTGTAGAAAGGGTTTTACAGCTGCTACTTGAAGGATTTAACTTATGGGGTTATTTATTAGAACACATCCCGCCTGCGATAAACCAGGGACCTAAATGTGTTTGTTATATTATATCAATGATGGAGTTAGCAATGTGACAATATCTTTTTTTTATATGCAGAAATCACTTTGAATTCCAAGCTTATTCAGATTATTTTTTTTGCCATTTGCAGTAAAACCACAGCAGTTGTTGCACTTTTTACAGTTTCCTGAATTTACTGAAAAAATCTGTTTCAGGAGGATTGCCGTACGAGCTCAGCGAGGGCGACGTCGTCTGTGTTTTCTCTCAGTAAGACCTTATTCTACACCTGTGTTACAGACCTCACATTACACCTGTGTTAAAGCCCTCACATTACACCTGTGTTACAGACCTCACATTACACCTGTGTTACAGACCTCACATTACACCTGTCTAACAGACCTCACATTACACCTGTGTTACAGACCTCACATTACACCTGTGTTACAGACCTCACATTACACCTGTGTTACAGACCTCACATTACACCTGTGTTACAGACCTCACATTACACCTGTGTTACAGACCTCACATTACACCTGTGTTACAGACCTCACATTACACCTGTGTTACAGACCTCACACTACACCTGTGTTACAGACCTCACATTACACCTGTGTTACAGACCTCACATTACACCTGTGTTACAGACCTCACATTACACCTGTGTTACAGACCTCACATTACACTTGTGTTACAGACCTCACATTACACCTGTGTTACAGACCTCACATTACACCTGTGTTAAAAACCTCACATTACACCTGTGTTACAGACCTCACATTGCACCTGTGTTACAGACCTCACATTACACCTGTGTTAAAAACCTCACATTACACCTGTGTTACAGACCTCACATTACACCTGTGTTACAGACCTCACATTACACCTGTGTTACAGACCTCACATTACACCTGTGTTACAGACCTCACATTACACCTGTGTTACAGACCTCACATTACACCTGTGTTACAGACCTCACATTACACCTGTGTTACAGACCTCACATTACACCTGTGTTACAGACCTCACATCACACCTGTGTTACAGACCTCACATTACACCTGTCTAACAGACCTCACATTACACCTGTGTTACAGACCTCACATTACACCTGTGTTACAGACCTCACATTACACCTGTGTTACAGACCTCACATTACACCTGTGTTACAGACCTCACATTACACCTGTGTTACAGACCTCACATTACACCTGTGTTACAGACCTCACATTACACCTGTGTTACAGACCTCACATTACACCTGTGTTACAGACCTCACATTACACCTGTGTTACAGACCTCACATTACACCTGTGTTACAGACCTCACATTACACCTGTGTTAAAAACCTCACATTACACCTGTGTTACAGACCTCACATTGCACCTGTGTTACAGACCTCACATTACACCTGTGTTAAAAACCTCACATTGCACCTGTGTTACAGACCTCACATTGCACCTGTGTTACAGACCTCACATTACACCTGTGTTACAGACCTCACATTACACCTGTGTTACAGACCTCACATCACACCTGTGGTAAAGACCTCACATCACACCTGTGTTAAAGACCTCACATTACACCTGTGTTACAGACCTCACATTACACCTGTGTTACAGACCTCACATTACACCTGTGTTACAGACCTCACATTACACCTGTGTTACAGACCTCACATTACACCTGTGTTACAGACCTCACATTACACCTGTGTTACAGACCTCACATTACACCTGTGTTACAGACCTCACATTACACCTGTTACAGACCTCACATTACACCTGTGTTACAGACCTCACATTACACCTGTGTTACAGACCTCACATTACACCTGTTACAGACCTCACATTACACCTGTGTTACAGACCTCACATTACACCTGTGTTACAGACCTCACATTACACCTGTGTTACAGACCTCACATTACACCTGTGTTACAGACCTCACATTACACCTGTGTTACAGACCTCACATTACACCTGTGTTACAGACCTCACATTACACCTGTGTTACTCCTGTGTTCAGGTATGGGGAGGTGGTGAACATGAACCTGGTTCGGGATAAGAAAACTGGAAAGTCCAAAGGATTCTGTTTCATCTGTTACGAAGATCAGAGAAGCACCATCTTAGCTGTGGACAACTTCAACGGCATCAAGGTACAACTCTCCTCCTCACAGAGCTGACCTGTAACAGCAGCTCTCCTTTAATATCGTTTATATGCTACAGTATATATATACCACATTATATTATATAAACCAGGGGCTGGGGCGACAGTGGCTCAGTTGGTAGAGCATTGGCCTTTGAGCCTGAAGGACATGGGTTCAAGCCCACCAAAAGACCTACTTCACGACTCCCACTGATGATTGCTGTTATGTCCTTGTCTTTGGGCAAGACACTTAACCCCACCTGAAGCCCTGACTGAAAGATCAAGGCTCCTGTGGACTCAGCACCTGCAGGAGGATCAGTGATCCAGAAAAAATCCAGAAATGGATTAAGGGGAAGAAGATGGATGGATGGATTATATAAACCCCTGTATACATACCACAGTATATAACGCTAAGTGTTTGAGTTTACATTGAGTTCTATCGGACAGTACCACGGGAACTCCCTGTGCCCTCATGAACAGCTGTAAGCTAGTAACCCTATCCAGCTGTATGAATACTTGTGCAGGCCCAACTTTTTACTATTCTATTTTTAAAATAATATCAGAATTCACAGAAACAGTTCTCTGTTACTTGTGTATGATTTTTTCAAATCCAATCTTTATGTTTATGGCTGTAAACCTGACAAAATGTGCAAAAGTACAAGCTGTATTATTTCTTTTTTATATAATGTTTCTGTGACAGATCAAAGGGCGGACTCTGCGCGTGGACCATGTGAAGGACTATAAACCTCCCAAAGACCATGAGGACATCGATGACATCACCAGGAGCCTGAGGGAACAGGGCTGTGCCCCGTCTGTGAGCCAGGGGGCGGGGTCTGTGAGCCAGGGGGCGGAGTCAGAGGAGGAGCTTGTGCCGGTGAAGAAGAGCAAGAAAGGTTAGAGGTAATTTGTGAGACCTGTGTTTCCTGACTCTGGAGTTCACCTGTGCTTTATTACAGACAAGAAAGAGAAGAAGAAGAAGAAGAAAGAGAAGAAGAAGAAAAGAGAGCTGCGTTCCCCAAGCTCCTCTGTGTCGCCCCCCAGAGCTGTGGCAGCCAGTGCCCGCCCCGGGGCAGACGCGGCTCCGGCTATCAGAGTGAAGGAGGAAAGACACGACGCAGGATACGACAAATACAGGCGTACGGAGGTCCAGCAGGGGGCGCAATGGAGAGAGGAGGAAAGCCAGCAGGGGCCGCCGAGGGGCAGAGACAGGGAAGAGTGGAGACAGGAGGAGGAGAGGAGGGAGCCAAAACGAGAGAGAAGAGAAGAAAGGATTATGAGTTATGGGTCTGATATGAGGAGGGAGGAGACGAGGAGAGAAGAGGGGAGGAGGGAGGAGGGGAGAAGAGAAGAGGGGAGGAGGGAGGATGGGTGGAGGGAGGAGACTAGGAGAGAGGATGGGAGGAGGGAACCCAAGCGAGAGAGGAGAGATGAGAGGAGTTATGGGTCTGACCGGAGCAGAGAGGAGGGGAGGAGGGAGGAGAGGAGTTCTGAATCCCACAGACAACGGGAGAAGAGGAGAGAGGATCGAGAGGAGAGGAGGAGAGAGGATCGAGAGGAGAGGAGGAGAGAGGAGGGGCGCGAGAGGGACAGGGAGGACAGAAGACAAGACCAATAATGTCCATGTGGTACCTACAGACTGTGCACAGACGGACAGTGACCTCAGCTCCTGTTGACTGAAACGTCTGTGATCCTGGTGCTTAGATGTTGATATTGTGTTTGTAAATACAGATGTGAGCCGCAGTCCTCATGGTGAGGTCACTGTGGGATTTCCATGTCAATAAAATGATTGAAGTTTGTGTTTTTCAATCTGGGTTTGAGTCGCTTTACTGAGAAGGGTTTTTACTGGGGTGAAATTAAAGCACGGGTATGTGAGTGAGTGAGTCATCTTGTTTATATAGCACATATGGCAGACCAGACCCACACAGAGTTATGGATGTTTTCCCACAGTCTCTGCCCGGTGATGACAGAGAGACGCCCAACTGACCATCACCACATCATCGCTTACACCACCGCCTCATTACAGTCAGAACGATTGTACATGGGTTTTTGTGGTATGCGAAACCGGAGCACCAGGAGGAAACCTTCCACAATACTGTTTTTTTTATTTTGCACACGCACAAGTTACACTCAGGGTCTGCATCAAGTGTGGACTACATTTTAGGTGTAATTAATTTACAATATAAAAGTAGAATAAATTGAAAATACAAAACAAAAACACAAAGTTTTTTGTTATATATATTTATTTTCTCCACCTAAACAATAAAACATATTTTAAAGACCCCCCCACACACACACACACATCACATGGTCAAGGACACACAGGGAGAACATGCAAACTCTGGAATCGAACCCAGGACTAACCCTAACCACAGCTTGTTTTGACATATATTTGGCCCATGATGGTCCTCTCTCTGGTCCAGTGAGTCTCCAGATACTTAATGTGAAAAGAAACTGTTCGAAAACGCATCTTTCCACTTTCATGTTCTCAGAAATAGTTTTGAAGTCTTTAATCCTTGTTTACAGAAGTGGATCACAGAGGCACAGTACCCGTGTGTGGCCACAGGAGGCGCCAGAGAACACGGAGTGAAAGTCTGAGGTTAGATTCTCGGGAAGAGAAAATCATGGGGAAGGTTTTAGAAGGTTTTAGAGCTGATCTAACAAAGTGAGACACACACAAACACTACACACACACACATACTGTAACTGTACGTATTCACGTGCACGGCACACACACACACACATACTGTAACTAGTATTCACGTGCACGGCACACACACACACACCCATGTATCTAATTTAAGTTCAACATCTTTTGAACATCTTGGTTCAGATCTAGTTCAGACCTGGTTCAGACCAGGTTCAGACCAGGTTCAGACCTGGTTCAGACCTGGTTCAGACCTGGTTCAGACCTGGTTCAGATCTAGTTCAGACCTGGTTCAGACCTGGTTCAGACCTGGTTCAGACCAGGTTCAAACCTGGTTCAGACCTGGTTCAGACCAGGTTCAGACCAGGTTCAGACCAGGTTCAGACCTGGTTCAGACCTGGTTCAGACCTGGTTCAGACCTGGTTCAGACCTGGTTCAGACCTGGTTCAGACCTGGTTCAGACCTGGGCTGTCCTATATGACGTCAGCAGTTTGTCTCACTGAATATTCAGGACCTCTTTACATTTTCTCAAACATGTATTTAACCCAAGACAAAGCACAAATCTGGACCTGGTCTGAACTAGGTCTGAACCAGGACTGAACCAATTCAAAACCAGGACTAAATCAGGTCTGAACCAGGACTGGACCAGTTTATTGTCAGTTGACTTATGTTTGTAGATAGTGTTCATTGCAAAACCAGGTATATTAAACAGTTGTTTATTATGTTTAGTTGTTGGCAGTGGATATGCTCAAAAGGAAAAAACATTATTTTTATTATACTAAAATAAATCCGGCTTATCCCAAATTATAAGCATTTAAAATATTCAGATTGTATTCATCTGTTTTTGCAAATTCATTTTTCATATGTATTTCTCTTGTGTCTCACGTTTCACAGACTCCGCTGCAGATGTTGTTCTGAGAGATTTTCTGTGTCTTTGTGAATAGTTAGAAAAATGAGAATCACAGATGTAAGAGTGTAAACCAGGGTCTGTGTGAGAGCACCAACACACAGACCAGACTCTACGGTCTCTCTCTCTACGGTCTCTGTGGTCTCTATCTTGGGTCTATCTTGGGTCTATCTGGTCTCTATCTGGGCTTTCTTTTTCTTCTCTCTCTTTATGGTTTCTCTCTGGTGAGCCTTAGGTCTTTGCCTCTGGTCTCTCTCTATCCTCTCTCTATCCTCTCTCTGGTCTCTCTCTGGTCTCTCTCTGGTTTCTCTCTGGTCTATCTCTGGTCTCTCTGGTCTCTCTCTCTGGTCTCTCTCTCTGGTCTCTCTCTGGTCTCTCTCTGGTCTCTCTCTGGTCTCTCTCTGGTTTCTCTCTGGTCTATCTCTGGTCTCTCTGGTCTCTCTCTCTGGTCTCTCTCTCTGGTCTCTCTCTGTCCTCTCTCTCTGGTCTCTCTCTGGTCTCTCTCTGGTCTCTCTCTGGTCTCTCTCTGGCCTCTCTCTGGTCTCTCTCTCTGGTCTCTCTCTGGTCTCTCTCTGGTCTCTCTCTCTGGTCTCTCTCTGACACCACAGCCAAACTGCTGTTGTGTCCTTGGACAAGACACCACACCCCTTTTGCCTCGCTCGAATAATGAAATGTGAAGCGTCTTTGAGTGTTCAAAAAGCTCTATATAAAACCGCTACATTATTGTTATTATTACTTTAATTCAGGAGAAAACCTTTGTTGGTTGTGTGCACTGTGGTGATTAGCTCAAAGCTCTCTCTCTGTGGTTTCTCTCTCTGGTCAATCTGATCTCACTCTGGTCTCTCTCTGGTCTCTCTCTGGTCTCTCTCTGGTCTCTCTCTGGTCTCTCTCTGGTTTCTCTCTGGTCTATCTCTGGTCTCTCTGGTCTCTCTCTCTGGTCTCTCTCTCTGGTCTCTCTCTGGTCTCTCTCTGGTCTCTCTCTGGTCTCTCTCTGGTCTCTCTGGTCTCTCTCTGGTCTCTCTCTGGTCTCCCTCTGGTCTCTCAGGTCTCTCTTTGGTCTCTCTCTGGTCTTTCTCTGGTCTCTCTGGTCTCTCTCTGGTCTCTCTGGTCTCTCTGGTCTCTCTCTGGTCTCTCTCTGGTCTCTCTCTGACCTACTCCAGCTTCGGTCCTGACCAAGCCGAGCAAAATCATTTGGAGATGGGTCCCCGGGCGCTGCTCTACGGCGATCAGTGCTTCTGAGGCCTAGTGGCATCAGGATGGGTCAAATTCAGAGGATGAAGTGCTCTACAGGGATATATAAAGTGTTCCTTAACCAAGGGACAATGTATGTTGAAATTGTTGTTAATTCATGTGAATTTGTTTGAAAATGTAGCTTTTATGTTGAGTCCTGGTTAGTTCTCTCTATGACATTAGGCTATACTCCTCCTGTAGGTATTGATGTGTGAATCCCTACTCGAGTCCTGGTCAGTAAAACACAAACATGCAGAGAATCACTAAAGTGTATCTATATTATACTGATTATACTTTATTTGTTTAAAAGCACCAATTTATATCGTGGCTTATTTTCCATCATTTGCTTTACAGTGCAACGAGGGTGAGGTCTCTGGACAGGGGTGAGGTCTCTGGACAGGGGTGAGGTCTCTGGACAGGGGTGAGGTCTCTGTGCAGGGGTGAGGTCTCTGGACAGGGGTGAGGTCTCTGTGCAGGGGTGAGGTCTCTGGACAGGAGTGAGGTCTCTGGACAGGGGTGAGGTCTCTGGACAGGGGTGAGGTCTCTGGACAGGGGTGAGGTCTCTGGACAGGGGTGAGGTCTCTGGACAGGGGTGAGGTCTCTGGACAGGGGTGAGGTCTCTGGACAGGGGTCAGGTCTGTTAGTATTAGATAGCAATATGGCCATCCCTGACAGGTCTCTGGGGTGAATGTTCTGTTTCGACGTCCAAACGTATAGTTCCGTCATGTGACCTTCTGCCGCTCACCGACTGTAGTCTTTGGTCATTCCGACAACTTCTGCACATTTTAACATTAGAACATCCAGAGCTGTCAATTTGACGGCTCTGGATGTGCAGTCACTCAGCTGATGTGCATTCTTGTTCTTCATAACTTCAATTGTGAGGGGTTCTGCCTTTAACTAATTTTCAATATCAAGTGCTAGTTACCATAGTAACACACTGTTTACTGTCAGAAGTTAGCACTAGCATTTTCTTTTTGCTGTATTTCAATTATAATGACTCGTTTTAGCACTTATTAATGGTGAATGCAGGAAAGGACCTTGTACATTACTTTTTTTTATTAATCCAGTGAAAAGCTAGAAATTCTCTTAGAGAATTTCTCAGAATGTCATTGCTTTGACTGGAAGCAGTCAAAATGACGGCTCTGGGAGTTCTATAGTTTCAGAATTCTGGGAGTCCTCCTTAGACTTGATTAGATACCTAACTCCTTATCATACTTGGTTACCATAGTTACAGATGCATAACTCCTTATCCTCTTTGGTTTCCGTAGGTACAGATGCCTAAATCCTCCATCTCTTTGGTTACCATAGTGACAGATGCCTAACTCCTTATCCTCTTTGGTTACCGTAGTCACAGATGCCTAACTCCTCCTCCTCTGCGGTTGCCGTGGTGTTTGAGTTGGAGGGCTTCCTGGTCGCCCCCGCTTCCATGCCCTTCCTCTTCCTGCTGCTGCTGTGTGACTTCCTGGTGGCGTTGCTGGGTAACGGTGCTGTGCTGGTTGCCGTGGTGATGGATCGGCGGCTGTGGCAGCCCATGTTCGTGCTGATGCTGAACCTGGCGCTGGTTGACCTGTTGGGGGCAGCAGCCGTGTGTCCCCGCCTCCTCGCTCACATGCTCTTCACCGATAGGTCGCAGCGCTACATAAGCCACGCCCAGGCGCTGCTGCAGGCCTTTGCTGTGCACACCTACGGGATCACTGTCCAGACTGTGCTCGCTGCCATGGCCTACGACCGGTGAGTCCCACAGTGCACCACTGCACCAGCAGAGGGCCTGACTCTTCCACATTCTACTCTCTGGTCTCTCTTGGGTCTCTCTCTGGTGTCTCTCTGGTCTCTCTTGGGTCTCTCTCTGGTCCCTCTCTGGTCTCTCTTGGGTCTCTCTCTGGTCTCTCTCTGGTCCCTCTCTGGTCTCTCTCTGGTGAAGTCTTCTCTGGCCCTCAGGTACGTGGCAGTCTGCCAGCCGCTGAGGTACCACTCCATCATGACCTCGGCTCGGCTCTTCTGGCTCTGTTTCTGGTCTTGGGTCTCGGCTCTGATCTTAGTCGGGATCCTGTTTGCATTTCACATTGGGACCAGGTTTTGTGGAACTCTGATCCAGCACGCGTACTGCAGTAACCGTGGGTTACTCTCGCTGTCCTGCGAGCCCTCGCCTGCCAACAACTACTATGGTCAGTGGTCAGATATCCATGAATCAAATCAACGCATTAAACGTGTTCCACGTCACACACAACAGATTCAGATTCATTTATTTGCCATTTGCAGTAAAACCACATTGGAAAAACTGTGCAAGACTACCCCAGTGTGCACCAGTGCAACATCAACGTGTCTGATTTCACCACAGATAAGATAGATAAGATGTTAAAGAAACACACATTATTAAAGTATTTCATATGAAGAAGATTAGCTATCATTAGGTAGAAGACTGCTCACGGACACAGAGACGGGTTCATCTGCGGATCACTGAAAAGAACTAAATAAAGCCAATGCATTATAACTACATCCATGCATGGATCTATAATAATAACATGCACCGTGTCTAAAGCGCCTCAGTGAACGTCACATCCTGCGGCCGCTTCACAAGCGAACGTCACCACCTACGGCTCCAAGACACGCTTTTAAAAAACCTCTAAATTACTTGCACAAAATCTTGGGTAAGGGAACAAATTTAGGGCTAGGGTCGGAATTGGGACTGAATACTTCTTCTACAGCCGCTGCTACTAGTGCTGCTACTGCTAATATCAATACTACTACGGCAGGTTTGAGGTGGTGTGCTAACCTCAGTGTGTATGTTTGCTTCAGGTCTGGCTATGACGTACCTGGTAAGCACCACCGTGTTCCTGATCACGGCGTTCTCGTACACCCGGATCCTGATGGCGGCGGTCTGGACCCGGCTCAGACCGGGTCGGAGCGGTCTAGACGCGGCTCAGACCCGGTCTAAAGCGATACAGACCTGCTGCTCTCACCTGGTGGTGTACGTGGTGTACAATGTGGCCTCCGTCATCATCATCATCTCATACCGCCTACCGCCGTTCGCCGTCACCCCCAACGTGAAGAAGCTCTTCACCGCACTCTTCATCATCCTCCCGCCCGCCCTCAACCCGATCATCTACGGCCTGGTGAGCCGCGAGCTGCGCGCCGCGCTCTACCGCCAGCTGCGTCGTGCTGTGCCGAGCCGAGGGAGGCGCACAGTGCCCAAGAGACACTGACCCCCCACACCCCACGCATCATTTGAGCTAGACTCGCGCAGCGGTGTGCGTAGGACGCCACGAGACGAATTTCAGATGCATGTCCCTTTGTAGAAGCCCGAGCCGCAGCTGCACAGACGAGTGCAGAGACACACACAGAGACGCACACAGAGGCGCACACAGAGACGCACACAGAGACGCACACAGAGGCGCACACAGAGGCGCACACAGAGGCGCACACGGAGACGCACACAGAGGCGCACACAGAGACGCACACGGGACGCACACGGAGACGCACACAGAGACGCACACAGAGACGCACACAGAGGCGCACACAGTGACGCACACAGAGACGCACACAGAGGCGCACACAGAGGCGCGCACAGAGACGCACACAGAGGCGCACACAGAGGCGCGCACAGAGACGCACACGGAGACGCACACGGAGACGCACACAGAGGCGCACACGGAGACGCACACGGGAAGCACACGGAGACGCACACAGAGACGCACACAGAGGCGCACACAGTGACGCACACAGAGACGCACACAGAGGCGCACACAGAGACGCGCACAGAGGCGCGCACAGAGACGCACACGGAGACGCACACGGAGACGCACACGGAGGCGCACACGGAGACGTACACGGAGACGCACACGGGACGCACACAGAGACACACACAGAGACGCACACAGAGGCGCACACAGTGACGCACACAGAGACGCACACAGAGACGCACACAGAGGCGCACACAGAGACGCACACAGAGACGCACACGGAGACGCACACGGAGACGCACACGGAGACGCACACAGAGACGCACACAGAGGCGCACACAGTGACGCACACAGAGACGCACACAGAGACGCACACAGAGACGCACACAGAGACGCACACAGAGGCGCACACAGAGGCGCACACAGAAACACGTCCAAAATAGGAGCCTTGCATATTTTTGCTTCACAGCGACGCAGCTTAAACACATGGGAAACATGTTTGTGCTGATGATAATTTCCAGATAATTATTTTATAAAGTCTGAGCCGCCGCTTCAAAGTGGGGGCGGGTCCCGGCTCAAAAAGGTCCATGTGCGCTAACATGCAGTACCACCCCGGGCCAGTGGGGTTGGACCCAGAAAGAGAATCATTCAGTGCTTTTATATGGCG
Source organism: Knipowitschia caucasica (assembly GCA_964034765.1). Taxonomy (NCBI): domain Eukaryota; kingdom Metazoa; phylum Chordata; class Actinopteri; order Gobiiformes; family Gobiidae; genus Knipowitschia; species Knipowitschia caucasica. The sequence goes on from OZ035833.1 coordinate 4,173,575, forward strand.
TCTTCATTCCTCTCAAAAACCTCTCAGGATAGGATTGGTCCAAAAGTCGCTCTTGCCCCAAAGCTACGTTCCGGATGCTGTCAATGCTGATGGGAGTGTATATTTTTGGACCAGTCTTGTTTAGCCGCTATGGACTTTTGAATGCACTCGTTAAATAAATGGGGCCCGTGCAGCTGACGCATGCGCAAATGCATTTTTCAACATATTCCAACATTTTGAAACTGCCTACAGACGGCAAAATTTCAACGCCGGAGACAGGCGTGACTATGTCTGTTAATATTTACAGTCTATGGTCCACATGCTGCATGGCGCTGCTGTCACTGTGCTTGCGGTGTATAGGGGCCGTGAGAGAGCGCCATCTAGAGGTATAGCCAACCAGCCTCACAACCGCAGACCTCGTGTCACCACACCAGCCCAGGACCTCCACATTGTAGTGGAAATTCAGATACTTCAATGAATAAATCCGAGGAAAACAGCTTGTCTTTGTGCAATTTATTTAAAAGATGATGAGAATACAAATACAAATAATATTCTCTGCAGAGAGCGAGACAGAAGCGGTGCGCGCAGATGCTTTGCACAGCTTCCCTCTCCCGCTCCTCATTCCAGCATTCGATAATATACTTAGACAAAAATCAGTGAACAATGAACAGACGTCACAGACGTCTGCGGTGGGGGAGAGATGGGATGAGTCATGCATGGACGGGGGGAGAGGGTGAGATAAGAGAGACGGGATGAGGAGATACAAAGAAGATAATAGGGAAAATTAAGATAAAACGAGGGTACATTAAGATAACGCACCTGCAGATTGTAACAGCAAGCACACGAAGGCCATGGGAAAGAGAACAGCAGCAGAATGTCCCTTTGTGTTACAGACAAGCGGCCTTTGTGTAAATGTATCAGTGAGTTTGTACAATACATTTCTGGCCATGGGAAACTTACCACAACAACATCCAGCAGGTTCACCTCCAAGATCGTCTGAGACCAGCCACTGAGACAGCTGCTGAAACAGTTGGTTTGCCTAACCAAACAATTTCTGCACAAACTGTAAGAAACCGTCTCAGGGAAGCTCAACTTCATGTTCATCGTCCTCATCGGGGCCTTGACCTGACTCCAGCTCATCGTCCTCATCGGGGCCTTGACCTGACTCCAGCTCATCGTCCTCATCGGGGCCTTGACCTGACGCCAGCTCATCGTCCTCATCGGGGCCTTGACCTGACTCCAGTTCGTCGCCGTAACAGACTTGAGTGGACAAATGCTCACATTCGATGGCGTCTGGCACGTTGGAGAGGTGTTCTCTTCACGGATGAATCTGGGTTTGCAGTGTTCAGGGCAGATGGCCGACAGAGTGCGTGGCGTCGTGTGGGCGAGCGCTTTGCTGATGTCAATGTTGTGGATGGTATGGCCCGTGGTGGTGGTGGGGTTATGGTATGGCCCGTGGTGGTGGTGGGGTTATGGTATGGCCCGTGGTGGTGGTGGGGTTATGGTATGGCCCGTGGTGGTGGTGGGGTTATGGTATGGCCCGTGGTGGTGGTGGGGTTATGGTATGGCCCGTGGTGGTGGTGGGGTTATGGTATGGCCTCATGTTTCAGCCAGCAAACTCACTGCACATTTCATCCATTGAGCATGTTTGGGATGTGCTTGAGCGGCGTATACAACAGCGTGCACCTGTTCCCACTGATATCCAGCAGCACAGCCATTGAAGAGGAGTGGACCAAAATTCCACAGGCCACAATTGACAATCTGATAAACTCTATGCAAAGAAGAGTCCCCAGACCGCCAATAAAGAAAAATAATGCACATGTCAGGCCTTATATTGTGGACAGTCTAAGGCACACCTGTGCCTAATCATGATGTCAGATCAGCATCTTGATGTGGGATGGATTATCTCAGCAAAGCAGAAGTGTTCACTATCACACATTTAGACAGGTTTGTGAAACATGTTTGAGAGAAATGGTAATATTGTGTATCTGGAATTCATTTTATATCTTTAAGTCCATCTCATGGAAAATGGGAGCAAAAACAAAAGTGTTTTTCAGATGCCTTGATTCACAGAGAAAATCCAAATTGCCTTGACAACCATCTAAGCATGTGTCTGTCACAGTCTGTATGTGTCTGACTGAAGGAGAGAGACCAGAGAGAGACCAGAGAGAGACCAGAGAGAGACCACAGAGAGACCAGAGAGAGACCACAGAGAGAGACCAGAGAGAGACCAGAAAGAGACCAGAAAGAGAAAACAGATAGAGACCAGAGAGATACCAGAGAGAGAGACCGGAGAGAGAGACCAAAAAAAGAGAGAGACACCTGAGAGAGACCAGAAAAAGAAAACAGATAGAGACCAGAAAGAGAGACCAGAATGAAACCAGAGCGACCAGCAAGAGACTAGCAAGACACCTAAATAGAGAAAAGCAGCCAATACGACCATATCGTCTGAGGGTAACAGTTGCATGGATGTGGGTGTTCACTCTGAGGAGGACGAGCAGACGATGAAGAGCACTTTTGAAAGTCCTGATTCAGACTCAGGAGAAGGATCCATGACCTCAGAGTCTTCTGTGAGAGAACTGTTGTATCAGAGAAATGCAGCCTCGCGGAAATTCAATTTGGAAGACGTCAGCAAAGCCACCCCTTCCAGGCCGGCCTCGCAGCCCCAGCCTATCGCACAGCAAACGCCCATTTCCAACCAACCTACGCCGGCCAGGCAAGCCGCTTAAAAGCGGAGAAACTCCCACTTTACGGCCTTCTCGAAGCCTTACAAAGAGTCGTTCTGGAGGAATCGCTTTTGTCTACTCACGCTTACTCGTGCGTGTCCCTGCTGTCCTCTGTCTTGCTGCGTGTGGTCTGCTCCTCCTGTGGCTGCACCTGCTGCGGGTCTCGTGCTGTGGTCCGTGGGTCTTTGCCGCTCTCCTCCTTTGCGGGCTCTTTCTGCGGGTTCGCCGCTGCTCGTCTCGTCGCGGCCTGCTGCTGCCTACGGCCGGTCTGGACCGGTGCGGTGGGAGCCGTGCGCATCCCTGCCTCCTCGTGCCGGTACGGTGTGGTCCCGTTGTGTTTTCCCTTGTCTTCTGGCGTTGTGGGTAAGTATGCGGACGGTTTATTCCCCTCGCATTGTACTGCAGGCTCGGTTTTGGCCCCGCGCTTTGTACTGCAGGCTCAGTTGGCCCAGCGCATTGGTGTGCAAGCTCTCAGTTTAAAGCCCTCGCATTGGTCTCCAGGCTCTCTTTAACCTCTCTTGGACTGCGGCTCTCTTTAACCTCTCTTGGACTGCGGCTCTCTCTTTGAATCCCACTCTTGGACTACAAGCTCTGTTTAAATCCCTCTTTGGACTGCGGCTCTAAGTTTAAATCCTTCACTCTGACTGCAAGCTCCGTTTTAATCCCTCACATTGGACTGCAAGCTCTCAGTTTTAATCCCTCACTTTGGACTGCAATCTCTCAGTTTAAATCCCTCACATTGGCCTGCAGGCTCTCTTTAAATCCCTCTCTTGGACTACAAGTTCTGTTTAAATCCCTCTCTTTGGACTGCGGCTCTCTCTTTGAATCGCTCTCTTGGACTACAGCTCTGTTTAAATCCCTCTTTGGACTGCGGCTCTCAATTTGAATCCCTCACATTGGACTGCAAGCTCTCAGTTTAATCCCTCACTTAGGACTGCAGGCTCTGTTTGGATCCCTCACACTGGACTGCAAGCTCTCAGTTTTAATCCCTCTCTTTGGACTACAAGCTCTCAGTTTTAATCCCTCTCTTTGGACTACAAGCTCTCAGTATTAATCCCTCACTTTGGACTGCAGGCTCTGTTTAACTCCTTCACACTGGACTGCGGGCTCTCAGTTTAAACCCCTCACTTGGACTGCGGGCTCAGTTAATCCCTCACTTGGACTGTAAACTCTGTTTAAATCCCTCACACTGGCTGCAAGCTCTCGGTTTTAATCCCTCACTTGGACTACAAGCTCTCAGTTATAAATCCCTCATTTAGGACTGCAGGCAATGTTTGAATCCCTCACACTGGACTACAAGCTCTCAGTATTAATCCCTCACTTTGGACTACAAGTTATTTAACTCCCTCACACTGGACTGCAGGCTCTCAGTTAACCACCTCACTTGGACTGCGGGCTCAGTTTTAATACCTCACTTTGGACTGCAAGCTCAGTTTTAATACCTCACTTTGGACTGCAAGCTCTGTTTAAATCCCTCACATTGGACTGCAAGCTCTGTTTAGGTTCCTCGGCGTCTCGTGTCCCGCAACCTCTCCCGGCTCTCCGTGAGCCCCAAGTCGTCACGCGGCTCGGGCGCGGGAGGTGTCCGTGGGCTACGTCATTGGCCCCTTCTCTCCGTCTCGCTCTAACCCGATGGGCATCGCCACCCGCAAGCACTCCGGGGAGAAGCGTCTCATATTCGTCCTCTCCTTCCCCGCTCCGGGCCCGCCCCGAGCATCAACAGCCCCTTCCCTCCAGCGCCCTTCTCCCTACAGTCCGCTACCGTGGTCCACGCGATCAGGCTGATAAAGACTTTCGGCCCCGGCTCCTGGCTCTCTAAGGCCGACATCCCGGACGCGTTCGAGCTGCTGCCCATCCACCCCGACCACTGGCGCCTGTTCAGGGGTCAAGTGGCGTCAGAGTTCTTCTTCGCCGTGCGCCCCACCTTCGACAGCCGGAGTAGTCCCTCTCCGTTCAACAATCTCTCGGAGGCGCCGCGTCGGATTCTGCTTAATTACGCGCGGCTCCCCTCTGTCCTGCATCTCCCCGATGATTCCCTCGTAGTCAACCCACCCTCAGACTGCTCCGGGGGCTCTCTCCGCAAGCTCAAGCTCGCCTTCTCTGCCCTCGGATTCCTTCACTCCGAGGAGAAGACCACCGGCCCCGCCACCGCTTTGGAGTTCTCGGCATCCGCCTCGTCACGCGCGCCGTGGAGGCCTCCCTCCCGCCGGACAAGCTTGGGCGCATCCGCGCTTCTCCCGGTCTGCCTTGTCCTCTCCGTCACTTTCGAAGCGTCAGCTGCTCCCTCCTCGGGCACCTCAATGATGCTATCCGTATCATCCCTCAGGGTCGTTCTTTTATTTCCAGGCTCCTCTCCCTCGCTGGCTCCGTCCCTTCCCTCAATGATGCTGTCTGCCTGAACGCTGGGTGCTGCTCCGACCTGGCATTCTGGTCCTGTCCGCTGAGCCGCTGGAACGGTGTATCTTTTTCTACAGCGACGTCATCCCGTCCTCAGATGCCCTGCGTTTCTTCACGGACGCAGCCCCCTCCGTGGGTTTTTGGGGTTTTTTCCAGGACCAGTGGTTCGCCGGGCCCTGGCCCGACTCTTTCCCTCGAAGCATCTCCTCCGCACTCCATGAAATATATCCCGTGACCGTAGCCTGCGTGCCGTGGAGCCATACGTGGCACAGAAAAAGGATTCCGTGATGTGTGTCAATCTCGACGTGGTAGAAATAATTAACAGAGGTCGTTCGTCCTCTCCCCAAGTCATGTCTTTCCTCAGAAGCATCACATGGCTCTCAGTCCTAAATAATTTCATCATCACTGCTCGTCACGTCCCCGGTCACCTTGACCGTATTGCTGACTGTCTCTCTCGCTTTAAATTCCAGGAGTTCCGACGCCTCTGCCCCTCTGCCAATTCAACGCCATGCCATATCCCCTCCATGGAATCCCTCGCCCTGGACTAGTCCCTCCGTCTCTTCACCTTCTCCTCTCCTCCGCTTCATCCTACATGAAAAAGGGCCTCTCACCTTCCACGCGGAAATCGTACAGTTTTGCTTGGAAAGTCTACTCCAGCTTTTGCTACGCTCACTGCATTCCCCTAATTCCGCCCTCTGCTTGCACAATCTGTGCCTTCATAGTTCACTGTGCGGACAATCTCCACTACAAGATCTCTTACATTCGCTCTCTTCTCGCCGGGATACAATTCCAGGCCCGCTGTCACACCCCGCTTTCTCCTCTCTATTCTCTGATCCATCAATCAAACTCGTCATCAAAGGCATTCACAACTGCACCCCGCATTCCTCGGACCACAGGCGCCCCATCACACTGTCCATCCTCCACCAGCTCTGCGCCGCACTTTGCTCCAGCATCTAACTGGTTCAGAGCCCAACTCAAGTCTGTACTGCTGCTTTGTAACTTGTCCCCTCATTTCTACACAGCTCAATCTTTCCGGATAGGCGCAGCTACGCGCGCTGCTTCCCTGGGTCTTCCCCATTCTGCCCTTCAGCCGTTGGGTCGCTGGTCATCATCTGCCCTCTCCTCATACATCAGGCCTGACACTTCGACTATTCTGGCAGCCCAGCGTCTATCGGCATCTCCGTAAAGCACTGGCAAACTCCCTGGTGGCGGCAGCAGCTGAGCATTTATAAATAGTGTTGCCTTTATAAATAGTGTTGCCTTTATAAATAGTGTTGCCTTTATATATAGCGGTGCCTTTATAAATAGTGTTGCCTTTATATATAGCGGTGCCTTTATAAATAGTGTTGCCTTTATATATAGCGGTGCCTTTATAAATAGTGTTGCCTTTATATATAGCGGTGCCTTTATAAATAGTGTTGCCTTTATATATAGCGGTGCCTTTATAAATAGTGTTGCCTTTATATATAGCGGGTGTTGCCTTTATAAATAGTGTTGCCTTTATAAATAGTGTTGCCTTTATAAATAGTGTTGCCTTTATAAATAGTGTTGCCTTTATAAATAGTGTTGCCTTTATATATAGCGGTGCCTTTATAAATAGTGTTGCCTTTATATATAGCGGTGCCTTTATAAATAGTGTTGCCTTTATATATAGCGGTGCCTTTATAAATAGTGTTGCCTTTATATATAGCGGTGCCTTTATAAATAGTGTTGCCTTTATATATAGCGGTGCCTTTATAAATAGTGTTGCCTTTATATATAGCGGTGCCTTTATATATAGCGGTGCCTTTATAAATAGTGTTGCCTTTATAAATAGTGTTGCCTTTATATATAGCGGCGCCTTTATAAATAGTGTTTCCTTTATATATAGCGGTGCCTTTATAAATAGTGTTGCCTTTATATATAGCGGTGCCTTTATAAATAGTGTTGCCTTTATATATAGCGGTGCCTTTATAAATAGTGTTGCCTTTATATATAGCGGTGCCTTTATATATAGCGGTGCCTTTATAAATAGTGTTGCCTTTATAAATAGTGTTTCCTTTATATATAGCGGTGCCTTTATAAATAGTGTTGCCTTTATATATAGCGGTGCCTTTATAAATAGTGTTGCCTTTATATATAGCGGTGCCTTTATAAATAGTGTTGCCTTTATATATAGCGGTGCACGCACGACGTCCCCTGCTAACCAGGCCTGCAAAACTCCATCAAACACACAGCCTTTTGGGGATTGTGCGCGCACTCTCGCAGGAGCCTCGCTGACTGAACGCCGCACCGGGGCCTAGGGCGCCAAACTACCTTCAATAAAATACTTCAAATGCATTTTGTCTCCTCGTCTCTCCAGATTGAAATAAACCCTCTGGATTTGAACTGTTTGAGTCTGTTTGAATACATACAACATGCCCATAGGTGGCTCCTGCTAGCTTATGTTCAAATCAGCTTCTTCTGCATGAAGGCTAACACTGAAGTGATGTCACACTGCAGTGATGTCACACTGCGGTGATGTCACACTGTGGTGATGTCACACTATGGTGATGTCACACTGAGGTGATGTCACACTGTGGTGATGTCACATTGCAGTGATGCCATACCCGGTTTTAATCCACCTCTTACAACCATAGTCCTGATGCCCTGGCTCTACACATTCTGTGAGAGAGACAAGAGGGAGACCTGTGAGAGAGAACAGAGAGAGACCAGAAGGAGACCAGAGAGAGACCAGAGGGGGAGCTGTGAGAGAGACCAGAGGGAGACCTGTGAGAGAGAACAGAGAGAGACCAGAGGGAGAACAGAGAGAGACCAGAAGGAGACCAGAGAGAGACCAGAGGGAGAGCTGTGAGAGAGACCAGAGGGAGACCAGAAGGAGACCAGAGAGAGATCAGAGGGAGAGCTGTGAGAGAGACCAGAGGGAGACCAGTGAGAGAGGCCAGAGAGAGACCAGAGGGAGACCAGAGAGAGACCAGAGAGAGACCAGAGAGAGACCAGAGAGAGACCAGAGGGAGAGCTGTGAGAGAGACCAGAGAGAGACCAGAGGGAGAGCTGTGAGAGAGACTAGAGGGAGAGAGACTTTTACTGCATATGTTATTGTTTATCTACAGTGTGTTTTCAAAAGCATCAAACTTCTCACATGACAAAGAGAAAGAAAGAGACTCAAATGTATGGATTATTTAATATTAAAATACGTTCCTCTGCGATCACTAAAAGTCACTAAAGGATGAGGTCACGATGAGATATTTCCGTTGAACAGGAATCAGAGAGGATCGGGACGAGAACCCATTACACTCTGTATAAGTGTGGATCTAACATGGTGGCCCAGTCCAGTCATGGCACCTTCCGTAGCAGCGTCCTGAGCTGGCGCCGGATGTCATGTGACCTGAGGCCGTAGATCAGCGGGTTGATGGCGCCCGACACCACGTGGTGAACGACGGAGATGTACATTCGCTCCTGACCGAGATGCGGGAAACGATGAAGAACGATGATGAGGAGCGAGGAGCCGAGGAAGAGGCTGTAGGCGCTGAGGTGAGTGGAGACGGTCTGTAGGGCTTTGTGGTTCAGCGACGCACTGCGGCTGGAGAGACACACACACACAGACAGACACACACACACACACACACAAGTACAGAGTGAGGTTTGTGGAGACGGTTTATAGGGTTTTGTAGTTCAGGGACGCACCACTGTTGGAGAGACACACACACACACATAGACAGACACACACAGAGACACACACACAGAGACACACACACAGACACACACACAGAGACACACACACACACACACACACATACAGAGTGAGGTTTGTGGAGACAGTTTGTAGAGTTTTTCTGGTTCAGCGACGCACTGCGGCTGGAGAGACACACACACACAGACAGACACACACAGAGAGACACACACACAGACACACACAGACACACACACACAGAGAGAGACACACACACAGAGACACACACACACACATACAGAGTGAGGTTTGTGGAGACTGTAGGGTTTTTCTGGTTCAACGACGCACTGCGGCTGGAGAGACACACACAGAGACAGACACACACACACACGCACAGAGAGAGAGACACACACACGTACAGAGTGAGGTTTGTGGAGACGGTTTGTAGGGTTTTGTGGTTCAGGGACGCACCACGGTTGGAGAGACACACACACAGACACATTTAGACACACTCAGAGACAGACACAGACACAGAGACACACACACAAACAGAGACATAGACACACAGAGACACACAGACACAGATAAACACACATAGAGACAGACACAGATACAAACACACAGAGACACAGATACACACACACACACACACAGAGACACACACACAGACGCACACACACAGACGCACATACACAGACATACACACAGACACACAGAGACACACACACACAGACATACACACAGACACACAGACACACACACACACAGACACACACACACACACACACACACACACAGTGAGGTGAGTGGAGACGGTTTGAAGGGCTTTGTGGTTCAGGGACTCACTGTGGCGATACACAGAGAAAGAGAGACACACAGACACACACAGAGAGAAACACACAAACACACACACTTGTCTTTACTACATTGTGGTGCAACAGAACAAGGACATCACCTCCGACTACAGCAGCTACAGCAAAGCAAAGAATATCTTTTTTTTAAAAAAAGGTCCAGCACCTGACTTTTACTGTACTTTTGGGGACATACCTGGTTTGTCTCGACTTGTAGGGACAAAACTAACACACTATTTGGTTTTTAGCTCCTTTTAAAAACTCTCACTCTCACACACACACACACACACACACACACAGGCATGCATCAGGCATGAGCAGGATCCCTGCTCAAAAAGGTCCATAAGCACGTGCACTGACATTCTGCAGTCTGGCACCTTGCTGGTGGGGGTGTACCCGGAAACAGAATCCTCCACTGGATTCTTGAAAACAGTTTTACAGCCTGGTTCAAAAGTCACTCTTGGCTCAACGCTTTGTTCCAGATGCTGCCAATGCTGAGGACCAGTCTAGTTTAGCAGCGGTGGACTTCTGAATGAACATGTTAAATTAACCTCATGTGTCAGGCTCTTGTCAGACTAATTTGTGCGCAAATGATTCAGCGTCTGCTCCGAAAGTGTTTTTTCACCATTTTCTTGCGGGGGAGGGGATTTTTAAAGGTCGGCAGGAGAGAAAAGTGATCCCACATAAGTTTCAACGGCGGAGATAGGCGTCACTATGTCTGTTAATATATACAGTCTATAGCACACAAACACACCTCCGCATACACACTCACCTCCTCACACTCACACACCTCCTCACACAAACACACACACACTCACCTCCTCACACACACACACAGACTCACCTCTTCACACACACCACAGTGATCTTGCCGTAGGACAGCAGAACTGTGCCGATGGAGCCCCCTAGCAGCAGCACGGTGAACAGCAGGCCGTACACGTTGTTGACGAAGGTGTTCTGACACGACAGCTTGAAAAGCCCCGCGTTACTGCAGCTCAGTCCCACACCACTGGGAGCTGGCAGCGAGTCAGTCTCCACCGTCAGCCACAGCAGGACAGCCACCAGATACAAAGGAGGCCGGAACATGACCCAAAGCCAGCATCCTCAACACCGTGTGCGTCCGATGATGGATGGCGTACCGCTGCCGGGCAGCATGATGGCGTGGTACCGTCATTGTTCGCCTATCACCATGGAGCGTGTGACAACTGCTCTTCAAACAGGTTGCACGAAGAAGGCCTGAATGCCACACACGCTGTGAGGGAGAGAAGAGAAAGAAGCTGTAACAGTAGAGGAGAACAGCTCTCTCTCCTCTCTGGTCTCTCGCTCCTGGTCGCTCTCTCTCTTTGTCTCTGTCTCTGATCTCTCTCTCTGGTCTCATCTCTGGTCTCTTCTTTGGCCCTAGCTCTCTGGTCTCTCCTCGCTTCTGATGTTCTGGTCTCTCCCTGGTCTTGCAGTGGCAGCCGGCCTCTACTGCACATAGGCTAATACTATGGTGAAAGACCAGAGAAAAAACAAAGACCAGAGAGAGACCAGTGAGAGAGACCAGAGAGAAACCAGAGAGAGACCAGAAAAACACCAGAGAGAGACCAGAGAGAGACCAGAGAGAGAGAGAGAGAGACCAGAGAGAGACCAGAGAGAGACCAAGAGAGACCAAAGACCAGAGAGAGAGACCAGAGAGAGAGAGAGTACAGTACAGGTGGATGTGTCTGGCGCTCAGGGGGCGGAGTAAGTCCCAGAGAGAGAGAGACGTCACAGAGCGACAGAGAGACATGGGCTGAGCAGCGAGCGCGTCCCGGCGATGAGGACGATCATGGTCCCGTTAGAGAGGACCAGGAAGACGAAGATGAAGAGGAGGACAAGCACGACCGGGAGCGTCTGAGAGGGGGGTAGGGTCAGGCTCTCCAGGACCAGCACCAGGTCCGAGCCGTTAGACTGCATCTGAGCCATGAGGACCAAGACCCGGGCTGAGGAGAGCGAGGGGGACTGTGAGGACCAGGACTGAGGAGAAAGAGGGGGACTGTGAGCACCAGGACTGAGGAGAGAGAGGGGGACTGTGAGCACCAGGACTGAGGAGAGAGAGGGGGACTGTGAGGACCAGGACTGAGGAGAGAGAGGGGGACTGTGAGGACCAGGACTGAGGAGAGAGAGGGGGACTGTGAGGACCAGGACTGAGGAGAGAGAGGGGGAATGTGAGGACCAGGACTGAGAAGAGAGAGGGGGACTGTGAGGACCAGGACTGAGGAGAGAGAGGGGGACTGTGAGGACCCAGGACTGAGGAGAGAGAGGGGGACTGTGAGAGGGACCAGGACTGAGAGAGAGAGGGGACAGCAAACACAGAGGATATAATGTAATGGAAACGACTCTGTTTGGATTTGTGTGTACTAAGTGTGAGTGACCTTTCACCTTTGACGCCCAGCGAAAACACATTGTTGAAACTTAGAGACCATCAGAGAGACCAAGAGAGACCAGAGATGGAACCAGAAAAACCAGTATAGTCCATTAGAGAGCCAGAGATTAGACCTGAAAGACACCAAGGAGACCAGATATAGACCTAGAGACACCAGTAGAGAACCTTGAAAGACCAAGAGAGACCTTTGAGAGACTGGAGGTAGATCTAAAAAAAGACTAGGGAACCAAAGAACATGAGAGAGACCAGAGGTAGAAACCAGAGGGAGACCAGAGGAGACCAGTGACCAAAAGAACACCTAAAAGAGACTTAGGTAGACCGAGAGTGACAAAGTGTAGACCAGAGAGACCAGAGAAAGACAGAGAGGATACCAGCGAACCCAGGGATAGGGATCAGAGGTGACCTAAGAGAGACCAAGGGGGATCCAAGAAACCATAGGAAACCACGTGATCCAAGAGAAACCAGAGATGTAGACCAGAGACATCAGAAACTATCCGATTGACCATCTTTGAGAGACACCAGAGAGAGACCAGAGAGAGACTAAGACAAGAGATAGACTATATGGAGAGACCAGAGAGACCAGAGCGAGACCAGAAAGAAGACCAGAGGGAAACAGAGCTCTTTAAAGAATCTCTGATCATCTGCTGGCTCGTTGGAAATGACCATTGCCAGCTGCTTCCCGCTGCAGAAGGCATCGTGTCAGACATCAGATGAAACAAAGCACTTAATGATCTGTTATTGAAACGGTTTGGGGTGTGATTTCACTGAGGACACTTGTACAATTCTTTTGCTTGCTATTTGGTAATGTGTGCATAAGGAATCATACCAGAATTAATTTTTATTGGAATCTGATGAGAGAAGTGCCTAAACAAATGGCCTTTGGCGCTCGGTTAGTAATGGAAAAAGCGAATATACTTTTATGTTATACTGTAACAAGCACACTATAACTGGGACTCTTGCACATTACGATTGTTTACTGCTAATGGAAAACAAACTCAATCTGAATCTGAGTATTGTTATCTGAGTATGTTATCATTAGTATTTAGCTGAGTATGTTATCTGAGTATTGTTATCTGATATTGTTAGTCGCGATTTAAACTTGAGATAGCAAAGACCTTTCACACTGTAACAAATGTCGTAGAATTACAATGAAATGTCAACATAAACAAATGTTATTTAAAAAACAATTTAAACATGACAGCCCTTCCTCCTCCTGCACTGCCGCCTGTCCTGCACTGCCGTCCTCCCGCGCAGCGCCTCCTCCTGCGCAGCCACCTCCTGCACAGCCGCCGCCTGCACAGCCTCCTCCTTGCACAGCCCTCCTCCTGGCTCAGCCTCCTCCTGCACAGCCTCCGCCTCTGCAACAGCCTACCTCCTGCGCAGGCCTCCTCCTGCGCAGCCGCCCTCCGCGGACTGGAGAGGCTGCGCACGAGGGAGGCTCGCGCAGGAGGAGCTGCGCAGGAGGAGCTGGCGCAGGAGGAGGCTAGCGCAGGGAGGAGGGCTGGCAGGAGGAGGCTGTGCTGGAGAGGCTGGTGCAGGAGGAGGCTGTGCAAGGGAGAGGCTGTGCAGGAGGAGGCTGTGGCAGAGGAGGCCTGCGCAGATGAGGCTGCCGCAGGAGGAGCAGTGCAGGTGGAGGCGGGGCAGGAGGAGGCTGTGCAGGAGGAGGCTGTGCAGGGAGGAGCTGCGCAGGAGGAGGCTAGCGCAGGAGGAGACTGTGGCATGGTGGGAGGCTGCACAGAGGGAGACAGCCCATGAGGGAGACTGCCCCAGTGGGAGACCTGCCCAAGGAGACTGGCCCAGAGGAGACAGCCCAGAGGGAACAGCCCAGAGGAGACTGGCCCAGAGAGAGACTGGCCCAGAAGAGAGACGTGCCCAGAGAGGAGACGGCCCAAGGGGAGACTGGGCCCAGAGGGAGACTGCCCAAGGAGACTGCACAGAGGAGACTGCCCAGAGGGAGAAACAGCCCACATGGGAGACAGGCCATGAGGGGAGACAGGCCAGAGGGAGACTGCCCAGTGGGAGACTGGGGGCCCAGGGGGAGACTATGCCCAGAGGGAGACTGTGGGCCCAAGGGGGAGACAGCCCAGAAGAGAGACTAGCCCAGAGGAGGCGGTGGCGGAGCATCTGTCCCGAACATGGGTGGTGGGGGAACTGCGTTTCGCTCTCGCTTCCGATCCTTGGCAGTAGAACCCGCGGGGCTTGGAGTGGATAGCACTCTCGCCTCGCTCAGCAAGAAGTCCGGGGTTCGAAATCCCGCCGGACCAGGGGGCCGTATGCTGAGTGGAGGTTGCATATCTCCCCCGTGTCTGGCGTAGTTTCCCCGGTACTCCGGTTGTTCCCCTACCACGAACAAATATGACATCGGAGTGGCATGCGCCTGCTGTATCGGCGACCCCCCGGCTTCCCCATCTCAGTGTGGAGTGAGAGACAAGGTGCCCAAAAAATAACAATTGTAAACCGCTTTGTGGACTCTGGGGTCTGGAAAGGCGTATAAGAAATAAACATTACTTACTTACAGGTCATGATTACAGGTCGATATAGCAAACCAGAACACGCACATCATCTGTGTCTTATGACCAGTGGGTGGGTGTAACAAGCGCTGCAAAGTATTAAGTACAACAAATTAACGTGTTACATTAACAAACAATCTTTTGTCCAGGGGAAGTAAAGTAAACCACCGCGGTAACTATCGAGCAATTTTATAACGTGAAGCCGTTTAGTTTTTTTTTATCTGGGCGCATGAATGATGTGGCAAAGAACTACCAAGCTGTGTGTGTCCGCCTTACCAGAAGCAAACGGCTTCATAAAACGTTGGAGCGTGTTATCAAAACAAGGACGGTCATGTCATAAACGGGTCAGTGTCTTCGGCCTCTGCCATCAACCTGTGTCAGTGGTCGTGTAACTGAATGTTGTTTTAAGTATCAGTAATAATCTCCTTTTAGTGGCTAATATATTGTGTAATGACTGAGATTCATTTCCTGCTTCCCAGGTGTCCAGAGGATGTGCATGCAGGATGCCTCGGGTTGGACAAGGGCCTGTTCTCTTGGCTCCACACCATCCCGTCCTGTGGACTTGCAAATATCTTGTTAAGGCATATACCTTAGGGGTGCTCATTGTGATCCTGTATGGAACTGTGGGTGGAAGTGGAGCCGTTCTTATATCTTCTTAAAAAAGGACATATTTAAGGGAGACATGTTCTAGGGGGAAGGAGCTGAGCCTGGTTTGCTCTTGAAAAGGCAACCAAATAATATAGAATGCCTGATCTAGGTCTTTTGGTGTGTATGGTGATGTTGTGCCAGGTCGGACTGTAGGTTAAATACTGTAGGTTAAACCGATTGTAGCTAAACAGTAGGTTCAACAATGTAGGTTTAACATTGTAGGCCCTTTAAAAACAGTAGGTTAAACAGGTAGGTGTAAACAGTGTAGGCTAAACAGTGGTAGGGCTTAACAGTAGTGAACACAGTGTAGGTTAAACAAGTGTAGTTAAACAGTGTAGGCTAAACAGTAGGTTTAAACAGTGGTAGCTATACAGTAGGGTAAACAATTAGGTTAAACATGTAGGTTAAACAGTAGGTTAAACAATGTAGGTTTAACAGTGTGGGTAAAACAGTGTAGGGTAAACAGTAGGTTAAACAGTGGTAGGTAACAGGTAGGTTAAACAGTAGCATACACAATTGTAGGTTATAGGAGTGTAGGCTAAACATAGGTTTAAACAGTGTATGGTTAAACAGTGGTAGCGAAACAGTAGGTTAAACAGTGTAGGTTAAACAGTGTAGGCTAAAACTAGTCTAAACCGTGTGGGTTAAACAGTGTAGTTAAACAGTGTGAACGTGTCGAAGCGTTTCATTGGCTCAATAGTGTTTCCCCACTCTGCATTGGGTCGAGCGTTAAGAGGCGTTCACAGCAGGCCACGCGGTGATCCAGTTCAGTGCAAAGTCAATGTGACAGTGTCGACGTGCACTTCTTGGGATTTGGGACCCGCTTTTAGTGGATGGCAGAAGACGAGTAGTGGTTTAATAACAGCAACACAAAAGTAAGGCATCGAATAACTGTTAACGTAACTTTCTGTAGAGACTAAGTAATAAAAGTAACAGGTCCTTTTTTAAAAAGAAGGAACGAGAGAAGTCTCTTTAAAACAAACTTCCCCAACACTGCTTGATGACACATAGAAGTCCGGCCACTCGACTGACTGTGGAGGGCGTGGCGTCCTCCTCTGGTCCACGCCTGTTCCATTTCCACCATTGAGCCACTTCTCTCAGAATGACAAGCCGGACTCTGATGCTGCCCTTGGTGCTCTGGAGGGAACAGGAAAACAGGTTGAATACATATCTCAAACAATGTAGCAAATGTAGCATTCACAACATTGTTTCAGAAATGGTCCCTGGCAGTGGGGCACTGTAGAGGCAGCTCATTGACAATGCACCAGTTCACTGTCTGGTGCTGCAGTTCGTTCAGGAAAGTGTGACACAACGTTCACTTCTGTAACATGGGCTGTTGGGGACATTAGACCATGGATAATCTTCTTAAGGTTCAAACTTAAGGCTTTCTATCCACCTAAGACACATCCTCCAGAGGAAACAGTGAGCCTAAGATGGATCTGACTCATGGTCTGTAGAGCTTGGTACTATTGTCCCCTAGGTAAGGGCCAGGTGGACTGGGACTCGGGAACATGATGTGGAGGCAGGCTTTTGACCTTTGCGACCAGCGTTTTTTTTGTGGGGGGGGGGGGGGGGTGGGGCGTTATGGGTGGTTTGTGAGGTTGGATCATGGCACCCACAACCGGCACTTTCAAAAATCACACTCATTACATCTTATGAATATTGCATTAAAATGGAACGTGTAAAAATGTGTGTTACATCTGCCAGCTTGGACTGTGATCCGTGGAGTGGGTCTCTCACTGACTGTGAGGAAAGCGGTGCCGCCGCAGGTTCACCTCAGTCTGGGCTGAAAAACACAAGACTGATTACAGCTACACAAATCAGATATTCTCTATTTATTTATTACTAGGGGAAATGCATATTAATGAACATTCAACGAAAATGGATGATGAGTAAGACTAGATTTACATACACGTTATTTATGTATTAAATCGACCCTCTGAGGTGATGGAAAAATCTCGTTTTTTTTTTGTTTTGTTTTTAAACAGCACAATATACTAAACATGAAAAAATACACACACATAAACACACACATTATGACGTACATTTGTTTTTTTGCTAACATCAGAACCACCAGACAGGAACACAACAGGACCTTGAGGAATTATAAAAAAAAGTGTAAATCATGCTGCCACCGACCCTTCTGCCTGTTCTGACCCTGTCTGACCCCAGTCGGACCCGTCTGGATAACCCTGTCTGACCCCTGTCTGACCCGTCTGACCAGTCTACCTTGTCGTGACGCCTTGTCTGACCCCATCCTGACCCAAAGTCTGACCCGGTTCTGAGCCCCTGTCAGGACCCTGTTCTGACCCTGTCTGACCCTGTCTGACCCATTCTGACCGTTGTTCTGACCGCGGACCAGTCAGACCCAGTCTGACCCAGGTCTGACCAGTCTGACCCAGTCTGACCCTGTCGACCCGGTCTGACCAGTCCTGACCCAGTCCTGACCCTGGCCTGACCCCCCTGTTCCTGACCCAGTCTGACCCTGTCCTGGACCCTGTCTGACCCATCTGACCTGGTCTGACCTTGTCGACACAGTCTGACCCATTCTGACCCAGTCTGACCCGGTCTGACCCTGTCTGACCCTGTCTACCCAGTCTGACCCATCTGGACCCTGGTATGAACCCCAGTATGACCCTGTCTGACTCCTGTCGGACCCAGTCTGTCCTTGTCTGACCTATGTCCTGACCCGGTCTGACCACAGTCTGACCCAGTCATGGACCCTGTCTGACCCTGTCTGACCCTGTCCGGGGCCCAGGCTGACCCAGTCTGACCCGTATGACCCATCTGACCCGTCTGACCCGTCTGACCTCTGTCTGACCCAGTCTGTACCCTGGCTGAGGACCCTGTCTGACCCAGCTGACCGTGTGTCCTGACCTGTCTGCCCCGTCTGAACCCATTCTGTCCCAGTCTGACCCTGGTCTGGACCCCTGTCTGAACCCTGTCCGACCCAGTCTGGACCCAGTCTGACGCCTGTATGACCCATGTCTGACCCTGTCTGACCCATCACTGAACCCTGTGCTGACCCTGTCGACCCAGGAGCGAGTGCTGCATTGGGGACGTGTTTTAGAAAACCAGGAGAGGGCTGAGACTAGTAAATATCTGACCATCCGGTGGCCCAACTTTGTAACCAAAACTTCGTGAAACCAGGCTACACACTGACCCGCAACCACCTTAAGATTACATGTTATTTAATGTTTTTGGGCCGTTGGTTATTATAGAAATTATTATATGTTTTTATATGTGAAATAATATCCTTTTGTAGAAAGACTACGGGCGGGTGGAAGAGATAACAGACGTTCATAAGTTAACCTCTCTGGAGGACCAGAGAGAGAGACCAGAGAGGGAGACCATAGAGAGACCAGAGAAGACCCAGAAAGAGAACCAGAGGAGAGACCAGAGGAAGAGAGACCAAGAGAACCAGATGAAGAGACCGGCGGGAGAGAGAGACAAGAGTGAGACCAGAGGAGAAGACCAGAGAGAGAGACCAGGAGAAGAGTGACCAGAGAGAGAGAACAGAGAGTAGACAGAGAGAGGACCCAAGAGATACCAGAGAGAGACCAAAGAGACCAGAGAGAGACAAGAGAGGAGAGGAGACCAGAGAGAGAGAGCCATAGGAGAAGAGAGACCAAGAGAGAGACCAAGAGAGAGAGACCCACGAGAGAGACCAGAGAAGAGAGAGAGAGAGAGACCAGAGAGAGACAAGAGAGAGACCAGAGAGAGAGAGACCAGAGAGAGAGAGACCAAGAAGAGAGCCGGCAGAGAGAGAGAGACCATAAAGAGAGACCAGAGAGAGAGACCAGAGAGAGAGGACCAAGAGAACCAAGAGAGAGACCAGAGAGATATCATTGAGAGACTTAAGAGGTGAACATGACAAAGAGACCAGTGAGAGACCAAACCAGAGCTGGCCCAACCGCGACCTCTCCGGTTCATGACATTGAGCTCCTGGTCTGGTAGTACGTCTTTTGAGCCTGAGATGACCAAAGCATTATAATATTAATACTAATAATCTTTATTTGTGTAGCACTTTTTTAAAAAAACAATGTTAACAAAGCGCTGCCCAGGCAGGCATGATAAACAAGTAAGACATAATGCAAAGTCAAAATATTTTAATACATCAATACAGTAGTAATCTTTAGGTAAGTTAGTAATCTTTATTTTATATACCGCCTTTTCACTGCACAATCGGAGTCTCAAAAGCGTTTTACAATTGTTATTTTTGGGGAGTGGGGCCATTCAGGAGGCACATGCCAGAACCTATAGAACATATTTTTAGTAAATTTTTTAGTAATACAGGAAAACAAACACAAGAAGAAAGACACAACAAAGACTGAGCAGACCTAAAATGAAAGCATGGAAGATTAAAAACAAACAATTAAAAAGCTGTTTTATAAGAAGTGGGGTTTTTAGGGGAAGAGATTTTAAAATAGGATACTGATGAAGGCCTTATCCTCCTTCGTGGTTCCAAAGCCGAGGACCCCGGACACAGAAGGCTCGGTCCTCCTTTATGTCCGGAGCCTCGACCTTGGAACAGTCACAGGACCTGCCCGAATCTAAGGCTGGCGGGGAAGGGCACGCAGGGGTTTAAAAGTGCATAAATATAGGCTGGGTTGCAAGACCTAAACGAGCTTTAAAAGTAAAGCAATTGGAAACCGCACAGGGAGCAAGTGGAGGGATCGCTAAACAGGGGTGATGTGCTCCCCTTCGGTCTACCAGTGTGATGTCGGGTTTGTCTGGGATTTGACGTTTCCACTTACAGATGATTAGAGATGATTTTTATTTTAGAACTATTCTTGAAAGAACAACAATAAACACTTTCAGTCACACATTTTAGACAAAAAGTATAAAAAACAAATAGCTGGATTGACAGCGGACAGAGTTACAAAAGGGAATAGTCCACAAGGAGGCTACACACAGGGACCAGGAGAACCACACTGCCCTCCTCCCACCTCGTTTTTTGTTTCTTGTTTATCTGTATGATAGGACAACCAAATAACACACACACACACACACACACTCGAGCACACACGGCACACACACACAGGCACACGCACGGCACACACACACGCACAACACCCACGGCACACGCACGCCACACACACCACACACACCACACACACACACACACGCACACGCACACACGGCCCACACAGGCGACAGATGAACGGCACACACACACACACACACACACACGGGCCACACACAAACACAACAAAGCACGGCGCTAAGATTGTTTATAAAAACTACTTTAAAAAACAAAAACTGATTCCACGACATACAGTACTAGGATCTGCCCATCAGCCCCACTCTGCTCAAACCTTTCTCTACCGTCTCTACTCTCCGCACGGATCGCCATTGTGCGCGCTCAGGGAAGAGCAGAGGCGGAGGGCTGTGGTTTCTACTTCATACAAACTGGTGTAAACGATGTGACAGTGATCTCCAAGCCTGCTCTCCTGCTCTGGAAGATCTTTTCATCATTGTAAACGTGTTACTCCCCTACATGAAAATTGTTTCTTTCATTCTGGCCTCTGTTTACATACGCGGCATGCGCGGACCAGTGACAAGTACTGTGTATGAACGTTTTATACCCGGACTCTCTGAGTATTATCCTGGTGGCTTTTAAATAAGGGAAACTTGAGCCCAGGAATTACCCAAATCACACCGTGCGCGGAGTACAAAGCAGCTAAAGTAGAATTCAGGAAAAGAAATGAACAGCACCAAGTCCCGGCACAGAAGAACGACTACAGGATCAAAGCAAAGGGCAGTGGTTCTCACCCTTCGATCTGTACATCTTAGCAAAGTTTTCTTGTCCCAACGGTTCGTCGCTCAAAACTAGCGGACTCTTTCAGGGAATGAATTCTCACCGCGCGTGGAGGAGTGAGTGAAACTTGCCTTTTCTAGATTGTCAGGTCAATCCTACTGGAGAACGGACAGATTAGAGACGAGGTCTTCAACAGTCCACTCACATGACCAGTGTTTACGCTGGCCTTTGGATTCAAATCAAGACCGCTACAACACAAAACTCGGGGTCATTAAACGCTTCATCACCGAGCCCACCCAGGTCCCACACTAGCTCGGAGGGAAAGAACAGAGAAACCACACAAGTTCAGAGAGACACTTTCCCAATTGGCTACCCCAAGTGTGTCTTTTGTACTAAAGCCCAACAGGACGAGAAAGGGCCAGAGAAACAGTCCAACAGACAGAAGAAAGTAGAGGATGGGTGATCCTTACCGTATGTAGGCGGGGAGTGTTCAGAGAAAACTACATGGAGAATCTCACCACACCCATAGGTTTATACATCACCAAACTGCGTCTCCGGAATACATTTCCCTGAAGAAGTCCGCTAGTTTGGAGGACGAAACGTTGGAAACCTTCCCTAAGAAGTACAGATGAGGGTGAGAAACCTTCTTGCTTTGGCTCTTAGTCGATCTCTGTGGCCGGGACATGGCTGCCTTTAGTTCTTTCCAGAACTGATAGTTAGGCTGCTTTGTATGCGGCCGCGCACCGGGTGGATTTGGGTAAATCCTGGGCTCAGTTTCCCTAAATTAAAATCCCCCAATAATAATCAGAGAGTCCGGGTTGAAACGTTCCATACCAGTACTTGCTCTGCGTCCCGCGCGTGGCCGGTATGTAAAAAGAAGGCAAGAAGGGGATAGGAAACAATTTCATGAGGGGAGTAAACATTTACAATGGAAGGAAAAGAGATTCCGAGAGCAGGAGAGCAGTGCTTGGAAGATCACTGGGTCACAGTCGTTACCCATTTGGATTGACGTAGAAAACCACAGGACCTCCGCCGTCTGCTCTTCCCGGAGTGGCGCACAATGGCGATCCGTGCAGAGAGTAAGACGTAGAAAAGGGTTGAGGCATAGTGGGGTCTGATGGCATATCCTTGGACAGTAATGTCGTGGATCAGGTTTTGACTGTTTTTTATAAAGTAATTTTATAAACATCTAGAGCAGTGCTGTGTGTGTGTGTGTGGTGTGGCCGGGTGTGTGTGTGGTGTTGTGTGCCGTGCATGTTGTCGTGTGGGTGCCGTGTGTCGTGTGCGTGTTTGTGGGTGTGTGTGGCGGTTGTGTGTGTGTGCGTGCGTGTGCCGTGTGTGTGAGCCGTGTGTGTTGTGCGTGGGAGTGGCCGTGTGTGGTGGCCGTGTGGTGCTTGGGGTGTGTGTGTGGGTGTGTGTGTGTATTTATGGTTGTCCTAAAACAGAGTCACACAGGAACAAAAAAGAGGTGGGAGAGGCATTTGGTGCTCCTGGGGTCCCCTTGTGTGTAGCCTCCACGTGTGACCTATTCCCTTTTTAACTCTGTCGCGTCAATCAGTTTGGTTTTTATACTTTTTGTACTAATTGGGTGCTAAAGTGTTTATTTTGGCCTTTTCAAGAATAGTAAGAATTAAATCATCCCACATCTGAGAGGAAACGCTATCAGAAAACCATGACTTCCACTGGTTTTGAACAGAAAGGAGCCACATCACCCCTGTCATAGCGTCCCTGCCACTGGCTCCCTCGGGCGGTTTACAATTGATTTTACTTTTTAAGCTCGTTTAGGTCTTGCACTCCAGCGATATTTACTGCCACTTGACCCCCTACGAGCCCGTCCCCCGCAAGCCTTTATCCTCGGTTGCCCCCCAAAAAAAAAAGGTCCCTGTGACTGTTCCAAGTCCGGAGCTCCGGACAAAAGGAGACCGGAGCCTTCCTGGTCCGGGGGTCCTCGCTTTGGAAACCCACCCGAGGAGATAAGGCTTTCATCAGTATCCCTCTTTTAATCTCTATTCTACAAAACCCACTTTTATAAAAACAGCTTTGTAATAGTGTGTTTTAAACTTCACATGCGTCATTTTAATGTCGGCTCTGTACTTTGTTGTGTCTTTCTCTGGTTGGTTTTGGTTTTCCTGAATTACTAAAAATTACTAAAAAAGATTTCAATAGGTAGGGCATGTGGCTCCCTGTACTGCCCCCTACTCGCCCAAAAATAGACAATTGTAAAACCGCTTTGGAGACTCCGAGGTGCATGAAAAGCGGAATAGAAATAAAGATTATTACGGAACGTACATAATGAATTTCTTACTGTTCTGATGTAGCTAATATTTTGACTTGCATTATGTTATTAGTGTTTATCATGCCTGACTGTGCAGCGCTTTGGTAAAACATAGTTTTTAAAAGTTGCTACTCAAATTAAAGATTATTATTAGTATAATTATTATAATGCTTTGGTCCCATCCGCCAAAAGACTACTACAGACCAGAGATCATCATCGAAACCGAGAGTCGCCGTACCGGCCAGCTCTGGTTTTTGGTCCTCTCACTGGTCTCTTTGTCTCTGGTCTCTCGCTAAAGTCGCGCAATGAGATCTCTACTGGTTTCTCTCTCTCTGGTCTCTCTTGTACCTCCCCTCTCTGGTCTCTCTCTCTGGTCTCTCTCTCATGGTGTGCCTCTCGCTCCTCTGGTCGCTCTCTCCTCTGGTCCCACGTCTCTCGGGTCCTCGTCGAGCGCTCTGGTCTCTCCTTCTCTGGGTCGCGTCTCGGGTCTTCTCTCTCTCTCTCTCCTCCTCTGGTCCTCTCTCTCTGGTCTCATCTATCGCCTCACGGTCCTCTCTCGCAAGTCGCTCTCATCTCTGGCCTGCACCCACTCTCTGGTCTCTCTCTTCTGGTCTCGTCACTGTCGCGCACGGGACTCTCGCTGGTCTCCTCTCTGTCTCTCTCTGGTCTCTCTCTGTCCTCTCTCTCTGGCCCCGCTCGGGTCTCTCGCTCTGAGCTGGTCTCTCTCTGGTCACCTCGGGTCTCTCGCTGGTCCCTCTCCTCTCTGTCGCTCTCTGGGCTCTCTCCGTCTGGTCCTCTCTCTGGTCCGCTCGTGGTCTCTCTCTGGTCTCTCTCGGGTCCCTCTCACTCTGGTCTCTCTCGATCTCTCGGCATGATCCCTCGAGAGTTAAGAGTTATGGAAAATCTGTTAGCCTCTCTCTTCCTCCGCAGGGAGTTTTTCTACAAAAGATATTATTTCAAATTTAATAAACCATAGAAAGAATTCTCATAATAACGAACGGCCAAAACATTAAATAACAAGATCCTTAAGGGTAGAGGTCAGTGTGACGCATGTTCAAGAATTTCTGGGTTTTGCAAAAATGTGGGCCACGTTGGGCAGATAATTTTATAGTCTCAGCCCTCTCCTGTTTTGCCAAACACGTGCCCCATCGAGCACTTCGCTGACTGGTCAGACAGGGCAGACAGGGTCAGAGATGGGTAGACAGGTGCGACTGTGGTCCCATACAGGGGACAACTGGGTCAGACATGGGTCAGACAGGTCTGACATGGTCAGACAGGGGACCGACGTGGTCAGACTGGGTCACACTGGGTCAGACAAGGTCAGAACAAGGTCAGACTGGTCTACAGGGTCAGACAGGGTCGGACTGGGTCAGACAGGGTCAGACGGTCAGACCTGGGTCAGACTGGTCATACAGGGGCAGACTGGTCCGACGGGGGTCATACAGGGGCAGACAGGGTCAGACAGGTCAACGGGGTCAGACTGGGTCAGACCTGGGGGTCCACAAGTCATACAAGGTCCAGACTTGGTCAGACAGGGTCAGACAGGGTCCAATAGACTGGGTCATACAGGGTCAGACGGTCAGGACTTGGGTCAGACAGGGTCCACAGGGTCAGACAGGTCAGACGGGTCAGACTGGGGTCAGACTGTGGCAGACAAGGTCAGACACAGGTCAGACTGGTCAGGAGAAGGTCCAGGACAGGGTCAGCTGGGAGTCAGACTAGGGGTCAGACAGGTCAGACTGGGTCAGACTGGGTCAGACAGGGTCAGACAGGTCAGAACGGGTCAGACTGGGTCCAGACGGGGTCAGACTGGGTCAGACTGGGTCCAGGACAAGGTCAAGACAAGGTCAAAACTACTGGGGCAGACAGGGGCAGACAGGGGAAGACAGGGTCAGACAGGGGCAGACAGTGTCATACTGGTCAGACTGGGGTCCAGACAAGTCAGACATGGTCAGACTGGGTCAGACAGGGTCAGTCAGGGTCCATGACAGGGTCAACAGGGGTCAGACTTTGGGTCAAACAGGGTCAGACAGGGGTCAGACAGGGTCGGGCGACATGAGTTAACACTTTTTTTACTAATCCCTCTATGTCCTGTTTTGTGTTATGTCCTGGGGGTTCATGACTGTTAGCAAAAAATACAAATGTAACTCCATAATGTGTGTGGTTTATGTGTGGTATTTTTCCATGTTTGTTATTGTTGCTGTTTAAAAAACAAACAAAAAAAACGAGATTTTCTTCAGCAATCAGACGGTGTTCGATTTAATCATAATAAAGTGTATGTAAATCTTGTCTCCCATCATCACATTGTAGTTGGAACTGTTCATTAAATGCACTTTTTCCCAGTAATAAATAAATTAGAGAAGTAAAATGTTGTGTGTGACCTGTAATCCGACCTTGTGTTTTACAGACCAGACTGAGGCTGAACCTGAGGAGAGCACCGCCTTTTCAACCCAGTCAGGTGAGAGACCCTCCAAGACAAGTCCCAAGCTGGGATGAATGGAACACACACATTTTAAAAACTTTCCATATTGAATGCAGATATTCAATAAGATGTAATGGAGTGT
This sequence comes from Knipowitschia caucasica, assembly GCA_964034765.1. Classification (NCBI taxonomy): domain Eukaryota; kingdom Metazoa; phylum Chordata; class Actinopteri; order Gobiiformes; family Gobiidae; genus Knipowitschia; species Knipowitschia caucasica. The sequence continues at coordinate 4,199,345 of OZ035833.1, forward strand.
GTTTGTGAAAGTGCAGTTGGGGTGCATCCCACCTCTCAAAAAACCAACAATAACCGCTGGTCCGCAAAGGGCAAAAACTGCCTGTCCACAGTATGATGGGTGACCCGATCCAGGTCACGGGGCCCTTACATAGGGACATTATACCAAGCTCTACAGACAGAGTCAGATCCATATTAGCTCACTGTTTCCTCCTGGCGGATGGGTATTCTAGTGGATAAAAGCTTAAGTTTGACCTAAAATGAATATAGCCACTGTCTAAATGAGCCCCAACACGACATTTACAGAGCGAAAGTGTGTCACACTTTCCTAAAGATCAGCAGCAAGCCCAGAAAGTAAACTTGGTGCATTTTGCAATGAGCTGCACTACAGGGCCCCCTGCAGGACATTTTCTGAAACCAATGTTGTGAAAGCTACTATTTTTAATGGTTCTGGCAGATATGTAGTGCACACCTGTTTTCCTGGTTGCCCTGGCCTCCAGAAGCGACCAAGGGAGCAGCAAGGCCGCTTGGGATTGTCTGAGAGAAGTGGGACAAATGGTGGAAGGGAAACCAGGCGGGGAACCAGAGGAGGACGCCACGCACGCTCACAGTCCAGCGAGTGACGGACTGTGCTATGTGTCCATAAGACAGTGTTGTGGGAAGATTTGTTTTAAAGAGACTTCTCCCTCGTTACTTATTGTAAAAAAGGACCTGTTAGCTTTACTTACATAGTCGCTAACACAGAAAGTATACTTAATTTTATTCGTTGGCCTTACTTTTGTGTTAGCTGTTATAGAACCACTACAAGCTCTGGCCATCCACTAAAATAGCGGTCCAAATCCAAGAAGACACGATCTGAACTGTCCAGTGACTATTGCACTAACTGGACTCACCGGCGTTGGGGCCTGCTGTGAACTCGCCGTCTTAAACGCTCCTGAACCAATGCAGAGGCCGGGGAAACCTATGAGCCAATGAAAAACGCTTCGACAAACCGGGTCACGACTGTTTATACCACAACTTTTAATCCACCTCTTACAACCATAGTCCTGATGCCCTGGCTCTACACATTCTGTGAGAGAGACAAGAGGGGAGACCTGTGAGAGAGAACAGAGAGAGACCAGAAGGAGACCAGAGAGAGACCAGAGGGGGAGCTGTGAGAGAGACCAGAGGGAGACCTGTGAGAGAGAACAGAGAGAGACCAGAGGGAGAACAGAGAGAGACCAGAAGGAGACCAGAGAGAGACCAGAGGGAGAGCTGTGAGAGAGACCAGAGGGAGACCAGAAGGAGACCAGAGAGAGATCAGAGGGAGAGCTGTGAGAGAGACCAGAGGGAGACCAGTGAGAGAGGCCAGAGAGAGACCAGAGGGAGACCAGAGAGAGACCAGAGAGAGACCAGAGAGAGACCAGAGAGAGACCAGAGGGAGAGCTGTGAGAGAGACCAGAGAGAGACCAGAGGGAGAGCTGTGAGAGAGACTAGAGGGAGAGAGACTTTTACTGCATATGTTATTGTTTATCTACAGTGTGTTTTCAAAAGCATCAAACTTCTCACATGACAAAGAGAAAGAAAGAGACTCAAATGTATGGATTATTTAATATTAAAATACGTTCCTCTGCGATCACTAAAAGTCACTAAAGGATGAGGTCACGATGAGATATTTCCGTTGAACAGGAATCAGAGAGGATCGGGACGAGAACCCATTACACTCTGTATAAGTGTGGATCTAACATGGTGGCCCAGTCCAGTCATGGCACCTTCCGTAGCAGCGTCCTGAGCTGGCGCCGGATGTCATGTGACCTGAGGCCGTAGATCAGCGGGTTGATGGCGCCCGACACCACGTGGTGAACGACGGAGATGTACATTCGCTCCTGACCGAGATGCGGGAAACGATGAAGAACGATGATGAGGAGCGAGGAGCCGAGGAAGAGGCTGTAGGCGCTGAGGTGAGTGGAGACGGTCTGTAGGGCTTTGTGGTTCAGCGACGCACTGCGGCTGGAGAGACACACACACACAGACAGACACACACACACACACACAAGTACAGAGTGAGGTTTGTGGAGACGGTTTATAGGGTTTTGTAGTTCAGGGACGCACCACTGTTGGAGAGACACACACACACACATAGACAGACACACACAGAGACACACACACAGAGACACACACACAGACACACACACAGAGACACACACACACACACACACACATACAGAGTGAGGTTTGTGGAGACAGTTTGTAGAGTTTTTCTGGTTCAGCGACGCACTGCGGCTGGAGAGACACACACACACAGACAGACACACACAGAGACACACACACAGACACACACAGACACACACACAGAGAGAGACACACACACAGAGACACACACACACACATACAGAGTGAGGTTTGTGGAGACTGTAGGGTTTTTCTGGTTCAACGACGCACTGCGGCTGGAGAGACACACACAGAGACAGACACACACACACACGCACAGAGAGAGAGACACACACACGTACAGAGTGAGGTTTGTGGAGACGGTTTGTAGGGTTTTGTGGTTCAGGGACGCACCACGGTTGGAGAGACACACACACAGACACATTTAGACACACTCAGAGACAGACACAGACACAGAGACACACACACAAACAGAGACATAGACACACAGAGACACACAGACACAGATAAACACACATAGAGACAGACACAGATACAAACACACAGAGACACAGATACACACACACACACACACAGAGACACACACACAGACGCACACACACAGACGCACATACACAGACATACACACAGACACACAGAGACACACACACACAGACATACACACAGACACACAGACACACACACACACAGACACACACACACACACACACACACACACAGTGAGGTGAGTGGAGACGGTTTGAAGGGCTTTGTGGTTCAGGGACTCACTGTGGCGATACACAGAGAAAGAGAGACACACAGACACACACAGAGAGAAACACACAAACACACACACTTGTCTTTACTACATTGTGGTGCAACAGAACAAGGACATCACCTCCGACTACAGCAGCTACAGCAAAGCAAAGAATATCTTTTTTTTAAAAAAAGGTCCAGCACCTGACTTTTACTGTACTTTTGGGGACATACCTGGTTTGTCTCGACTTGTAGGGACAAAACTAACACACTATTTGGTTTTTAGCTCCTTTTAAAAACTCTCACTCTCACACACACACACACACACACACACACAGGCATGCATCAGGCATGAGCAGGATCCCTGCTCAAAAAGGTCCATAAGCACGTGCACTGACATTCTGCAGTCTGGCACCTTGCTGGTGGGGGTGTACCCGGAAACAGAATCCTCCACTGGATTCTTGAAAACAGTTTTACAGCCTGGTTCAAAAGTCACTCTTGGCTCAACGCTTTGTTCCAGATGCTGCCAATGCTGAGGACCAGTCTAGTTTAGCAGCGGTGGACTTCTGAATGAACATGTTAAATTAACCTCATGTGTCAGGCTCTTGTCAGACTAATTTGTGCGCAAATGATTCAGCGTCTGCTCCGAAAGTGTTTTTTCACCATTTTCTTGCGGGAGGGGATTTTTAAAGGTCGGCAGGAGAGAAAAGTGATCCCACATAAGTTTCAACGGCGGAGATAGGCGTCACTATGTCTGTTAATATATACAGTCTATAGCACACAAACACACCTCCGCATACACACTCACCTCCTCACACTCACACACCTCCTCACACAAACACACACACACTCACCTCCTCACACACACACACAGACTCACCTCTTCACACACACCACAGTGATCTTGCCGTAGGACAGCAGAACTGTGCCGATGGAGCCCCCTAGCAGCAGCACGGTGAACAGCAGGCCGTACACGTTGTTGACGAAGGTGTTCTGACACGACAGCTTGAAAAGCCCCGCGTTACTGCAGCTCAGTCCCACCACCAGGGAGCGGCAGCGAGTCAGTCTCACCGTCAGCCCCAGCAGGACAGCCACCAGAACAAAGGAGGCCGTCCATGCGCCCACCGCCATCCTCAACACCGTGCGACCGCTCATGATGGCGGCGTACCGCAGCGGGCAGCAGATGGCGATGTACCGGTCAATCGCCATCACCATGTAGAGCGTGTGACAACTGCTGGCAAACAGGTGCACGAAGAAGGCCTGAATCACACACGCTGTGAGGGAGAGAAAGAGAAAGAAGCTGTAACAGTAGAGGAGAACAGCTCTCTCTCTCTGGTCTCTCGCTCTGGTCTCTCTCTCTTGTCTCTGTCTCTGATCTCTCTCTCTGGTCTCTCTCTGGTCTCTCTTTGGCCTATCTCTGGTCTCTCTCGCTCTGATTGTTCTGGTCTCTCCCTGGTCTTGCAGTGGCAGCCGGCCTCTACTGCACATAGGCTAATACTATGGTGAAAGACCAGAGAAAAAACAAAGACCAGAGAGAGACCAGTGAGAGAGACCAGAGAGAAACCAGAGAGAGACCAGAAAAACACCAGAGAGAGACCAGAGAGAGACCAGAGAGAGATCAGAGAGAGACCAGAGAGAGACCAGAGAGAGACCAGAGAGAGACCAAAGACCAGAGAGAGAGACCAGAGAGAGACCAGAGAGGCACGTACAGTACAGGTGGATGTGTCTGGCGCTCAGGGGGCGGAGTAAGTCCCAGAGGAGGCGGGGGATGACGGTGCTGCTGTAGAGAACGTCACAGAGCGACAGGTTCATGTAGAGCAGGTACATGGGCTGATGCAGCGAGCGCGTCCCGGCGATGAGGACGATCATGGTCCCGTTAGAGAGGACCAGGAAGACGAAGATGAAGAGGAGGACAAGCACGACCGGGAGCGTCTGAGAGGGGGGTAGGGTCAGGCTCTCCAGGACCAGCACCAGGTCCGAGCCGTTAGACTGCATCTGAGCCATGAGGACCAAGACCCGGGCTGAGGAGAGCGAGGGGGACTGTGAGGACCAGGACTGAGGAGAAAGAGGGGGACTGTGAGCACCAGGACTGAGGAGAGAGAGGGGGACTGTGAGCACCAGGACTGAGGAGAGAGAGGGGGACTGTGAGGACCAGGACTGAGGAGAGAGAGGGGGACTGTGAGGACCAGGACTGAGGAGAGAGAGGGGGACTGTGAGGACCAGGACTGAGGAGAGAGAGGGGGAATGTGAGGACCAGGACTGAGAAGAGAGAGGGGGACTGTGAGGACCAGGACTGAGGAGAGAGAGGGGGACTGTGAGGACCAGGACTGAGGAGAGAGAGGGGGACTGTGAGGACCAGGACTGAGGAGAGAGAGGGGGACTGTGAGGACCAGGACTGAGGAGAGAGAGGGGGACTGTGAGGACCAGGACTGAGAAGAGAGAGGGGGACTGTGAGGACCAGGACTGAGGAGAGAGAGGGGGACTGTGAGGACCAGGACTGAGGAGAGAGAGGGGGACTGTGAGGACCAGGACTGAGGAGAGAGAGGGGGACTGTGAGGACCAGGACTGAGGAGAGAGAGGGGGACTGTGAGGACCAGGACTGAGGAGAGAGAGGGGGACTGTGAGCACCAGGACTGAGGAGAGAGAGGGGGACTGTGAGGACCAGGACTGAGGAGAGAGAGGGGGACTGTGAGGACCAGGACTGAGGAGAGAGAGGGGGACTGTGAGGACCAGGACTAAGGAGAGAGAGGGGGACTGTGAGCACCAGGACTGAGGAGAGAGAGGGGGACACAAACACAGATGACATCATCAACAGTGTTTTTGATGAATGTGAATTTAAACGGCCTCTGTTTTTGGTTTTTTACAAAGGTTTTGAGTGACCTTTCACCTTTGACGCCCAGAAACACATTGTTGAACTTAGAGACCAGAGAGAGACCAGAGAGAGACCAGAGATGGACCAGAGAGAAACCAGAGATAGACCAGAGAGAGACCAGAGATAGACCAGAGAGAGAGACCAGAGATAGACCAGAGATAGACCAGAGAGAGAGACCAGAGATAGACCAGAGAAAGACCAGAGAGAGACCAGAGAGAGACTGGAGGTAGACTAGAAAAAGACTAGGGGGAGACCAGAGAGAGACCTGAGAGAGACCAGAGGTAGACCAGAGGGAGACCAGAGGGAGACCAGAGAGACCAGAAAGACACCAGAAAGAGACCTGAGGTAGACCAGAGAGAGACCAGAGGGAGACCAGAGAGACCAGAGAAAGACCAGAGAGATACCAGCGAGACCGGAGGTAGATCAGAGGGTGACCAGAGAGAGACCAGAGGGAGACCAGAGAGAGACCAGAGGGAGACCAGCGGTAGACCAGAGAGAAACCAGAGAGAGAGACCAGAGGAGCATCAGAAACAGACCAGATTGAGCAGATCTGTTGAGAGACACCAGAGAGAGACCAGAGAGAGACTAGAGACCAGAGAGAGACTAGGGAGAGACCAGGGAGAGACCAGAGAGAGACCAGAAAGAGACCAGAGGTAGAACAGAGCTCTTAGAATAATCACTGACTCTTCTGGCTCTTTGGAAAAGCCATGTTCCAGCTTCTTCCCTCTGGCAGAAGGCATCGTTTGCAGGACATCAGATTAAACAAAGCACTTAATGATCTTGTTATTGAAACGGTTTTTGTTGATTTCACTGAGACACTTGTACTTTCTTTGCTTGCTATTTTGTAATTTGTGCAAAATGAATCAGAACCAGAATTATTTTTATTGAATGCTTTTATAGGAAGTTCCAAACGAGAAATCGCTTTGGCTCTCGGTTAAGTTATGAAAAATCGAGATAACATTATTTTACTGTAGACTAGTGCCACACAATAGACTGGGGGACTCTTGCACATGTATGCTAATGGGGTTTTACTGCAAATGGAAAACAAACTCAATCTGAATCTGAGTATTGTTATCTGAGTATTGTTATCTGAGTATTGTTATCTGAGTATTGTTATCTGAGTATTGTTATCTGAGTATTGTTAGTGCGATTTACTTGGAAGCAAAGACCTTTTCACACTGTAACAAATGTCTGACGAATTACAATGAAATGTCAACATTAAACAAATGTTATTTAGAAAAACAATTTAAACATGCAAATTTAAGTATAAATTGGTAAAAAAAAAAAAAAAAAACATCCAGTGGCGTTTTATGACCACAATTATAATGTGATTACAAAAAAACTTTACAATACCATAAAATCACATGTTGTTAATTTAATTTATCAACTTGTTGTATTTTTGGAATTCTGGGAAATTTTTGCTACAAGTAACCATGAGTGTAAAAGGCGCAAACTCCTGCTTTTGTTAAAATGATACTTTTGCGTTAAGCATGTTGTAGAAGTAAAGAATTCAACTATGTTCTTGTATAAACTGAAGATGTTGAAAAATAATTGAAAAGTTGGGTTCATTAAAGTAAAACAAAATTAAACTGTTTTACTGTAATAATACAAAGTTAACTTTATAAAGCTGTTTTTGTTGTTGTTAAAACACATATTAAACAAACATTTTCATTCTCTGGTCTCTCTCTGGTCTCTCTCTGGTCTCTCTTTGGTCTCTCTCTGGTCTCTCTTTGGTCTCTCTCTGGTCTCTCTCTGGTCTCTCTCTGGTCTCTCTCTGGTCTCTCTCTGGTCTCACTTTGGTCTCTCTTTGGTCTCTCTTTGGTCTCTCTCTGGTCTCTCTTTGGTCTCTCTCTAGTCTCTCTCTGGTCTCTCTTTGGTCTCTCTAATAATTGGAAAGTTGGGTTCATTAAAGGAAAACAAAATTAAACTGTAGTTTTTTGTTCAATGAAACTAATTAGAAACAGAAACAGTCATGTGGTGTAATAATACTATATTAACTTTATAATTCTGTTATTGTTATTGTGAATGAACAGAAACAGTTAAATCCTAAAATCACAAAGACATCTGTGATTCAGTGAAACAGTCTTTAACCGTTAACATTAGCCACGGTAAAGCCATGTTGAGAAAACGGTAAATCCCTGGAACCATATTTGCAGCTTTTTACCGTTTTTCTACAAGGACATTCTTTACAGTGTATCCAACTTTTGTGAAATCATGGTCTAAAGGAGTCAAATACATGAAAGTACAGAGTCTGAGGAGGTCTCACTCTGTCCCGTCTCAGGTCTAGATATTTCATGATGTGTTTTTCTCTCTCTGTGTAAAAGAAAATACAGATCTGAAGTGTTATACTGTGCTGTAAAGAACTTAAAACACAAACATTTTCATTCTCTGGTGTCTCTCTGGTCTACATCTGGTCTCTCTATGGTCTCTCCCTGCTCTCTCTGTGGTCTCTCTCTGGTCTCTATCTGGTCTCTCTCTAGTCTCTCTCTGGTCTCTCTGTGGTCTCTCTCTAGTCTCTCTCTGGTCTCTCTCTCTAGTCTCTCTCTCTGGTCTCTATCTGGTCTCTCTTTGGTCTCTCTCTGGTCTCTCTCTCTAGTCTCTCTCTCTGGTCTCTATCTGGTCTCTCTTTGGTCTCTCTCTGGTCTCTCTCTGGTCTCTCTCTGGTCTCTCTCTGGTCTCTCTCTGGTCTCTCTTTGGTCTCTCTTTGGTCTCTCCCTGGTATCTCTCTGCTCTCTCTCTGCTCTCTCTCTGGTCTCTCTCTGGTCTCTCTGGTCTCTCTCTGGTCTCTCTCTGGTCTCTCTCTGGTCTCTCTTTGGTCTCTCTCTGGTCTCTCTCTGGTCTCTTTGGCCTCTCTCTGCTCTCTCTCTGGTCTCTCTCTGGTCTCTCTCTGGTCTCTTTCTGGTCTCTCTCTGTGCTGTAACGATTATAAAACACATATTAAACAAACATAATCAAGTCTCCGCACACAACACATCTTCTGTTTCTGAATGAATACAATAAATATAAATAATACATATATTACAATGATAAGTGATGAATAACAGAGACAGTCTGTGATCTGAGTGGGATCATGTGTTTTACCTGCGGTCCTCAGCTCTGCCCTGCGCTCACTCACATCCCTCCCTTTTATAGTCAGACGCTCCACACCTGCACCAGAACAACACCCCTCAGGAGCTAAGCAGAGCAGGGGCAGGCGACCGCTGTGATGGGAGACCACAGGGGGCGCTCTAAGGTCTGGGCCAATGCTCACGTGTGGCTCAGGGGTCAGAGGGAGAAGGCTGTAAAACCACACACACACACACATGATGGAGCCGTGGAGCTGGGTTTGGGTGAGTGAAGCGCTCATAGTCAGAGTTTGAGCCGTTGTACTGCTCTTTCATTTATAAAGTTGTCCTTGTGAAAAATATGTCGGAAACAGAATCGTTGCTCATTGTCATTGTTGCTCAGAATAGAAGGAGAAATAAGTCTCAGGTTATGCACTCGTCAAAGAAGACCTAGATAGACAAATAATAAAAGACAAACTCTGGTCTCTCTCTGGTCTCTCTCTTTGGTCTCTCTCTTTGGTTTCTCTCTCTGGTCTCTCTCTGGTCTCTCTCTCTGGTCTCTCTCTGGTCTCTCTCTCTGGTCTCTCTGGTCTCTCTCTCTGGTCTCTCTGGTCTCTCTCTGGTCTCTCTGGTCTCTCTGGTCTCTCTGGTCTCTCTGGTCTCTCTCTGGTCTCTCTCTGGTCCCTCTTTGGTCTCTCTCTTTGGTCTCTCTCTTTGGTCTCTCTCTTTGGTCTCTCTCTCTGGTCTCTCTCTCTGGTCTCTCTGGTCTCTCTCTGCTCTCTCTCTGGTCTCTCTATGGTCTCACTCTGGTCTCACTCTGGTCTCACTCTGGTCTCTCTCTCTGGTCTCTCTCTTTGGTCTCTCTCTGGTCTCACTCTGGTCTCCCTCTGGTCTCACTCTGGTCTCTCTCTTTGGTCTCTCTCTTTGGTCTCTCTCTGGTCTCACTCTGGTCTCACTCTGGTCTCACTCTGGTCTCTCTCTTTGGTCTCTCTCTTTGGTCTCTCTCTGGTCTTTCTCTGGTCTCTCTCTCTGGGGTCTCTCTGGTCTTCCTTCAGTCTTGCTCCTGCCCCTCAGTGTCCTCTGCAGCTGTATTTTACAGTGTATGCACGGCTTTTGACCTACAACCAACAGGTTTGATATCGCTGGTCTCTCTCTTTCAGCAGTCGTGAGTTCAGGTGGTTAGAAAAGTGTAGAAAGGGTTTTACAGCTGCTACTTGAAGGATTTAACTTATGGGGTTATTTTTTAGAACACATCCCGCCTGCGATAAACCAGGGACCTAAATGTGTTTGTTATATTATATCAATGATGGAGTTAGCAATGTGATAATATAATTTTTTTTATATGCAGAAATCACTTTGAATTCCAAGCTTATTCAGATAATTTTTTTGCCATTTGCAGTAAAACCACAGCAGTTGTTGCACTTTTTACAGTTTCCTGAATTTACTGAAAAAATCTGTTTCAGGAGGATTGCCGTGCGAGCTCAGCGAGGGCGACGTCGTCTGTGTTTTCTCTCAGTAAGACCTTATTCTACAGACCTCACATTACACCTGTGTTACAGACCTCACATTACACCTGTGTTACAGACCTCACATTACACCTGTGTTACAGACCTCACATTACACCTGTGTAACAGACCTCACATTACACCTGTGTTACAGACCTCACATTACACCTGTGTAACAGACCTCACATTACACCTGTGTTACAGACCTCACATTACACCTGTGTAACAGACCTCACATTACACCTGTGTAACAGACCTCACATTACACCTGTGTTACAGACCTCACATTACACCTGTGTTACAGACCTCACATTACACCTGTGTAACAGACCTCACATTACACCTGTGTAACAGACCTCACATTACACCTGTGTTACAGACCTCACATTACACCTGTGTTACAGACCTCACATTACACCTGTGTAACAGACCTCACATTACACCTGTCTAACAGACCTCACATTACACCTGTGTTACAGACCTCACATTACACCTGTGTAACAGACCTCACATTACACCTGTGTTACAGACCTCACATTACACCTGTGTTACAGACCTCACATTACACCTGTGTAACAGACCTCACATTACACCTGTCTAACAGACCTCACATTACACCTGTGTTACAGACCTCACATTACACCTGTGTAACAGACCTCACATTACACCTGTGTTACAGACCTCACATTACACCTGTGTTACAGACCTCACATTACACCTGTGTTACAGACCTCTCATTACACCAGTGTTACAGACCTCACATTACGCCTGTGTTACAGACTTCACATTACACCTGTGTTACAGACCTCACATTACACTTGTGTTACAGACCTCACATTACACCTGTGTTACAGACCTCACATTACACCTGTGTTACAGACCTCACATTACACCTGTGTTACAGACCTCACATTACGCCTGTGTTACAGACCTCACATTACACCTGTTTTACAGACCTCACATTACACCTGTGTTACAGACCTCACATTACACCTGGGTTACAGACCTCAAATTACACCTGTGTTACAGACCTCACATTACACCTGTGTAACAGACCTCACATTACACCTGTGTAACAGACCTCACATTACACCTGTGTTACAGACCTCACATTACACCTGTGTTACAGACCTCACATTACACCTGTGTTACAGACCTCACATTACACCTGTGTAACAGACCTCACATTACACCTGTGTAACATACCTCACATTACACCTGTGTTACAGACCTCACATTACACCTGTGTTACAGACCTCACATTACACCTGTGTTACAGACCTCACATTACACCTGTCTAACAGACCTCACATTACACCTGTGTTACAGACCTCACATTACACCTGTGTTACAGACCTCTCATTACACCAGTGTTACAGACCTCACATAACGCCTGTGTTACAGACTTCACATTACACCTGTGTTACAGACCTCACATTACACCTGTGTTACAGACCTCACATTACACCTGTGTTACAGACCTCACATTACACCTGTGTTACAGACCTCACATTACGCCTGTGTTACAGACCTCACATTCACCTGTTTTACAGACCTCACATTACACCTGTGTTACAGACCTCACATTACACCTGTGTTACAGACCTCAAATTACACCTGTGTTACAGACCTCACATTACACCTGTGTTACAGACCTCACATTACACCTGTGTTACAGACCTCACATTACACCTGTGTTACAGACTTCACATTACACCTGTGTTACAGACCTCACATTACACCTGTGTTACAGACCTCACATTACACCTGTGTTACAGACCTCACATCACACCTGTGTTAAAGATCTCACATCACACCTGTGTTACAGACCTCACATTACACCTGTGTAACAGACCTCACATTACACCTGTGTAACAGACCTCACATTACACCTGTGTTACAGACCTCACATTACACCTGTGTTACAGACCTCACATTACACCTTTGTTACAGACCTCACATTACACCTGTGTTACAGACCTCACATTACACCTGTGTTACAGACCTCACATCACACCTGTGTTAAAGACCTCACATTACACCTGTGTTAAAGACCTCACAATACACCTGTGTTACAGACCTCACATTACACCTGTGTTACAGACCTCACATTACACCTGTGTAACAGACCTCACATTACACCTGTCTAACAGACCTCACATTACACCTGTTTTACAGACCTCACATTACACCTGTGTAACAGACCTCACATTACACCTGTGTTACAGACCTCACATTACACCTGTGTTACAGACCTCACATTACACCTGTGTAACAGACCTCACATTACACCTGTCTAACAGACCTCACATTACACCTGTGTTACAGACCTCACATTACACCTGTGTAACAGACCTCACATTACACCTGTGTTACAGACCTCACATTACACCTGTGTTACAGACCTCACATTACACCTGTGTTACAGACCTCTCATTACACCAGTGTTACAGACCTCACATTACGCCTGTGTTACAGACTTCACATTACACCTGTGTTACAGACCTCACATTACACTTGTGTTACAGACCTCACATTACACCTGTGTTACAGACCTCACATTACACCTGTGTTACAGACCTCACATTACACCTGTGTTACAGACCTCACATTACGCCTGTGTTACAGACCTCACATTACACCTGTTTTACAGACCTCACATTACACCTGTGTTACAGACCTCACATTACACCTGGGTTACAGACCTCAAATTACACCTGTGTTACAGACCTCACATTACACCTGTGTAACAGACCTCACATTACACCTGTGTAACAGACCTCACATTACACCTGTGTTACAGACCTCACATTACACCTGTGTTACAGACCTCACATTACACCTGTGTTACAGACCTCACATTACACCTGTGTAACAGACCTCACATTACACCTGTGTAACAGACCTCACATTACACCTGTGTTACAGACCTCACATTACACCTGTGTTACAGACCTCACATTACACCTGTGTTACAGACCTCACATTACACCTGTCTAACAGACCTCACATTACACCTGTGTTACAGACCTCACATTACACCTGTGTTACAGACCTCTCATTACACCAGTGTTACAGACCTCACATAACGCCTGTGTTACAGACTTCACATTACACCTGTGTTACAGACCTCACATTACACCTGTGTTACAGACCTCACATTACACCTGTGTTACAGACCTCACATTACACCTGTGTTACAGACCTCACATTACGCCTGTGTTACAGACCTCACATTACACCTGTTTTACAGACCTCACATTACACCTGTGTTACAGACCTCACATTACACCTGTGTTACAGACCTCAAATTACACCTGTGTTACAGACCTCACATTACACCTGTGTTAAAGACCTCACATTACACCTGTGTTACAGACCTCACATTACACCTGTGTTACAGACTTCACATTACACCTGTGTTACAGACCTCACATTACACCTGTGTTACAGACCTCACATTACACCTGTGTTACAGACCTCACATCACACCTGTGTTAAAGATCTCACATCACACCTGTGTTACAGACCTCACATTACACCTGTGTAACAGACCTCACATTACACCTGTGTAACAGACCTCACATTACACCTGTGTTACAGACCTCACATTACACCTGTGTTACAGACCTCACATTACACCTTTGTTACAGACCTCACATTACACCTGTGTTACAGACCTCACATTACACCTGTGTTACAGACCTCACATCACACCTGTGTTAAAGACCTCACATTACACCTGTGTTAAAGACCTCACAATACACCTGTGTTACAGACCTCACATTACACCTGTGTTACAGACCTCACATTACACCTGTGTTAAAGACCTCACATTACACCTGTGTTAAAGACCTCACATTACACCTGTGTTACAGACCTCACATTACACCTGTGTTACAGACCTCACATCACACCTGTGTTACAGACCTCACATTACACCTGTGTTACAGACCTCACATTACACCTGTGTTACTCCTGTGTTCAGGTACAGGTTTACAGAAGTGGATCACAGAGGCACAGTACCCGTGTGTGGCCACAGGAGGCGCCAGAGAACACGGAGTGAAAGTCTGAGGTTAGATTCTCGGGAAGAGAAAATCATGGGGAAGGTTTTAGAAGGTTTTAGAGCTGATCTAACAAAGTGAGACACACACAAACACTACACACACACACATACTGTAACTGTACGTATTCACGTGCACGGCACACACACACACACACATACTGTAACTAGTATTCACGTGCACGGCACACACACACACACCCATGTATCTAATTTAAGTTCAACATCTTTTGAACATCTTGGTTCAGATCTAGTTCAGACCTGGTTCAGACCTGGTTCAGACCAGGTTCAGACCAGGTTCAGACCTGGTTCAGACCTGGTTCAGACCTGGTTCAGATCTAGTTCAGACCTGGTTCAGACCTGGTTCAGACCTGGTTCAGACCAGGTTCAAACCTGGTTCAGACCTGGTTCAGACCAGGTTCAGACCTGGTTCAGACCAGGTTCAGACCAGGTTCAGACCTGGTTCAGACCTGGTTCAGACCTGGTTCAGACCTGGTTCAGACCTGGTTCAGACCTGGGCTGTCCTATATGACGTCAGCAGTTTGTCTCACTGAATATTCAGGACCTCTTTACATTTTCTCAAACATGTATTTAACCCAAGACAAAGCACAAATCTGGACCTGGTCTGAACTAGGTCTGAACCAGGACTGAACCAATTCAAAACCAGGACTAAATCAGGTCTGAACCAGGACTGGACCAGTTTATTGTCAGTTGACTTATGTTTGTAGATAGTGTTCATTGCAAAACCAGGTATATTAAACAGTTGTTTATTATGTTTAGTTGTTGGCAGTGGATTTGCTCAAAAGGAAAAAACATTATTTTTATTATACTAAAATAAATCCGGCTTATCCCAAATTATAAGCATTTAAAATATTCAGATTGTATTCATCTGTTTTTGCAAATTCATTTTTCATATGTATTTCTCTTGTGTCTCACGTTTCACAGACTCCGCTGCAGATGTCGTTCTGAGAGATTTTCTGTGTCTTTGTGAATAGTTAGAAAAATGAGAATCACAGATGTAAGAGTGTAAACCAGGGTCTGTGTGAGAGCACCAACACACAGACCAGACTCTACGGTCTCTCTCTCTACGGTCTCTGTGGTCTCTATCTTGGGTCTATCTTGGGTCTATCTGGTCTCTATCTGGGCTTTCTTTTTCTTCTCTCTCTTTATGGTTTCTCTCTGGTGAGCCTTAGGTCTTTGCCTCTGGTCTCTCTCTATCCTCTCTCTATCCTCTCTCTGGTCTCTCTCTGGTCTCTCTCTGGTTTCTCTCTGGTCTATCTCTGGTCTCTCTGGTCTCTCTCTCTGGTCTCTCTCTCTGGTCTCTCTCTGGTCTCTCTGGTCTCTCTCTGGTCTCTCTCTGGTTTCTCTCTGGTCTATCTCTGGTCTCTCTGGTCTCTCTCTCTGGCCTCTCTCTCTGGTCTCTCTCTGTCCTCTCTCTCTGGTCTCTCTCTGGTCTCTCTCTGGTCTCTCTCTGGCCTCTCTCTGGTCTCTCTCTGGTCTCTCTCTGGCCTCTCTCTGGTCTCTCTCTGGCCTCTCTCTGGTCTCTCTCTCTGGTCTCTCTCTGGTCTCTCTCTGGTCTCTCTCTCTGGTCTCTCTCTGACACCACAGCCAAACTGCTGTTGTGTCCTTGGACAAGACACCACACCCCTTTTGCCTCGCTCGAATAATGAAATGTGAAGCGTCTTTGAGTGTTCAAAAAGCTCTATATAAAACCGCTACATTATTGTTATTATTACTTTAATTCAGGAGAAAACCTTTGTTGGTTGTGTGCACTGTGGTGATTAGCTCAAAGCTCTCTCTCTGTGGTTTCTCTCTCTGGTCAATCTGATCTCACTCTGGTCTCTCTCTGGTCTCTCTCTGGTCTCTCTCTGGTCTCTCTCTGGTTTCTCTCTGGTCTATCTCTGGTCTCTCTGGTCTCTCTCTCTGGTCTCTCTCTCTGGTCTCTCTCTGGTCTCTCTCTGGTCTCTCTCTGGTCTCTCTCTGGTCTCTCTCTGGTCTCTCTCTGGTCTCTCTGGTCTCTCTCTGGTCTCTCTCTGGTCTCCCTCTGGTCTCTCAGGTCTCTCTTTGGTCTCTCTCTGGTCTTTCTCTGGTCTCTCTGGTCTCTCTCTGGTCTCTCTGGTCTCTCTGGTCTCTCTCTGGTCTCCCTCTGGTCTCTCAGGTCTCTCTTTGGTCTCTCTCTGGTCTTTCTCTGGTCTCTCTCTGGTCTCTCTCTGGTCTCTCTGGTCTCTCTGGTCTCTCTCTGGTCTCTCTCTGGTCTCTCTCTGACCTACTCCAGCTTCGGTCCTGACCAAGCCGAGCAAAATCATTTGGAGATGGGTCCCCGGGCGCTGCTCTACGGCGATCAGTGCTTCTGAGGCCTAGTGGCATCAGGATGGGTCAAATGCAGAGGATGAAGTGCTCTACAGGGATATATAAAGTGTTCCTTAACCAAGGGACAATGTATGTTGAAATTGTTGTTAATTCATGTGAATTTGTTTGAAAATGTAGCTTTTATGTTGAGTCCTGGTTAGTTCTCTCTATGACATTAGGCTATACTCCTCCTGTAGGTATTGATGTGTGAATCCCTACTCGAGTCCTGGTCAGTAAAACACAAACATGCAGAGAATCACTAAAGTGTATCTATATTATACTGATTATACTTTATTTGTTTAAAAGCACCAATTTATATCGTGGCTTATTTTCCATCATTTGCTTTACAGTGCAACGAGGGTGAGGTCTCTGTGCAGGGGTGAGGTCTCTGGACAGGGGTGAGGTCTCTGGACAGGGGTGAGGTCTCTGGACAGGGGTCAGGTCTCTGTGCAGGGGTGAGGTCTCTGGACAGGAGTGAGGTCTCTGGACAGGGGTGAGGTCTCTGGACAGGGGTGAGGTCTCTGGACAGGGGTGAGGTCTCTGGACAGGGGTGAGGTCTCTGGACAGGGGTGAGGTCTCTGGACAGGGGTGAGGTCTCTGGACAGGGGTCAGGTCTGTTAGTATTAGATAGCAATATGGCCATCCCTGACAGGTCTCTGGGGTGAATGTTCTGTTTCGACGTCCAAACGTATAGTTCCGTCATGTGACCTTCTGCCGCTCACCGACTGTAGTCTTTGGTCATTCCAACAACTTCTGCACATTTTAACATTAGAACATCCAGAGCTGTCAATTTGACGGCTCTGGATGTGCAGTCACTCAGCTGATGTGCATTCTTGTTCTTCATAACTTCAATTGTGAGGGGTTCTGCCTTTAACTAATTTTCAATATCAAGTGCTAGTTACCATAGTAACACACTGTTTACTGTCAGAAGTTAGCACTAGCATTTTCTTTTTGCTGTATTTCAATTATAATGACTCGTTTTAGCACTTATTAATGGTGAATGCAGGAAAGGACCTTGTACATTACTTTTTTTATTAATCCAGTGAAAAGCTAGAGATTCTCTTAGAGAATTTCTCAGAATGTCATTGCTTTGACTGGAAGCAGTCAAAATGACGGCTCTGGGAGTTCTATAGTTTCAGAATTCTGGGAGTCCTCCTTTTTGATTAGATACCTAACTCCTTATCATACTTGGTTACCATAGTTACAGATGCATAACTCCTTATCCTCTTTGGTTTCCGTAGGTACAGATGCCTAAATCCTCCATCTCTTTGGTTACCATAGTGACAGATGCCTAACTCCTTATCCTCTTTGGTTACCGTAGTCACAGATGCCTAACTCCTCCTCCTCTGCGGTTGCCGTGGTGTTTGAGTTGGAGGGCTTCCTGGTCGCCCCCGCTTCCATGCCCTTCCTCTTCCTGCTGCTGCTGTGTGACTTCCTGGTGGCGTTGCTGGGTAACGGTGCTGTGCTGGTTGCCGTGGTGATGGATCGGCGGCTGTGGCAGCCCATGTTCGTGCTGATGCTGAACCTGGCGCTGGTTGACTTGTTGGGGGCAGCAGCCGTGTGTCCCCGCCTCCTCGCCCACATGCTCTTCACCGATAGGTCGCAGCGCTACATAAGCCACGCCCAGGCGCTGCTGCAGGCCTTTGCTGTGCACACCTACGGGATCACTGTCCAGACTGTGCTCGCTGCCATGGCCTACGACCGGTGAGTCCCACAGTGCACCACTGCACCAGCAGAGGGCCTGACTCTTCCACATTCTACTCTCTGGTCTCTCTTGGGTCTCTCTCTGGTGTCTCTCTGGTCTCTCTTGGGTCTCTCTCTGGTCCCTCTCTGGTCTCTCTCTGGTCCCTCTCAGATCTCTCTCTGGTCTCTCTCTAGTCTATCTCAGGTCGCCCTCTGGTCTCTCTCTAGTCTATCTCAGGTCGCCCTCTGGTGTCTCTCCGGTCTCTCTTGGGTCTCTCTCTGGTGTCTCTCTGGTCTCTCTTGGGTATCTCTCTGGTCTCTCTCTGGTCCCTCTCTGGTCTCTCTTGAGTCTCTCTCTGGTGTCTCTCCGGTCTCTCTTGGGTCTCTCTCTGGTCTCTCTTGAGTCTCTCTCTGGTGTCTCTCTGGTCTCTCTTGGGTCTCTCTCTGGTCCCTCTCTGGTCTCTCTTGGGTCTCTCTCTGGTCTCTCTCTGGTCCCTCTCTGGTCTCTCTCTGGTGAAGTCTTCTCTGGCCCTCAGGTACGTGGCAGTCTGCCAGCCGCTGAGGTACCACTCCATCATGACCTCGGCTCGGCTCTTCTGGCTCTGTTTCTGGTCTTGGGTCTCGGCTCTGATCTTAGTCGGGATCCTGTTTGCATTTCACATTGGGACCAGGTTTTGTGGAACTCTGATCCAGCACGTGTACTGCAGTAACCGTGGGTTACTCTCGCTGTCCTGCGAGCCCTCGCCCGCCAACAACTACTATGGTCAGTGGTCAGATATCCATGAATCAAATCAACGCATTAAACGTGTTCCACGTCACACACAACAGATTCAGATTCATTTATTTGCCATTTGCAGTAAAACCACATTGGAAAAACTGTGCAAGACTACCCCAGTGTGCACCAGTGCAACATCAACGTGTCTGATTTCACCACATAAAGATAGATAAGATGTTAAAGAAACACACATTATTAAAGTATTTCATATGAAGAAGATTAGCTATCATTAGGTAGAAGACTGCTCACGGACACAGAGACGGGTTCATCTGCGGATCACTGAAAAGAACTAAATAAAGCCAATGCATTATAACTACATCCATGCATGGATCTATAATAATAACATGCACCGTGTCTAAAGCGCCTCAGTGAACGTCACATCCTGCGGCCGCTTCACAAGCGAACGTCACCACCTACGGCTCCAAGACACGCTTTTAAAAAACCTCTAAATTACTTGCACAAAATCTTGGGTAAGGGAACAAATTTAGGGCTAGGGTCGGAATTGGGACTGAATACTTCTTCTACAGCCGCTGCTACTAGTGCTGCTACTGCTAATATCAATACTACTACGGCAGGTTTGAGGTGGTGTGCTAACCTCAGTGTGTATGTTTGCTTCAGGTCTGGCTATGACGTACCTGGTAAGCACCACCGTGTTCCTGATCACGGCGTTCTCGTACACCCGGATCCTGATGGCGGCGGTCTGGACCCGGCACAGACCGGGTCGGAGCGGTCTAGACGCGGCTCAGACCCGGTCTAAAGCGATACAGACCTGCTGCTCTCACCTGGTGGTGTACGTGGTGTACAATGTGGCCTCCGTCATCATCATCATCTCATACCGCCTACCGCCGTTCGCCGTCACCCCCAACGTGAAGAAGCTCTTCACCGCACTCGCCATCATTCTCCCGCCCGCCCTCAACCCGATCATCTACGGCCTGGTGAGCCGCGAGCTGCGTGCCGCGCTCTACCGCCAGCTGCGTCGTGCTGTGCCGAGCCGAGGGAGGCGCACAGTGCCCAAGAGACACTGACCCCCCACACCCCACGCATCATTTGAGCAGTAGACTTGCGCAGCGGTGTGCGTAGGACGCCACGAGACGAATTTCAGATGCATGTCCCTTTGTAGAGACACACACAGAAACGCACACAGAGACGCACACAGAGGCGCACACAGAGGCGCATACGGAGACGCACACGGAGGCGCACACGGAGGCGCACACGGAGACGCACACGGAGGCGCACACAGAGGCGCACACGGAGACGCACACAAAGGCGCACACAGAGGCGCACACGGAGACGCACACGGAGACGCACACGGAGACGCACACGGAGGCGCACACGGAGGCGCACACGGAGACGCACACGGAGACGCGCACGGAGACGCGCACAGAGACGCGCACAGAGACGCACACAGAGACGCACACAGAGACGCACACAGAGACGCACACAGAGACGCACACAGAGACGCACACAGAGACGCACACAGAGGCGCACACAGAGACGTACACAGAGGCGCACACAGAGACGCACACAGAGGCGCACACAGAGACGCACACAGAGACGCACACAGAGACGCACACAGAGGCGCACACAGAGACGCACACAGAGACGCACACAGAGACGCACACAGAGACGCACACAGAGACGCACACAGAGACGCACACAGAAACACGTCCAAAATAGGAGCCTTGCATATTTTTTCTTTCACAGCGACGCAGCTTTATAACACCCGCCTCATTTTGGCTTGTGCACAAAAGTTGGGCATACCCAAATGTCTTTGCTTATTTAAAAACACATCTTACATCTCACATGCTTGTGTGATGCATCATTTTAAAGCTAGAGCCTTCTAGTTTATGTAAAAAAAACACTAAAATAATGTTTGTCATTCCTATTTTCCTCTGCATCCTTTGAAGTTTGGGGAAAAAACCCAATTTTTTTAGCCTCGCCTAACATTTTCAATTTCTAAAGGCCCTAAAAAAGGCATACTTCATTGTAAGTTCACAATATTCAAACCCTGTGGTCATTGTGTTGTTGACAACAAATGTCTAAAGTTTCAGACTTCTAAGTTTTATAGTTTTTATGCAGTTTCTCCTTTTCATCAAGTAGTGCACATTTGGCACAATTTGGCCAAATTGTGCCAAATATCTTTACTTACATTTAATTATTATAAAAACAATATTTTTTATTATTGGTACTTATAAGTTACTAATCTATGTGTGTTTTTTTTTAAATGTCAAAGTTATTTTTTTGTGAGTGTAAATTCATTGCAGCTTCGAGAGCGTCTTTTGGCTGCCATTACGCACAATTCTACAGGCACAACATAAGACAGGACACCATTGTCCCACCCCTTGATCGAAAGCTTTCCTCATTGGCTACACGGACATGTCATTCATTCGGCTCTACCACGTCCCCCTCCCTGCCCTGCTAACAACAAACAGAAAGTGGCCGTGCGTAAAAGGGAGTCGCTTGTTTTATTCACAGAGACGTAGCAAACGAAATCAAGCACCTATCTCTTCGGGGATAGTCTCATTGTGTAGCTAACAAGGTGAGGAACACAAGCATACCCTCTTTGTGGGGGAAAGGCAAAGCTGCATTTCCGCAAACAGTGAAAAGGAGCGTCCGTGCTGTTTCAATTTTTTTTTCTCGCTAAAAATAAATGCTCGTTTTTGGATGATTTCTGCACAATGGATTATACTTTGGGAAACACAAGTGGATTTCCGTTTTCCATGGACAGTAATGGAGAGAATAAGCCATAGCAAGCTGGGAGGAGAGCCGATTTATTTATGTAGTACACGGAAAATGGTAAGAAACTTTTTCGGAGCTGATTCATTTTGTTCCCATATTATGTTTTATATCTTTTGAATGCAATGTCTGATATTGCTGACACTTGTATATAATTGTAAATACGAAAATAAGCTTTAAAATGACATACAGCTTTTGGGGTTTGGTGTTCAAAATGCATCTGTTATTGCTGGTTGAACATTTTAAAAACAAAAACGGCACGCCGGCGCACCGGTTGCTGTAAAGAGGGTAAACATGTTTCCCATGTAAACATGGGAAACATGTTTGTGCTGATGATAATTTCTAGATAATTATTTTATAAAGTCAGAAATCAGAAGATTTACGAGCGGCTGTCCGCGGAAAACAAGGAGAGTTTCCGCGAGTTGGTCAGAGTCGTGGTCGAGGGCACAGTGGGGACACAACGGGGTGTGAGTCGGATCGAACATTCCCTTAACGACCTGGGAGTGAGATCTTTGGATGGACTTAAATGCTTGGAAGGATTGATTGAAGGACTAGGGCCTCACGGTGGAACCTCGTACTGACGTGGTCAACTCCGGATAACGGTGAACGGAGGGTCCAGTTCCAGTATAATTTGGACATATTGGCTTTAGTTTACACTGCCTTTGATCAGCTAAAAGTGCTTATTCAAATTTCCCACAAGGGCATGTGTTGTTTTGTCTCCAATGTTTGCAGGCACCTGCGCTATCTTTGTCCTTCACATTCCACCACCACACACGGCCACTCAAGGCTGACACTGGACTCTTATCTATCTCAGACTCACAACCCAGAACACCAGTTACAGTCCCCCCCCCTACATGTCTGCCTCTCTCTTTTTCAGTCTATGGTGGTCTTCCCCTCCACCTCCCCCACCCACACTCCCCTCTGACGCGCTATATTGGACGAGGCGGGCCAGAGTGATGACTTCCCATTAAAAAGATCCGCATGTTTTTCCACATGTACCGTGTCTCTCCCCATATTTGTTGAAATATATGTCTGTTTTGCTCTATGCTGTTGAATAACTGTTATTCTACTGTTTGTCGCATGGCGCCGTAAAGATGGCGCCGTGGCAAGAGCTCTGGTGTGTGTCGTCTTCTGGTGCACACCGGGTAGTCTTGCACAGTTTTCCAATGTGGTTTTACTGCAAATGGCAAATAAATGAATCTGAATCTGAATCTGAATCTGAAGTCTGAGCCGCCGCTTCAAAGTGGGGGCGGGTCCCGGCTCAAAAAGGTCCATGTGCGCTAACATGCAGTACCACCCCGGGCCAGTGGGGTTGGACCCAGAAAGAGAATCATTCAGTGCTTTTATATGGCGTCTTCATTCCTCTCAAAAACCTCTCAGGATAGGATTGGTCCAAAAGTCGCTCTTGCCCCAAAGCTACGTTCCGGATGCTGTCAATGCTGATGGGAGTGTATATTTTTGGACCAGTCTTGTTTAGCCGCTATGGACTTTTGAATGCACTCGTTAAATGAATGGGGCCCGTGCAGCTGACGCATGCGCAAATGCATTTTTCAACATATTCCAACATTTTGAAACTGCCTACAGACGGCAAAATTTCAACGCCGGAGACAGGCGTGACTATGTCTGTTAATATTTACAGTCTATGGTCCACATGCTGCATGGCGCTGCTGTCACTGTGCTTGCGGTGTATAGGGGCCGTGAGAGAGCGCCATCTAGAGGTATAGCCAACCAGCCTCACAACCGCAGACCTCGTGTCACCACACCAGCCCAGGACCTCCACATCCAGCAGGTTCACCTCCAAGATCGTCTGAGACCAGCCACTGAGACAGCTGCTGAAACAGTTGGTTTGCCTAACCAAACAATTTCTGCACAAACTGTAAGAAACCGTCTCAGGGAAGCTCAACTTCATGCTCATCGTCCTCATCGGGGCCCTGACCTGACTCCAGCTCATCGTCCTCATCGGGGCCCTGACCTGACTCCAGCTCATCGTCCTCATCGGGGCCCTGACCTGACTCCAGCTCATCGTCCTCATCGGGGCCCTGACCTGACTCCAGCTCATCGTCCTCATCGGGGCCTTGACCTGACTCCAGCTCATCGTCCTCATCGGGGCCTTGACCTGACTCCAGCTCATCGTCCTCATCGGGGCCTTGACCTGGCGCCAGCTCATCGTCCTCATCGGGGCCTTGACCTGACTCCAGCTCATCGTCCTCATCGGGGCCCTGACCTGACACCAGCTCATCGTCCTCATCGAGGCCTTGACCTGACTCCAGCTCGTCGCCGTAACAGACTTGAGTGGACAAATGCTCACATTCGATGGCGTCTGGCACGTTGGAGAGGTGTTCTCTTCACGGATGAATCTGGGTTTGCAGTGTTCAGGGCAGATGGCCGACAGAGTGTGTGGCGTCGTGTGGGCGAGCGCTTTGCTGATGTCAATGTTGTGGATGGTATGGCCCGTGGTGGTGGTGGGGTTATGGTATGGCCCGTGGTGGTGGTGGGGTTATGGTATGGCCCGTGGTGGTGGTGGGGTTATGGTATGGCCTGTGGTGGTGGTGGGGTTATGGTATGGCCTGTGGTGGTGGTGGGGTTATGGTATGGCCCGTGGTGGTGGTGGGGTTATGGTATGGCCCGTGGTGGTGGTGGGGTTATGGTATGGCCTCATGTTTCAGCCAGCAAACTCACTGCACATTTCATCCATTGAGCATGTTTGGGATGTGCTTGAGCGGCGTATACAACAGCGTGCACCTGTTCCCACTGATATCCAGCAGCACAGCCATTGAAGAGGAGTGGACCAAAATTCCACAGGCCACAATTGACAATCTGATAAACTCTATGTACTCGGATGATCCTGGGAGCTATGCTGTCTGGGGCTTCATGCCCCTGGTAGGGCCTCCCATGGCAGACAGGTCTCAGGTGACGAGTCAGACAAAGAGCAGTCCAGAAGACACCATGGACAGCACGACAATGAAAACAGTGACGTCGCCCGGCATGGCGCAGCCGGGGCCCCACCCTGGAGCCAGGCCTGGGGTCGGGGCCCGTATGCGAGCGCCTGGTGGCCGGGCCTTAGCCCACGGGGCCCGGCCGGGCTCAGCCCGAAGGGATGACGTGGGAAGTCCCTCCTGTGGGCCCACCACCTGCAGAGGGGTCCGTGGTGAAGCGGTGCTGAGAGGACTGGGCGGCAGTTGAAGGCGGAGACCTCGGCGACCCAGTCCGCACACACAACATCTGGCTCTTGGGACGTGGAACGTCACCTCACTGGGGGGGAAGGAGCCCGAGCTCGTGGGGGAGGTTGAGCGATACCGACTAGAGATAGTCGGCCTCACCTCCACACACAGCTTGGGCTCTGGAACCCAACTCCTTGAGAGGGGTTGGACGCTCCACTTTTCTGGAGTTTCCCGCGGGGAGAGGCGGCGAGCTGGGGTGGCCATTCTCATTGCCCCCCATCTCAGCCGCCACGTGTTGGAGTTCTCCCCGGTGAATGAGAGGGTCGCGTCCCTCCGCCTCCGGGTGGGGGACAAGTCTCTCATTGTTGTGACGGCCTACGGGCCTAACAGCAGTGTAGAGTACCCGGCCTTCTTGGAGTCCTTGGGAGGGGTACTGGACGGTGCACCGCCCGGGGACTCCGTTATTCTCCTGGGGGACTTCAACGCCCATGTGGGAAACGCCAGTGACACTTGGAGAGGGGTGATCGGGAAGAACGGCCCCCCTGATCTGAACCCGAGCGGTGTTCAGTTGTTGGACTTCTGTGCCAGTCACGGTTTGTCCATCACGAACACCATGTTCGAGCACAAGGGTGTCCATCAGTGCACGTGGCACCAGGACACCCTAGGCCGGAGGTCGATGATTGACTTTGTTGTCGTATCATCTGACCTTCGACCGCGTGTCTCGGACACTCGGGTAAAGAGAGGGGCGGAGCTGTCAACCGATCATCACCTGGTCGTGAGTTGGATCCGCTGGCAGGGGAAGAAGCCGGTCAGACCTGGCAGACCCAAGCGTATAGTGAGGGTCTGCTGGGAACGTCTCGCTGAGCCCCCTGTCAGACGGACTTTCAACTCACACCTCCGGGAAAGTTTCTCCCAGGTCCCGGCGGAGGAGGGGGACATGGAGTCCGAGTGGACCATGTTCTCTGCCTCAATCGCCGATGCGGCGGCTCGTAGCTGTGGTCGCAAGGTCTCTGGTGCTGGTCCCGGCGGCAACCCCCGAACCCGGTGGTGGACACCGGCAGTAAGGGATGCTGTCAGGCTGAAGAAGGAGTCCTATCAAGCCATGATGGTTCGGGGGACTCCTGAGGCAGCTGTCCAGTACCGGCAGGCCAAGCGTGCCGCGGCCCGGGCTGTTGCAGAGGCAAAAACCCGGGACTGGGAGGAGTTTGGAGAGTCCATGGAGCATGACTGTCGGTCGGCCTCGAAGAGATTCTGGCAAACCATCCGGCGCCTCAGGAGGGGGAAGCAGTTCTTTGCCAACACCATGTACGGTGCGGGTGGAGAGCTGCTGACCTCGACTGGGGACATTGTCGGGCGGTGGAAGGAATACTTTGAGGTTCTCCTCAATCCCCCCGTCACGTCCTCTGTTACAGAGGCAGAGGCTGAGGATGTTGGGGCGGGTACATCCATCTCCCTGGCTGAGGTCACCAAGGTGGTTGGTAGCCTCCATGGTGGCAAGGCTCCGGGTGTGGATGAGATCCGCCCTGATTATCTAAAGTCTCTGGATGTTGTAGGACTGTCTTGGCTGACACGTCTCTGCAACATCGCGTGGCGATCGGGGGCAGTGCCAATGGAGTGGCAGACCGGGGTGGTGGTCCCTCTCTACAAGAAGGGGGACCGGAGGGTGTGTTCCAATTATCGTGGGATCACACTCCTCAGCCTCCCCGGTAAGGTCTACTCCAAGGTACTGGAGAGGAGGTTACGGCCGATGGTCGAATCTCGGATCCAGGAGGAGCAGTGTGGTTTTCGTCCCGGTCGCGGAACACTGGACCAGCTCTATACTCTCCATCGGATACTCGAGGGTTCATGGGAGTTCGCCCAACCTGTCCACATGTGCTTTGTGGATTTGGAGAAGGCGTTCGACTGTGTTCCCCGGGGTGTCCTTTGGGGGGTTCTCCGGGAGTACGGGGTCGGAGGTCCTCTGCTGAGGGCCATCCGATCCCTGTATGACCGGAGCCAGAGCTGTGTTCGCATTGCCGGCAGTAAGTCAGACCTGTTCCCGGTGAATGTTGGCCTCCGACAGGGCTGCCCTTTGTCACCGGTTCTGTTCACTGTATTTATGGACAGAATATCTAGGCGCAGCCTGGGGTCGGAGGGGGTCCGGTTCGGAGACCACAGGATTTCATCTCTGCTGTTTGCGGACGATGTTGTCCTGTTGGCTCCAACGAACCAGGACCTGCAGCATGCACTGGGGCGGTTTGCAGCCGAGTGTGAAGCGGCTGGGATGAGAATCAGCACCTCCAAATCCGAGGCCATGGTGCTCGACCGGAAAAAGGTGCCTTGCCCTCTGCAGGTGGGTGGAGAGGTCCTTCCTCAAGTGGAGGAGTTCAAGTATCTCGGGGTCTTGTTCACGAGTGGGGGAAGAATGGAGCGTGAGATTGACAGGCGGATCGGTGCAGCGTGCGCAGTGATGCGGTCGCTGTATCGGACCGTTGTGGTAAAGAGGGAGCTGAGCCGAAAGGCAAAGCTCTCGATTTACCGGTCAATCTTCGTTCCCTCCCTCACCTATGGTCATGAGCTTTGGGTAATGACCGAAAGAACGAGATCGCGGATACAAGCGGTTGAAATGAGCTTCCTCCGCAGAGTGGCTGGGCGCTCCCTTAGAGATAGGGTGAGGAGCTCAGTCACACGGGAGGAGCTCGGAGTAGAGCCGCTGCTTCTCCACGTCGAGAGGAACCAGTTGAGGTGGCTCGGGCATCTGTTCCGGATGCCTCCTGGACGCCTCCCTGGGGAGGTGTTCCGGGCACGTCCCACCGGGAGGAGGCCCCGCGGAAGACCTAGGACACGCTGGAGGGACTATGTCTCTCAGCTGGCCTGGGAACGCCTTGGGGTCCCCCCGGACGAGCTGGAGGAAGTGTGTGTGGATAGGGAAGTCTGGGCGTCTCTGCTTAGACTGCTGCCCCCGCGACCCGGCAACGGATGAAGCGGAAGAAAATGGATGGATGGATGGATGGATAAACTCTATGCAAAGAAGAGTCCCCAGACCCCCAATAAAGAAAAATAATGCACATGTCAGGCCTTATATTGTGGACAGTCTAAGGCACACCTGTGCACTAATCATGATGTCAGATCAGCATCTTGAGGTGGGATGGATTATCTCAGCAAAGCAGAAGTGTTCACTATCACACATTTAGACAGGTTTGTGAAACATGTTTGAGAGAAATGGTAATATTGTGTATATGGAATTCATTTTATATCTTTAAGTCCATCTCATGAAAAATGGGAGCAAAAACAAAAGTGTTGCGTTTGTGTCACACTCACTCAATCCCCGTTTATCGCTCTCTATGATCCTGGAGTTTATATTGTGATATTGTCTTTGTACATCCAGATATGAGCCAGATCAGGACTGACCAATCAGATGCCTTGATTCACAGAGAACATCCAAATTGCCTTGACAACCATATAAGCATGTGTCTGTCACAGTCTGTATGTGTCTGACTGAAGGAGAGAGACCAGAGAGAGACCAGAGAGAGACCAGAGAGAGAGACCAGAGAGAGACCAGAGAGAGACCAGAGAGAGACCAGAGAGAGAGACCAGAGAGAGAGACCAGAGAGAGACCAGAGAGAGAGACCAGAGAGAGAGACCAGAGAGAGACCAGAGAGAGACCAGAGAGAGAGACCGGAGAGAGAGACCAGAAAAAGAGAGAGACACCTGAGAGAGACCAGAAAAAGAAAACAGATAGAGACCAGAAAGACACCAGAAAGAGACCTAAATAGAGAAAAGCAGCCAAAACGACCATATCGTCTGAGGGTAACAGTTGCATGGATGTGGGTGTTCACTCTGAGGAGGACGAGCAGACGATGAAGAGCACTTTTGAAAGTCCTGATTCAGACTCAGGAGAAGGATCCATGACCTCAGAGTCTTCTGTGAGAGAACTGTTGTATCAGTGAAATAAACCCTCCAAATCTGAACTGTTTGAGTCTGTTTGAATACACACAACATGCCCATAGATGGCTCCTGCTAGCTTATGTTCAAATCAGCTTCTTCTGCATGAAGGCTAACACTGAGGTGATGTCACACTGTGGTGATGTCACACTGTGGTGATGTCACACTGTGGTGATGTCACACTGTGGTGATGTCACACTGAGGTGATGTCACACTGTGGTGATGTCACACTGTGGTGATGTCACACTGTGGTGATGTCACACTGAGGTGATGTCA
Source organism: Knipowitschia caucasica (assembly GCA_964034765.1). Classification (NCBI taxonomy): domain Eukaryota; kingdom Metazoa; phylum Chordata; class Actinopteri; order Gobiiformes; family Gobiidae; genus Knipowitschia; species Knipowitschia caucasica. The sequence continues at coordinate 4,228,597 of OZ035833.1, forward strand.
CACTGTGGTGATGTCACATTGCAGTGATGCCATACCCGGTTTTAATCCACCTCTTACAACCATAGTCCTGATGCCCTGGCTCTACACATTCTGTGAGAGAGACAAGAGGGAGACCTGTGAGAGAGAACAGAGAGAGACCAGATGGAGACCTGTGAGAGAGAACAGAGGGAGAGAACAGAGAGAGAACAGAGAGAGACCAGAGGGAGAACAGAGAGAGACCAGAGGGAGAGCTGTGAGAGAGACTAGAGGGAGAGAGACTTTTACTGCATATGTTATTGTTTATCTACAGTGTGTTTTCAAAAGCATCAAACTTCTCACATGACAAAGAGAAAGAAAGAAACTCAAATGTATGGATTATTTAATATTAAAATATGTTCCTCTGCGATCACTAAAAGTCACTAAAGGATGAGGTCACGATGAGATATTTCCGTTGAACAGGAATCAGAGAGGATCGGGACGAGAACCCATTACACTCTGTATAAGTGTGGATCTAACATGGTGGCCCAGTCCAGTCATGGCTCCTTCCGTAGCAGCGTCCTGAGCTGGCGGCGGATGTCATGTGACCTGAGGCCGTAGATCAGCGGGTTGATGGCGCCCGACACCACGTGGTGAACGACGGAGATGTACATTCGCTCCTGACCGAGATGCGGGAAACGATGAAGAACGATGATGAGGAGCGAGGAGCCGAGGAAGAGGCTGTAGGCGCTGAGGTGAGTGGAGACGGTCTGTAGGGCTTTGTGGTTCAGCGACGCATTGCGGCTGGAGAGACACACACACACAGACAGACACACACACACACACACAAGTACAGAGTGAGGTTTGTGGAGACGGTTTATAGGGTTTTGTGGTTCAGGGACGCACCACTGTTGGAGAGACACACACACAGACACATGTAGACACACACAGAGAGAGACACACACACAGACACAGAGACACAAACAGAGACATAGACACACAGAGACACACAGACACAGATAAACACACATAGAGACAGACACACACAGATACAAACACACAGAGACACAGATACACACACACACACAGAGACACACACACACAGACATACACACAGACATACAGACATACACACAGACACACACACACACACACACACACACACAGTGAGGTGAGTGGAGACGGTTTGAAGGGCTTTGTGGTTCAGGGACTCACTGTGGCTGGAAAGATACACAGAGAAAGAGAGACACACAGACACACACAGAGAGAAACACACAAACACACACACTTGTCTTTACTACATTGTGGTGCAACAGAACAAGGACATCACCTCCGACTACAGCAGCTACAGCAAAGCAAAGAATATCTTAAAAAAAAAAAAAGGTCCAGCACCTGACTTTTACTGTACTTTTGGGGACCTACCTGGTTTGTCTCGACTTGTAGGGACAAAACTAACACACTATTTGGTTTTTATCTCCTTTTAAAACCTCTCTCTCTCACACACACACACACACACACACACACACACACACACACATACACACACACATACACACACACACAGAGGCATGCATCAGGTATGAGCAGGATCCCTGCTCAAAAAGGTCCATAAGCACGTGCACTGACATTCTGCAGTCTGGCTCCTTGCTGGTGGGGTTGTACCCCCACCAGGTCCTCACACACACCACACACACACACACACACACACACACACACACTCACCTCCTCACACACACACACACACACACTCACCTCTTCACACACACACACACATACGCGTTTGCGTGACAAATGAGGACCTATGTCTGCACTGTGACATATCAGGACGTGCCTTTCTGAAGGTCCCAGAGACCTGAGGATCACATAGGGGGGAGCAGGGTGTGATCAGTAACACAGCTAGCTGTTGATATTTTGGTTAAAAGAAACTTTTTTCCCGCATGATTTTATTGCCACATATGAGGACCTTGACAGGTCTGAGTGACATATTAGGACCTACAACAAACACATCCGGTCTGAGTGACATATTAGGACCTACAACACACACATCAGGTCTGAGTGACATATAAGGACCTACAACACACACATCTGGTCTGAGTTAGATATTAGGACCTACAACACACACATCAGGTCTGAGTGAGATATTAGGACCTCTAACAAACATCAGGTCTGAGTGAGATATTAGGATCTTCAGCAAACACATCAGGTTTGAGTGAGATATTAGGACCTTCAGCAAACACATCAGGTCTGAGTGAGATATTAGGACCTACAACACACACATCAGGTCTGAGTGAGATATTAGGACCTACAACACACACATCAGGTCTGAGTGAGATATTAGGACCTATAACACACACATCAGGTCTGAGTGAGATATTAGGACCTACAACAGACACATCAGGTCTGAGTGAGATATTAGGACCTACAACACACACATCAGGTCTGAGTGAGATATTAGGACCTACAACACACACATCAGGTCAGAGTGAGATATTAGGACCTATAACACACACATCAGGTCAGAGTGAGATATTAGGACCTATAACACACACATCAGGTCTGAGTGAGATATTAGGACCTACAACACACACATCAGGTCTGAGTGAGATATTAGGACCTATAACACACACATCAGGTCTGAGTGAGATATTAGGACCTATAACACACACATCAGGTCAGAGTGAGATATTAGGACCTATAACACACACATCAGGTCTGAGTGAGATATTAGGACCTACAACACACACATCAGGTCTGAGTGAGATATTAGGACCTATAACACACACATCAGGTCTGAGTGAGATATTAGGACCTACAACACACACATCAGGTCTGAGTGAGATATTAGGACCTACAACACACACATCAGGTCTGAGTGAGATATTAGGACCTACAACACACACATCAGGTCTGAGTGAGATATTAGGACCTACAACACACACATCAGGTCTGAGTGAGATATTAGGACCTATAACACACACATCAGGTCTGAGTGAGATATTAGGACCTACAACACACACATCAGGTCTGAGTGAGATATTAGGACCTACAACACACACATCAGGTCTGAGTGAGATATTAGGACCTACAACACACACATCAGGTCTGAGTGAGATATTAGGACCTACAACACACACATCAGGTCTGAGTGAGATATTAGGACCTACAACACACACATCAGGTCTGAGTGAGATATTAGGACCTACAACACACACATCAGGTCTGAGTGAGATATTAGGACCTACAACACACACATCAGGTCTGAGTGAGATATTAGGACCTACAACACACACATCAGGTCTGAGTGAGATATTAGGACCTACAACACACACATCAGGTCTGAGTGAGATATTAGGACCTACAACACACACATCAGGTCTGAGTGAGATATTAGGACCTACAACACACATATCAGGTCTGAGTGACATATTAGGACCTACAGTATAACAAGCACTTCAGGTCTGAGTGAAATATTTATCAATCGTTACTCCTTTCACGGAGAGTAACTCTGTAGGTGGACAAATACATACATTATTTTGATACATGTTTGTAATTTTTGACATTTATACTTTGACTTTTATATTTGTTTTTTATGTTTTAAATTCTAATTTAAACATGATTTTCCAACTGGAGTTGAGACAATTTTTCAGGGAGATAATCTACTGACACAAGGAGAACATGCAAGCTCCACTCCAAAAGGCCCCTTCTGGCAGAAAGTTTTTTTCTTTCTTTTTTTTTTTTACAAACACACACTCACTACTCAAGTATCTTTTTAAATTACCATGAGTCAATATTTTGGCTATTCTACCCACCTCTGGGAATGTATTTAAGTTTGTGACAAAATAGGTGACATATGAGGACAAGTGTGTGTGTGTTAAAAGTGTGTTAAGGTAGTACCGTGCACAATCAGAGAGGCGCTTCAAACTTTTTGGGACGGAGTGTTTCGGCCCCGACACACATTTTCACTATTTGTAGACATTTTGGGACATGCATGATTTTTGGTGTGGAGCTTGTTCTGGGCCTCTACAACACTGTAGTATGCATGGAAAAATGGGGACCTGAAAAAAGTCCCCACATTTCCTCAGGTCCTGATATTGAAGGTGTGTTATCATACAAAAGTCCTCATATGTCCACAAAACAAACGCACACTCACCTCCTCACACACACACACACACTCACCTCTTCACACACACCACAGTGATCTTGCCGTAGGACAGCAGAACTGTGCCGATGGAGCCCCCTAGCAGCAGCACGGTGAACAGCATGCCAAACACGTTGTTGACGAAGGTGTTCTGACACGACAGCTTGAAAAGCCCCGCGTTACTGCAGCTCAGTCCCACCACCAGGGAGCGGCAGCGAGTCAGTCTCACCGTCGGCCCCAGCAGGACAGCCACAAGCACGAAGGAGGCCGTCCACGCGCCCACCGCCATCCTCAACACCGTGCGACCGCTCATGATGCCGGCGTACCGCAGCGGGCAGCAGATGGCGATGTACCGGTCAATCGCCATCACCATGTAGAGCGTGTGACAACTGCTGGCAAACAGGTTCACGAAGAAGGCCTGAATCACACACGCTGTGAGGGAGAGGAAGAAGAAGAAGCTGTAACAGTAGCGAAGAACAGCTCTCTCTCTCTGGTCTCTCTCTCTGGTCTCTCGCTCTGGTCTCTCGCTCTGGTCTCTCTCTCTGGTCTCTCTCTCTGGTCTCTCGCTCTGGTCTCTCGCTCTGGTCTCTCTCTCTGGTGTCTGTGGCCTCCCTCTGGTCTCTCTCTGTCTCGCATCTCTCTATCGTGTCTCTCTCTGGCCTCTTTTTGTTTTCTCTCTCTCTGGTCCCTCTTTGGCCTCTCTCTGGTCTCTCTCGCTCTGATTGTTCTGGTCTCTCCCTGGTCTTGCAGTGGCAGCCGGCCTCTACTGCATATACTGTAGGCTAATACTATGGTGAAAGACCAGAGAGAGACCAGCGGGAGACCAGAGAGACCAGAGAAAAAACAAAGACCAGAGAGAGAGACCAGTGAGAGACCAGAGAGAGACCAGAGAGAGACCAGAGAGAGAGACGAAAGAGAGACCAGAAAAACACCAGAGAAACACCAGAGAGAGACCAAAAACCAGAGAGAGACTTGAGACCAGAGAGACCAGAGAGAGACCAAAAACCAGAGAGAGACTTTAAAGGGACCAGAGAGAGACCAGAAAAACACCAGAGAGAGACCAGAGAGAGACCAGAGAGAGACTTGAGAGAGACCAGAGAGAGACCAAAGACCAGAGAGAGAGACCAGAGAGACCCAAGAGAGAGACCAGAGTGAGAGACCAGAGGGAGACCAGAGAGAGACCAAAAACCAGAGAGAGACTTGAAAGGGACCAGAGAGAGACCAAAGACCAGAGGGAGAGACCAGAGAGGCACGTACAGTACAGGTGGATGTGTCTGGCGCTCAGGGGGCGGAGTAAGTCCCAGAGGAGGCGGGGGATGACGGTGCTGCTGTAGAGAACGTCACAGAGCGACAGGTTCATGTAGAGCAGGTACATGGGCTGATGCAGCGAGCGCGTCCCGGCGATGAGGACGATCATGGTCCCGTTAGAGAGGACCAGGAAGACGAAGATAAAGAGGAGGACAAGCACGACCGGGAGCGTCTGAGAGGGGGGGAGGGTCAGGCTCTCCAGGACCAGCACCAGGTCCGAGCCGTTAGACTGCATCTGAGCCATGAGGACCAAGACTGAGGAGAGAGAGGGGGACTGTGAGCACCAGGACTGAGGAGAGAGAGGGGGACTGTGAGGACCAGGACTGAGGAGAGAGAGGGGGACTGTGAGGACCAGGACTGAGGAGAGAGAGGGGGACTGTGAGGACCAGGACTGAGGAGAGAGAGGGGGACTGTGAGGACCAGGACCAGGACTGAGGAGAGAGAGGAGGAAGAGCCAATCAGAGACCAGGACTGAGGAGAGAGAGGGGGACTGTGAGGACCAGGACTGAGGAGAGAGAGGGGGACTGTGAGGACCAGGACTGAGGAGAGAGAGGGGGAATGTGAGGACCAGGACTGAGGAGAGAGAGGGGGACTGTGAGGACCAGGACTGAGGAGAGAGAGGGGGACTGTGAGGACCAGGACTGAGGAGAGAGAGGGGGACTGTGAGGACCAGGACTAAGGAGAGAGAGGGGGACACAAACACAGATGACATCATCAACAGTGTTTTTGATGAATGTGAATTTAAACGGCCTCTGTTTTTGTTTTTTTCAAAGGTTTTGAGTGACCTTTCACCTTTGACGCCCAGAAACACATTGTTGAACTAGAGACCAGAGAGAGACCAGAGAGAGACCAGAGAGAGACCAGAGATAGACCAGAGAGAGAGACCAAAGATAGACCAGAGAGAGACCAGAGAGAAATCAGAGATAGACCAGAGAGAGAGACCAGAGAGAGACCAGAGATAGACCAGAGATAGACCAGAGAGATAGACCAGAGAGAGACCAGAGAGAGACCAGAGATAGACCAGAGAGAGACCAGAGAGAGACCAGAGAGAGACCAGAGAGAGACCGGAGGTAGACTAGAGAAAGACTAGGGGGAGACCAGAGAGAGACCTGAGAGAGACCAGAGGTAGACCAGAGAGAGACCAGAGATAGACCAGAGAGAGACCAGGGAGAGACCAGGGAGAGACCAGGGAGAGACCAGAGAGTGACCAGAGAGAGACCAGAGGTAGACTAGAGAAAGACTAGGGGGAGACCAGAGAGAGACCTGAGAGAGACCAGAGGTAGACCAGAGAGAGACCAGAGGGAGACCAGAGAGACCAGATGTAGACCAGAGAGAGACCAGAGAGAGACCAGAGAGAGACCAGAGAGAGACTAGGGAGAGACCAGAGAGAGACCAGATGTAGACCAGAGAGACACCAGAGAGAGACCAGAGAGACACCAGAGAGAGACCAGAGAGAGACCAGAGAGAGACTAGGGAGAGACCAGAGAGAGACCAGAGGTAGACCAGAGAGAGACCAGAGGGAGACCAGAGAGACCAGATGTAGACCAGAGAGACACCAGAGAGAGACCAGAGAGAGACCAGAGAGAGAACAGAGCTCTTAGAATAATCACTGACTCTTCTGGCCTTTGGAAAAGCCATGTTCCAGCTTCTTCCCTCTGGCAGAAGGCATCGTTTGCAGGACATCAGATTAAACAAAGCACTTAATGATCTTGTTATTGAAACGGTTTTTGTTGATTTCACTGAGACACTTGTACTTTCTTTGCTTGCTATTTTGTAATTGGTGCAAAATGAATCAGAACCAGAATTATTTTTATTGAATGCTTTTATAGGAAGTTGCAAACGAGAAATCGCTTTGACTCTCGGTTAAGTTATGAAAAATCGACATAACATTATTTTACTGTAGACTAGTGCCACACAATAGACTGGGGGACTCTTGCACATGTATGCTAATGGGGTTTTACTGCAAATGGAAAACAAACTCAATCTGAATCTGAGTATTGTTATCTGAGTATTGTTATCTGAGTATTGTTATCTGAGTATTGTTATCTGAGTATTGTTATCTGAGTATTGTTAGTGCGATTTACTTGGAAGCAAAGACCTTTTCACACTGTAACAAATGTCTGACGAATTACAATGAAATGTCAACATTAAACAAATGTTATTTAGAAAAACAATTTAAACATGCAAATTTAAGTATAAATTGGTAAAAAAAAAACATCCAGTGGCGTTTTATGACCACAATTATAATGTGATTACAAAAAAACTTTACAATACCATAAAATCACATGTGGTTAATTTAATTTATCAACTTGTTGTATTTTTGGAATTCTGGGAAATTTTTGCTACAAGTAACCATGAGTGTAAAAGGCGTAAACTCCTGCTTTTGTTAAAATGATACTTTTGCGTTAAGCATGTTGTAGAAGTAAAGAATTCAACTATGTTCTTGTATAAACTGAAGATGTTGAAAAATAATTGAAAAGTTGGGTTCATTAAAGTAAAACAAAATTAAACTGTAGTTTTTTGTTCAATTAAACTAATTAGAAACAGAAACAGTGGTGTAATAATACAAAGTTAACTTTATAAAGGTTTTTTTTTCGTTGTTAAAACACATATTAAACAAACATTTTCATTCTCTGGTCTCTCTCTGGTCTCTCTCTGATCTCCCTCTTTGGTCTCTCTCTCTGGTCTCTCTCTGCGGTCTCTCTCTGGTCTCTCTCTGGTCTCTCTCTGGTCTCTATCTGGTCTCTCTCTGGTCTCTCTCTGGTCTCTCTTTGGTCTCTCTTTGGTCTCTCTCTGGTCTCTCTCTGGTCTCTTTGGTCTCTCTCTGCTCTCTCTCTGGTCTCTCTCTGGTCTCTCTCTGGTCTCTCTTTGGTCTCTCTCTGGTCTCTTTGGCCTCTCTCTGCTCTCTCTCTGGTCTCTCTCTGCTCTCTCTCTGGTCTCTCTCTGGTCTCTCTGGTCTCTCTCTGCTCTCTCTCTGGTCTCTCTCTGGTCTCTCTTTGGTCTCTCTCTGGTCTCTCTCTGGTCTCTTTGGCCTCTCTCTGCTCTCTCTCTGGTCTCTCTCTGGTCTCTCTCTGGTCTCTTTCTGGTCTCTCTCTGTGCTGTAACGATTATAAAACACATATTAAACAAACATAATCAAGTCTCCGCACACAACACATCTTCTGTTTCTGAATGAATACAATAAATATAAATAATACATATATTTACAATGATAAGTGATGAATAACAGAGACAGTCTGTGATCTGAGTGGGATCATGTGTTTTACCTGCGGTCCTCAGCTCTGCCCTGCGCTCACTCACATCCCTCCCTTTTATAGTCAGACGCTCCACACCTGCACCAGAACAACACCCCTCAGGAGCTAAGCAGAGCAGGGGCAGGCGACCGCTGTGATGGGAGACCACAGGGGGCGCTCTAAGGTCTGGGCCAATGCTCACGTGTGGCTCAGGGGTCAGAGGGAGAAGGCTGTAAAACCACACACACACACACATGATGGAGCCGTGGAGCTGGGTTTGGGTGAGTGAAGCGCTCATAGTCAGAGTTTGAGCCGTTGTACTGCTCTTTCATTTATAAAGTTGTCCTTGTGAAAAATATGTCGGAAACAGAATCGTTGCTCATTGTCATTGTTTCTCAGAATAGAAGGAGAAATAAGTCTCAGGTTATGCACTCGTCAAAGAAGACCTAGATAGACAAATAATAAAACACAAATAATAAAAGACAAACTCTGGTCTCTCTCTGGTCTCTCTCTGGTCTCTCTCTTTGGTCTCTCTCTTTGGTCTCTCTCTCTGGTCTCTCTCTGGTCCCTCTCTTTGGTCTCTCTCTGGTCTCTCTGGTGTCTCCCTGGTCTCTCTCTGATCTCTCTCTTTGGTCTCTCTCTTTGGTCTCTCTCTCTGGTCTCTCTCTGGTCTCTCTGGTCTCTCTCTGGTCTCTCTCTGGTCTCTCTCTTTGGTCTCTCTTTGGTCTCTCTCTCTGGTCTCTCTCTGGTCCCTCTCTTTGGTGGTCTCTCTTTGGTCTCTCTCTCTGGTCTCTCTCTCTGGTCTCTCTGGTCTCTCTCTGGTCTCACTCTGGTCTCTCTCTTTGGTCTCTCTCTTTGGTCTCTCTCTTTGGTCTCTCTCTTTGGTCTCTCTCTTTGGTCTCTCTCTTTGGTCTCACTCTGGTCTCACTCTGGTCTCACTCTGGTCTCACTCTGGTCTCACTCTGGTCTCACTCTGGTCTCTCTCTTTGGTCTCTCTCTTTGGTCTCTCTCTTTGGTCTCTCTCTCTGGTCTCTCTCTGGTCTCTCTCTGGTCTCTCTCTGGTCTCTCTCTCTGGTCTCTCTTTGGTCTCTCTCTGGTCTCTCTCTAGTCTCTCTTTGGTCTCTCTCTGGTCTCTCTCTGGTCTCTCTCTGGTCTCACTCTGGTCTCACTCTGGTCTCTCTCTTTGGTCTCACTCTGGTCTCTCTCTGGTCTCTCTCTGGTCTCTCTCTGGTCTCTCTCTGGTCTCTCTTTTGTCTCTCTCTGGTCTCACTCTGGTCTCTCTCTTTGGTCTCACTCTGGTCTCTCTCTGGTCTCTCTCTGGTCTCTCTCTGGTCTCTCTTTTGTCTCTCTCTGGTCTCACTCTGGTCTCACTCTGGTCTCTCTCTTTGGTCTCACTCTGGTCTCTCTCTGGTCTCTCTCTGGTCTCTCTCTGGTCTCTCTTTGGTCTCTCTCTGGTCTCACTCTGGTCTCTCTCTTTGGTCTCACTCTGGTCTCTCTCTGGTCTCTCTCTGGTCTCTCTCTGGTCTCTCTTTTGTCTCTCTCTGGTCTCACTCTGGTCTCTCTCTTTGGTCTCTCTCTGGTCTTTCTATAGTGAATAGTGACTCACACTGACAGCAGGCCGTGGTCTGATTTGTAAACAACATTTTTCTATAAGATTATTTCTGTTCATACTCAAGCTTTAAATGTGTGTTATTTATTGAACTAAAGTTACGTTCCTGAGCTTTAATGTCAGGCTATGTGTGACATCACAGACGGGTCGTGTCTCGATGGTCGATAGCGTGGTGAGTTAATATAATTACAGAGCGGACGCTCAGCCCCAGAGACTGGACTCAGGACTCGAGCCAAGACCCAAGAGACAGGAGGCCTCTCTGTGGGAAAGGTTGTCATGTTGTTTGAAGAAAGACCAGACAAAGATACCAGAGAGAGACCAGAGAGAGACCAGAGAGAGACCAGAGAGAGACCAGAGAGAGACCAGAGAGAGACCAGAGAGAGACCAGAGATGGACCAGAGAGAGACCAGAGAGAGACCAGAGAGAGACCAGAGAGAGACCAGAGAGAGACTAGAGAGAGACCAGAGAGAGACCAGAGAGAGGCCAGAGAGAGAGCAGAGAGAGACCAGAGAGACAATAATCACATTATTATGGATAATAAGTTTCTCATTCTCATGGAGCATTTTCCAACTATTTTGTATAACTTTATAAACAAAGGAGCAGCGCCTGCAACAGCCTGATCTCTGAGGTCAGAGCTTCATTTCCCCGAACACAGCTCCACGGCTCGTTACGCTGTCGTTAGTCAGAGTATTGTCCCTGGTGTGACGTGTGTAGTTTTAGAAACTTCTTCCCCTGAGCAGCAGCTCAGAAACACTTTTATTCAGTCTAAATTACAGCTGTATTTAGTGGTTGGACTGTTTAGATCACAAGGCGGGTTGGAGGCCAGGTCGCTCAGACACACCAGTCTGTGTCCTCAGAGTGAGGAAGAGGAGACTGGACTTTAGCTCAGTGCGAATGGAGCTGATGTGACTCAGGTTTAGTCCTGGGCTCGTAAGTTTTCAGAAGTTTGTGTTGTGTTTGTTTAGTGATGACTGTCAAGACTTGGTCCCAGGACTCGGGTCCCAGGACTCGGGTCCCAGGACTCGGGTCCCAGGACTCAGACCGAGGACAGAGGCCCCTCCACAGAGCGCTGTGGAGCAGTGATTAGTGCGTAATTAACCCCAGAGGACTGAAGACGATTAGACACTGTAACATCATGGAATAAAAACACCAGGAGAGGGGGGGGGCAACAGGGGATAATGACAGTGTTCAGCTTCATACAAACAACAAAGAGTTTTAGAAACAAAGTTCTGACAAACTCTCCAGAACTCTCTGTTGTTTAAAGCTGCACTAACTGACTTTATTTTTGTATCCATTACGAAAGTCTATCCATGTCCATGCAGTGCATTGGGATAAACGTCCTTCTGAAGAAAAAGTAGCGCAGATTTGTGTTGGCGTGACATTTTATTTTAGATAGAGTTTTGATGAAACAAGGAAGAGAATGTGTTTCGGGTCGCTGATTGTGACCAATCACAGCGGACCACTGTTCCCCACTTTCGTGAGAAATCCACAAGTCCGTTAGCATAGACGGCTGAGTTAGCACAACAAGTGGCGGAGCTAACCTGAAGCTTCCTCGTCTTCGTCACCGGTTACTGCTTACACAGCGAGACAGCCATCCAAAAGACGCTAGCTCCGTCCCAACAGTGAGTGTGTGTGGGGGGCGATAGCTTCGTGGGCGCGGGGAGGGGAGCAGAAAGAGCAAGGCCAGCGAGTCCGAGGCTTCAAAATCCCAAAGTCAGTTAGTGCAGCTTTAATATCAACATGAGGAGAACATGCAAACTCCACTCAGAAAGCCCCTGTCTGGAGGCAAAATTGAATCCACGACCTTCTCACTTTGACCTACACTCTTTTGCTTTTTATCATGTTAATAAAAATGCATTGGTTTTATATAGGGCTTTTCTATTATTCTTTCACTTCATACACGGTGGTGATAAACTACCCCTCCCACCACCACCAACCATTCACACACACACCAGACCCATTCTAGTCAATGTGGGTGAAGTGTCTTGCCTAAGGACACAAGAACAGTTTGGCACTTTACAGCCGCATCTGCCCCACTGTGTGAGGATCGCAAATGTGGATCCAGAGCTCTGCACGCAGCACAGAGGGATCTTATCATCTCTGTATTATATATATATATATATATATATATAAAAATTGTCCACTCACCTTTATCCCTCTCTAAGCTCGGGTCCTCTACCAGAGGCCTGGGAGCTTGAGGGTTCTGCGCAGTATCTTTGCTGTTCCTAGCACTGCACATTTCTGGACCCAGATGTCCGAGGTTGTTCCAGGGATCCGCTGTAACCACTTCTAGCTTCGGGGTCACTGCCCCGAGTGCACCGATCACCACGGGCACTACTGTCACCTTTACCCTCCAGGCCCTCTCCAGCTCCTCTCTGAGACCTTGGACCTGTTCCTGTGCAGCCATGATGAGTGCCTCTGTGCTGTCCTGTAGGCCAGCCCTTTCTAGCCATTGGTAGGACTTCTTGAGATCAGCCACTTCTGTTATGCTCCGGTGGTACATGCCGTGTAGGGGCTTGTCCTCCCATGATGGGCTCTCCTCCAGCACCTCCTCATCTCGCCACTGCCTGAGACATTCACTGAGTACGTCATCCGTTTTGGCCTTCTCCATGATGTAGTTATGGAGTTTGGATGTTTGGTCCTGGACAGTGGCTCTCACACTCACTAGTCCTCGGCCTCCTTCTTTACGGCTTACGTACAGTCTCAGGGTGCTGGATTTGGGATGGAACCCGCCATGCATGGTAAGGAGCTTTTGAGTTTTAACATCCGTGGTCTGAATCTCTTCCTTTGGCCACCTGATTATTCCTGCAGGGTATCTGATCACTGGTAGGGCGTAGCTGTTAATTGCCCGGGCCTTGTTCTTGCCATTGAGCCGGCTTCTTAGGACCTGCCTTACTCGCTGGAGGTATTTGGCAGTTGCCGCTTTCCTCGTCACCTGTTCGAGGTTGCCATTTGCCTGTGGTATACCGAGATACTTGTAACTGTCCTCAACGTCTGCTATTGTTCTCTGGGAGTGAGATCCCTTCTGTGTAATATGTAATATATATATATATATATATACTGTATAAGTATATATATATATACACTTATACAGTAATATATATATATATATATATATACATACATATACAGTGCCTTGCGAACGTATTCGGCCCCCTTCAACCTTTCAACATTTCTCCCCATTTCAGTCTTCAAACATAAAGATATACAATTTTATTTTTTTCTCATGAATCAACATCAAGTGGGACACAATCGTGAAGTGGAACGAAATTTATTGGATAATTTAAACTTTTTTAACAAATAAACTGAAAAGTGGGGCGTGCAATATTATTCGGCCCCTTTACTTTCAGTGCAGCAAACTCAGTCCAGAAGTTCAGTGAGGATCTTTGAATGATCCAATGTTGTCCTAAATGACTGATGATGATAAATAGAATGCACCTGTGTCTAATCAAGTCTCCGTATAAATGCACCTGCTCTTTGATAGTCTCAGGGTTCTGTTTAAAGCGCAGAGAGAACCATGAAGACAAAGGAACACACCAGGCAGGTCCGAGATACTGTTGTGGAGAAGTTTAAAGCCGGATTTGGATACAAAAAGATTTCCCAAGCTTTAAACATCTCAAGGAGCACTGTGCAAGCAATTATATTGAAATGGAAGGAGTATCAGACCACTGCAAATCTACCAAGACCCGGCCGTCCCTCCAAACTTTCATCTCAAACAAGGAGAAGACTGATCAGAGATGCAGTCAAGAGGCCCATGATCACTCTGGATGAACTGCAGATAACTACAGCTGAGGTGGGGATGGTGTGTTCAGGGTGATGAGCTGTGTTGCTTTTACGCCAAACATATCGTTTTGCATTGTGGCCAAAAAGTTCGATTTTGGTTTCATCTGACCAGAGCACCTTCTTCCACATGTTTGGTGTGTCTCCCAGGTGGCTTGTGGCAAACTTTAAACGAGACTTTTTATGGATATCTTTGAGAAATGGCTTTCTTCTTGCCACTCTTCCAAGGCCAGATTTGTGCAGTGCACGACTGATTGTTGTCCTATGGACAGACTCTCCCACCTCAGCTGTAGTTATCTGCAGTTCATCCAGAGTGATCATGGGCCTCTTGGTTGCATCTCTGATCAGTCTTCTCCTTGTTTGAGATGAAAGTTGAGGGACGGCCGGGTCTTGGTAGATTTGCAGTGGTCTGATACTCCTTCCATTTCAATATAATTGCTTGCACAGTGCTCCTTGAGATGTTTAAAGCTTGGGAAATCTTTTTGTATCCAAATCCGGCTTTAAACTTCTCCACAACAGTATCTCGGACCTGCCTGGTGTGTTCCTTTGTCTTCATGGTTCTCTCTGCGCTTTAAACAGAACCCTGAGACTATCAAAGAGCAGGTGCATTTATACGGAGACTTGATTACACACAGGTGCATTCTATTTATCATCATCAGTCATTTAGGACAACATTGGATCATTCAAAGATCCTCACTGAACTTCTGGACTGAGTTTGCTGCACTGAAAGTAAAGGGGCCGAATAATATTGCACGCCCCACTTTTCAGTTTTTTATTTGTTAAAAAAGTTTAAATTATCCAATGAATTTCGTTCCACTTCACGATTGTGCCCCACTTGTTGATTCATGAAAAAAAATTAAAACTTTATATCTTTATGTTGAAATGTGGCGAAATGTTGAAAGCTTCAAGGGGGCCGAATACTTTCGCAAGGCACTGTATACTCTAAGTAGGGCTCAGGAGCCTGATAGAACCGTCACAATGGCCACATCTGGTCCACGGGCCAGGGTTTCCCCACCACTGGGTTAGACACAGGGGTGAGGCGGGTTAAATGTCTTGGGGTCAGATGAATCATGTTTATGGAGCAGGAGTCTGTCATGTGGCAAAAAGAACAGAATCCAAAATCTAGAACTACAAAAATAAGATTTAATCAAATCCAAAATCCAGAGTAGAGACCACGAAGTAACCACAGCAGGGACGACAACAACTGACAGAGACATGACACTAAAGGAACAGGGAGTGAAGGAACACATGGGGCTTAAGTACAAGACTAACCAGACACAGATGATACACATGAGGGCGGGGCATCAGACAACAGGAAGTACGACTAAAGACACGGGGAGCAACAAATTATATAATAAAACAGGAAATAAACCAACGACAGAGTCAATGCCAAAGAGAACGTAACTTGACTGTAACCTGGACCTGTTACATTATGTCCAGTAAAATATCAGTGGTCCGAGAAAAGACCCCTGGGGGACACCGCTGTTCGTCCAGAGATAGGACACATTTCTGTCTCCTGTTGATGTGGAAATAAAGTGTTGGATGAATAAAGACAGTTAAATGTGACATCATTGGACTTGACTTCAGTCTCGTGTGAGAGAAATCCTCAAACGACCTTTTCAACACGCCTTTTATGAAGTCAGTTTGTCCATGATCCCAGACTATGAGTCAGCTCTGTGGAAAGACGAGCTCAGACCGTAGACTGTAAAGAGATGGATACAATGAAGCCCAATAGGGAAGTGCTCAGGGTGAAGTTTTGCTTTCTGTGATCCTGGTTGATCCTTATTTTGAAATTGTCTTTGTAAATCCAGATTTGAGCCAGATAAGGATTGATCAGATGCTTTCATTTGTCGGGGAAACTCCAGCTTGCCTTAGCAACCATCTTAGCAACACGTCTGCCCCTGCTACGGCACAAAGCTAGCATATGTTCAAATAGGTCTCTACACTATGGTGATGTCACACCCGGTCAGTCCACTCATATACATTTCTGAGACTGTAGTAACACACACACACACACACATACACGTTTTTGTTACCTGGTGGGTCCCTTTGACAGGGCCGTTCAGAATGGGACCCATAGACATAATCTTTTTTTACTGGGAATACTTTAAGTAATACAAAACAGTCAATAGAAAACAAACAACTCTTTTAAAGGAATTTTGTTTTTTTTTTTTTTTCCGAATTGCAGTGATTCTATTTTTGACATAGAATTTAATGCCACTCCATGTCCGATGTCTAAGGTCATCTGGTGAGGCATTAATGCAGGCCAGGCAGTGAGACTTCCCAGGGACCTTTCCAGTCTGTATGAAAGGTGTCATGGTCTTCTCCACAGCCTTCACCTCAGATGCAAACCATGGCTTTCTTACACGTTCTAGGGAGAGAAATAAAAATATATTAGCAATATACACTCCCAGGGTTAGGACCAAGCAGCCTGGCTGTAATCCCCCACCTGGTACACTTACCAGAAGGGGCACTGCCACTACCATGGGGTGCATCTGGATGAATGGTTGAAGGTTCTCCGCTTGAAGTTTCTTTTAGCCCGTCCGTTTGTGAGAGGATCTCTACTGCTCTCCCTGTCGCACAGAAAATAAAAATACAAGTGGCCTTTAGGGGAAAAAAATACATATTTTAACAATATCAAGAATTACCTTCAGGCTCAATTTGTATCTGGTCGAGGCTCTTTCCTTTGAATTCCGTCACTCTTCCCTGCTCCATGGCCATCAACACTTTGCTGATTTTGGCCAGCTCCAGTGTCCCCTCTGGTAGTCTGTAATATTGTCTGTGGATGCGAATGTCATGGCCGAGGAAGTTGGCTAGTATGTCCATTTCATTCTCTTTCATATTGAGAACTGTAGACATAGTAGCTATGTGCTTTCTAAGTTTGGTTGAGGATAGCATCTCTGGATGCACCGCACCACATTCTTTGGCTACCTGGCGTAGGGAGTCTGATCCCCTGATGTGGGTGTCTGCGCCCGGGCGGGAAAAGAAGTATGGGTTATGGTCAGAGATGGAACAGGCCCTTCTGTTCTCCACCAGCACCTCCATCGAAGCAATCATTTCAGGAGTCAAAAGAACCGGCACTTTCCGACTTCTTTTCCCTTTAATTTCAATGCGTTGAAAATGCTGACACAGCTTTTTCTCAAGTTGGGACAGTCCCAGAGCAATGTCAGAATGGATCCCAGTCTTACTTCTTAAGGTAAAGGCTGTCAGTGGCATCTTTGAAACCTCACCTTCCCTTCTTCGATTGAAAATAATGACCTGACAAAGAGTCAAAACTGCCAGTTTAGACCAATGCTTAGAGGTTGGCTCACTTATTAGGGTTTGCACATATTCAGGTCGACATACCTCAATATGTGCATGCATGGCTCTAACGTCCTCAGTCAGAGGGAGCAGGTCCGGAGTGTTCCACTTGGCTTGCCGGAGGGTCTGTAGGGCAGCAGAAGAAACACAGACGTCCCACCTCTTCTCAAAAAGCAGCCGGCTTCGTTGGAGGTTTTTAATAAATAGTTCATCAACACAATGCTCCATTTTTGAGTCACATTCAAGAATATCTGCTTTCTGAGGTTATGGCCGAGTTTGAGGGCCAAGGATGGAGTCTTGTATTGATTTGTTTCCTCATCATATCCAGCCACAGACCTGACTGCATCAATCACATGGTTAAAGTTGGAAGGAATAAAGAAATCCTTAATTGTTTTCAGTTTCCCTGCGGTTTTTGCTTCGTTAATTAACCTACCGACTTCTCTCATTTTCTGCCTAATGTAATCATGCTTAGTCTTATCACGCCCGTGTTTTAAGTACAGGTGCTCTCCGAGTCTCAGAATCCCCTTTTCTGCTTTGACAACACCCGTGACCTCATCCTGATGCATTGCCGAAATTAAAGACCACAGCTTTTTGCTGATGCCCTCCGGTACAGGCTGGGCTAGGGAGCAGAGGGACTGGACCCTACTTCTACCTGGTTTAGCCTGGTTTAGCCTGGTTTAGCCTGGGCATCTTTCTGTGAAAGCCGGCACCTGGCCACATGCCTCCACAGCGACTTTCGCTTAAAGCTGCACTAACTGACTTTATTTTTGTATTCATTACGAAAATGCTATCCATGTCCATGTAGTGCATTGGGATATACATCATTTTGAAGAAAAAGTAGCGCAGATTTGTGCTGGCGTGACATTATATTTTAGATCGAGTTTTGATGAAACAAGGAAGAGAATGTGTTTCGGGTCGCGGATTGTGACCAATAGCAGCGCACCACTAGCCCCCACTTTCGTGAGAAATCTACAGGTCCGTTAGCATAGACGGCTGAGTTAGCACAACAAGCGGCGGAGCTAACCTGAAGCTTTGTGTGTCTTCGTCATCGGTTACTGCTTACACAGCAAGACAGCCATCCAAAAGAAAGCCCCGTTCCTCCGCTCTTCCCGGTTCTATCGTTCTATGGTCACGCCATCCATGTGCAAATCCATATTCGTGTATTATCCATATTGGGAGACGCTAGCTCTGTCCCAACAGTGGGTGTGTGTGGGGGGCGATAGCTTCGTGGGTGCGGGGAGGGGAGCAGAAAGAGAAAGGCCAGCGGGTCCACGGCTTCAAAATCCCAAAGTCAGTTAGTGCAGCTTTAAGCAATGCCCCACAGTCTATACAGTGCAAAAACTCACTGGATTTAACTGGGGAATTTGGCTGTTTAGCTGGGACTAAAGTTCCAATGCCGGCCTTTAAAACCTCAAAATTGTGCTCACGGTTTCCACTATTCCTGATCAAATCAAACTGAAGTTTACGTGCTTTAGATTTCACAGGTAGAGCCAATGCTCTGGCTACGTCACTTTCATTTCCATGTTTTCTAGTCAAATGACGGGACATTTTGTGGCAGGACATTGAACAGTAGAGGCAGAAGTGCCTCTTGCTGTAAACTCTCCAGTGTTGGGCACGTTACTTTGAAAAAGTAATTAGTTATAGTTACTAGTTACTTCTCCCAAAAGTTAGTTACTAACGGAGTTACTCCACTATAAAAGTAACTAGTTACCAGTAAAAGTAACTATTGCGTTACTTTTTCGTTTTGTTCTGGAACATAATGTGCACTCGACGTGCGCATTTTAACCTTTAACCTCAGTGAGTCTGAAATATTGCCAATATTTCCATCTAGAAAAGACTGTTTTCTGCTGAAGTCCTGTTCACTCTTCATCTGTCTCTGTGTAAGCACTAAACACAACACGCTCCACTGTGAACGTGGAAACACCGGTGAAGCACTGACTTCAGTCCAATCAGATGAACATATATATCATATAAATCAAGTGGACCTAGAGAGCGGCTTATTTGTTTGGCTACAGCAGAATATGTTTCATGCCCGCATTGTTTGTTCATACAAAACGCAAAACTAAGAGTTATGGGTCTTACCTTATAAATGACCTGCACAGACCACTTCGGTTCAGACCAGTTCCATGTTTAAGTCCAGATAATAGTTTTAGCGTAGATATGTAATCCTCCATTTGGAAATGAGTCCAATGAGTTTTAAAAAGTAAAACAAAACGCGTGTCTGGTCCATAAACTCCTGTGTTTTGCTGCAGCCGGCTGCATCCAATTTCTAAAATCAACCGTCCCACACTTCACCTCTCTTTCTTATCATTCCTATAGTCATTGAAAAATTACCCTAAGTGCATTTTAAATTATCTTAAAATGTGTTATAGGTATGTTAGCCAAACCTGTTGATGTCCTTAGCAGATAAACCAGGAAGAGAAAGGAGCTTATCAATGGAATTGTATGCAGCCGACTTCTGCGCTCACATGCGCTCCTCTGAGGCTGGCCTCACGGTGATACAAGCCGTGGTAGAGTGTGATTAATTTGTTTAATTTGTTTAAAAAACACAATTTATGAGCCATCCTCTCAACTGTAGACATGTAGATTGTAAAGGAAATATGTTTTACATCAGCCAATAATTGCTGAGAGGTTTTCTCATCCTCCCTTCTCTCATGACAACACGCGCACGAGTCCTATCACGAAGTAAAAAGAGAAGTTCACTGTGCGTCTTGAGTAACGCGCAGTAACGGGATTTTTTTTATTTATTATTATTATTATTTTTTATTTATTTGATCGGGACAACACACATTAATGAACAATCATATACAGTTGTACACAGATTGTAAATGTGCCAGATTATAGCAAAACTGCTAATTTACATCTGTAGTCCCGAGGCAGGTCACACAAGTAAAACAATGTATGAACAAAACATACATACAAAACACAATATAAAAACTTTATAAATCACATTTTAGTTAAAATGAGTGCATGACTGATTTACTTTGATGTGATGTTTAAGTTGTTTAAGGATGCCGGAAATGATAACGGCGTTATAGTTACAGTCAAAGTAATTAGTTAGATTACTCGTTACTGAAAAAAGTAACGCCGTTATTCCCATCACTGAAACTCTCCTCTCATTTTTCTTCTTTTGCAGCTGCATGATAACAATCTTATTTGCCTTTGGTTTGTCACTTTCCGAGTCTTGAAGAAAAGTGTTTTTGATTTTTCTTTTTCCATACTTTTTTACAGGTTTCTTCTTGACAGTTAAATCGTCAGAATCTGAGTCGACTTCATCAATTAGGGACTCTTGACTAAGCTGCACAAACAACAAATAATTTGTAATCATTCTATATAACAATTTGAAGTCATGACTTGTAGTCAGCACTTACCAGTGGTTTGTAAGCGTGCGCTTCAGTGTGCTCCTCCATGATTTCTTGCAGCCTAATGAACCACACACTTGCACCTTTTTCTAGCCTGACACCTGATTTCCTCTGTTGTGCTGCTCCATGATTGGCTCCAGCCTGCTGGACTGAAATTGCCCCAGTGTGCCCCTCCTTGATATCCCGCAACCCACCACCAGGGTTCCGACACATAACACACCTTTTTCAGGAAAGTAAACCTCCAGGGGTCCTTTCCATATTTTTACAGAGACTGCATAAGGACCGTTAGAAAAGCATTACCCATTGATTATTAAGCTTGGACCAGTGGGGTCCGGTGTTCGGGCCCCACCACGTAAAACCAGTCCCCATGACGTGAGTGGAATCTCAGGTTATGGAACCCACCAGGAGTTGAAAACAAGTACACACAGACACACACACATACACATACACACACACAAACATACACACACACACACACACACATACAAACACACACACACACACACACACACACTTCAGATTATGAACTAACACATGACACACAAACTTTAGCATGAAGCAATTTAAAATGTGGAAAACTCTGAAAACCATCTTTTATTTGTAAATAATGGAAATCACAAACTATGAGTTTGTTTCGGTAAATGATGCAAACTTTTAACTTAAAATAATCTCAATAACATTCATATATGTGAACACACACACACTGAAATAAACGGATGAAACTACAGCTCTGTGTGATGTCACACAGTCTGCAGCACACCTGCTCATCCTGGTCATCTCTTATTCCATTAAACCTGCGAGACATTCTGAAGGACAAACCCACACATGTTCAGTGTTTGATGACGTCACAGTTGGTGACATCACCGTAATCCTACATTTCCCATGATGCCATGCGTGTGATAGTAGTAGTAGTACTTGTAGTAGTAGTTTTACTTATTGTCGTACTTGTAGTTGTACTTGTTGCAATACTTGAAGTAGTACTTGTAGTACTAGTAGTATTTGTAGTTGTAGTACTTGTAGTTGTACTGCTATTATGTCTCAAAGTACAGTACTACTACAATAATTACTGTACTTTGTATCAGTACTGTGGTAGTAGTGGTAGTACTTTTAGTAGTAGTAGTAATTGTAGTAGTGGCAGTACAGTACTACTGTAGTAGTTCAGATGCTCTTGCCCAGGATCAGCACACTCATGATGAAGACCATGATGAAGAAGAGCCACATGAGGCCTCGGTCCAGGACGCGGCCGACCCGCCTCCAGTCCGTCATCAGGGCCTGGGCCTCTCTCTGCTCTTGGAACGTGTCGGCGATGGAGCTCACGTCGCCACGGAGACGGTCCAGCGGTGCATACCCACGGATACCAGGACAAAGATGGCGGCCGCAGTGACAGCAGCTCGCGGGGGCTTCCTTCTGTTTGTCTACACAGTCCACGCTCTTTCTGCGACCGGACAAACCCTCCACGCCGCTCGGAACTGAACTGCCGCCATTTTGAAGTCTCTCCTCGCCATGCATCTCTACACCAGACATCTTGTTCTCTGAACTTTGATCCTAAAAATATCATATCACATGTGAGTCTGGTCCACACAGGTCTGTTTCACGCAGGTCTGGTCCACACGGGTCTGATCCACATGGGTCTGGTTCACATGGGTCCTGTCCAAACAAGTCTGGTCCCTATGAGTCAGGTTCAGTTTTGGTCCACATGGGTCTGGTCCAGTCTGGTCACCTCATTTGCTTCTTCTTGCGCTCGCTCTCTGCTCCGTCCTCCATTCTGTAAAATGGCCGACTCCACCGTTAGCAGGACCTCATCAGAATGTTTGGAAGATTCTTCATCTGACAGCGACGTGTTAGCGCCCCCTGCAGCCTGTGGGAGAGGTGAGGTGATTGGTTGATAAGTCAGCACTTTAGAGTCATGGTGACACAGGTCTAAAAACACGACTTTGAAAGAAAAGTGTTTTGGCAGAAGGGGCAGACCTGGTCCTCTGGTTGCGCGCAGGTCTCTCCCAGGTCGTAGACCAGGCAGACCCGGTTCAGGTACTGCAGCACCAAGACTCGGACCCAGCCTGGAACTGGTCTGGCCTCGGGTCCACAGTGATGAAGGTTCATGATGAAGATGGTCAGAGCGGTGGAGGCCGTCACCATCGTCATCGTCGCAATGTAGTATTTACCTAAACCGTTCCAACCGAAATAATATGTCTCATATTCAATGATTAAACGATTATATGCAGTTATGTACAAGTGGGAAAAGCAAAATCCCAGGACTGAAGCTTTAGATCCAGGACTGAGACTGCCCTGGGTCTACAGACTCAGTTTTAGGTCTCGACCTATGTTTTACACCTTCAGTCCTGGATCTACAGCCTCAGTCCTGATCTGCAGTCCTGGATCTGCAGCCTGTCTGTCCATTCGAGAGCAGATCCCTCTTTCAATCTTCACCTCTCTGGGTTTTTGAGTGGTTCTCTGCCGAAACACAGATCTGGGATAACTAAGGACATTTACTAACATTCCTGAACAGTGATCATCCCACTCTCCATGGACCTGTCCTGCGTTCGAACGGTTTGATTATCTAATCTATTTTTGAGGGATCGTCCGACACGGCAGCTGTTGCGATTGAGGCTGATTCATACCGAGGACAGGTCTCACCGATCAGGGGGACACTCTCGGAGGGCGGCATGCTCTCGGCCACCAGCAGCTGGAACACGGTGAGGGCCAGGAGCACCGTGACGCCCAGGGACACCTTCTCCCCGCTCTCGGCCGGCAGGTAGAACCCGAGCGGGGCCAGGAAGGAGATCATCATGCAGGGGAGCAGCAGGTTGAAGATGTAGAAGGAGGCTCTGCGCTTGAGCTGCAGCGTGAAGGTGATGTCCGGGTACGGGTCCGAGCAGCACCCATACAGGATCACGTTCTTCTTCGCAGGCATGCCCAAGACCTGCGGGAAGACCAGGGTTAAACAGGGCTAAAACAGGCCGAAGACCTGGGGGAAGACCAGGACTAAACGGCTAAAACAGGCCCAAGACCTGAAGGAAGTCCAGGGTTAAACAGGTCTAAAACAGACCGAAGACCTGAGGGAAGACCAGGGTTAAACAGGTCTAAAACAGGCCCAAGACCTGAGGGAAGACCAGGGTTAAACAGGTCTAAAACAGGCCCAAGAACTGCGGGAAGACCAGGGTTAAACAGGTCTAAAACAGGCCCAAGACCTGAGGGAAGACCAGGGCTAAACAGGTCTAGAACAGGCAAACAGAACAGTAAAGAATGTTCTCGAATGCGGGGGGACCGTCCCTTCTCGTTTCTCTAGATCAGTGTCTCCCAAAGTGGGGTCCGCGGCCCCCTGGTGGGCCGCGAGGGTACTGCAGGGGGGCCGCGGGAGGTCATAAAAATATATATATATATATATATAATTATTTAATGTTAAATTTATAATGTTTTGTTTGTAATATTAAAATATTTGTGTTCATTATTTGACTTGAATAATCCACTGTAATCATTTTTGTATTACAATGTTTGTAGCAGAGGCTATTTCCCCAAAATAAAATAACCAGAAGAGCCTATTCTTAATGTTGTCTTCTTGGTTATTATTTTGGGGGGGCCACGCAGACCCGTCAGATTTTTAAGGGGGCCTCGGTGTTACTGAGTTTGGGAATGGCTGCTCTAGATAGATACTTTATCGATCCCCGTAGGAGAAATCCATGTGTTGTGTAAAATATGTTGCATAGATCCTTTAGAACAGGATCCAGACTTTTTCACGAGCAAATCAAACACAATCACAACTACTATTCCGTTGTCATTCCTGTGTAGACTGTAGGGGGTGCTCCGGTGTCCCCCACTACAAAAACATGCACAGTAGGTACAGTATGAATGTAGCGAGTGCGTGCATGGATGGTGTTGGTCGGAGGCTTTGATGCACCAGTGAGTTCGGCGTCTCACCGTCATCACCGTGTGGCGAGAATGAAACAATATCTGAACTCTGAACATTGTAAAGCGCCATGGGTGACCTTGGTTTGTAAAAATGCGCTATATAAAAAGAATTACTTGCTATACTTACTTACTCACCTGTAGCCACGCCCCCTCGTCTTTAGCCACGCCCCTCAGCTCTGACTACACCTCTTAACTGTCCAGCTTGATGTAATTTCTAGTGTTTCCCCCCTGACCTTGCCCCTCCCCCTGTGTCCGCACCCTCCCCTTGTCCCAGCCCCCTCCCCCTGTCCCCGCCCCTCACCTGCCACTCCACGTTGGGCACCAGGTCTGCCATTTCAGCAGAGTCCAGCTCGATGTTCAGGTCCATCTGGTTCCCGTTGTGGGTCCAGGAGCCAAAGGTCAGGACGCACTGCTGAAGGTCAAAGGGGAAGAAGGCCACGTCCACGGAGCAGGAGGACTTTGTGATGGACGGCTGGTCCCAGGTCAGCTGACCGTCACTGCGCAGGGCCACGTTCGTCTCTATGGAACTGGAGAACTCATCGTCTGCACTGAGGGGCCAGAGACCAGGGTGAGAAACACTGAGGGGGAGGGGCCGGAGACCAGGGTGAGAAACAATGAGGGGGAGGGGCCAGAGACCAGGGTGAGAAACACTGAGGGGGAGGGGCCAGAGACCAGGGTGAGAAACACTGAGGGGGAGGGGCCGGAGACCAGGGTGAGAAACAATGAGGGGGAGGGGCCGGAGACCAGGGTGAGAAACACTGAGGGGGAGGAGCCGGAGACCAGGGTGAGAAACACTGAGGGGGAGGGCCCGGAGACCAGGGTGAGAAACACTGAAGGGGAGGGCCCGGAGACCAGGGTGAGAAACACTGAGGGGGAGGGGCCAGAGACCAGGGTGAGAAACACTGAGGGGGAGGGGCCAGAGACCAGGGTGAGAAACACTGAGGGGGAGGGCCCGGAGAACAGGGTGAGAAACACTGAGGGGGAGGGGCCGGAGACCAGGGTGAGAAACAATGAGGGGGAGGGGCCGGAGACCAGGGTGAGAAACAATGAGGGAGAGGGGCCGGAGACCAGGGTGAGAAACACCCTCTGCTGGTGAAGCAAGAAATAACATCTGCTTTTATATTAGTACATCCAACATGGAGGTCTGTGTGTGTGTGTGTGTGTGTATTACCTGTTGTACAACACTATGTCTGGTTTCCACACATAGCGACTCGGGAGGCGGATGGACTCTAGACCGTCATAGTCGTCTTTGGACCAAGTCAAGAACGAGTCCATCCAGACCTGACGAACCCAGAGGTACAGGGTCAAGATCTGGTTCCTCTCATCCTGAGGACCAGAAAAAGACCAGTGAGAGAGACCAGAGAGGGACCAGTGAGAGAGAACTGAGAGGGACCATTGAGAGAGACTAGAAAGAGGGACCAGAGAGAGACCAGAGAGAGACCAGAGAGAGACCAGAGAGAGAACTGAATGGAGACAATTGAGGGATTGGAAAGAAACAAGAGAGAGAGCAGAGGAGTCAGAGGTCACTCACCATGTCAATGATCTGGGACAGAGTGACCTGCAGAGTCACGTTGATGGCCTGCTCTGTGTTTTCCACTGGACGCAGAGCACTAGTGTAGTTCACAAACAGGTCTCTGAACAACTGCTGAGCATAGTGCCCCCTGGCAGCCAGACACACTGTAATATACATACACGCTGTAATATATACACACACACACACACACATACATGCACAGTAACACACGTATACACAAATTGTAATATACACACACACACACACACACATGCATACACGTACACACTGTAACACACACTGCAATACCCAAACCCACAACAGTCTTTAAAAGGATTGTATGTGTAAAGGGTTTTGGGCCAAATCTTGATGTAGAAGAATCTGAAGGACACGGCTGTAAAAGGAAGTGTCCTTTAGGTGAGGAGAGAGAGGGGGGGAGTTGTGAGGGGGAGGGAGGGGAGACTGCACCATCAGGACTCTTGACACAAAACAGCTGCTGCTCATCAGCTCCTGGAACACTTTCATCACACACTGTCTCTCTTTCCATCTCCCCTCTCCTCTCTCTCCTGCAGAGAGACCAGCAAGAGGCCAGAGACCAGAGAGAGAACTGAGACAGAGACCAGAGAGAGAACTGAGACAGAGACCAGAGAGAGAACTGAGACAGAGACCAGAGAGAGACCTGAGACAGAGACCAGAGAGAGACCTGAGACAGAGACCAGAGAGAGACCTGAGACAGAGACCAGAGAGAGACCTGAGACAGAGACCAGAGAGAGACCTGAGACAGAGACCAGAGAGAGACCTGAGAGAGCTGAACCAGTGAGAGACCACAGAGAGGCCACAGAGAAACCAGAACGAAAGACCAGCTAGGGAGCAGAGAGACCATGAAAGACCAGAGAAATACCAGAAAGAGAGAAACCAGATAAAAAAGACCAGCGAGAACTCAAAGAACATAGAAAGATCTTAGAGAGTAAATAAAGACCAAAGAGAGACCAGAGATGAATGTCCAAAACCTCCAGGCTCTGTGTCTTCTGCTCTCCCGTGTGGTCGTCCTCGTCTGGTGACATCACACTGTGTCGCTCATGTGTCTTTGTCGCTTTGTTTGAATCTTTCTCAAACACAGAGTCGAGCGGCTGAGTGTCTGGACCTGTGTTTGGACATAAGTCACTAATGCAGCGCCTGGCCTGGGTCTGTGCTCTACGGGGGCTGTGGGCAGTGGTCTGTGCTCTACGGGGGCTGAGGTCCACAGTCACATGTCTGTGTTTGCGACCTCCCTCTGGTGACAACGTAAGGAATTACGTAGAGCTCTGTCTGTAGACGCTGCTCCTTCAGGTGCAAGCCTGGGGAGTTACATAGAGCTCTGTCTGTAGACGCTGCTCCCTCAGGTGCATCCTGTGCAGTTACCTAGAGCTTTGTCTGTAGACGCTGCTCCCTCAGGTGCAAGCCTGGGCAGTTACATAGAGCTCTGTCTGTAGACGCTGCTCCCTCAGATGCAAGCCTGGGCAGTTACATAGAGCTCTGACAGCAGACGCTGATCTCTCTGGAGCCAGCATACAAAGTTATTGGGAGCTCTATGTGCAGACACTGCTCCGTCTGGTCTCAGCATAGGGAGTTTATATCCAAAAGGTTCCTGTTTAAAGGAGACGTGTTCTAATCATCTCTGAGGCGTCGCACCTGGTTAGCAGCTTCATGAGAACCTTATGGAAACATTCATACAAGACAGAGTTTAAAACACTGACCTGAAAAGGAGACGAGTAGCAAAAGCCCCACACATCGCATCATCTGAAGTCCTGGACCGGACCTGGACCAGTCCTGGTTCAGACCTGATTTAGTCCTGCTTTAGAGCTGCTTTAGTCCTACTTTAGAGCTGCTTTAGACCTGCTTTAGTCCTACTTTAGACCTGCTTTAGTCCTGCTTTAGTCCTACTTTAGACCTGCTTTAGTCCTGCTTTAGTCCTACTTTAGAGCTGCTTTAGTCCTACTTTAGAGCTGCTTTAGACCTGCTTTAGTCCTACTTTAGAGCTGCTTTAGTCCTACTTTAGAGCTGCTTTAGACCTGCTTTAGTCCTACTTTAGAGCTGCTTTAGTCCTACTTTAGAGCTGCTTTAGTCCTGCTTTAGTCCTGCTTTAGTCCTACTTTAGAGCTGCTTTAGACCTGCTTTAGTCCTACTTTAGAGCTGCTTTAGTCCTACTTTAGAGCTGCTTTAGCCCTGCTTTAGTCCTGCTTTAGACCTGGTCCTTGTCCTTACTCAGCCCTCCTTTAAAATGCAGTCCTCAGTGGAATGAGGAGGAGTTTTTAGACAGAAGTGAGCACCCCCCTCACCACACACACGCACCTAGGCACAGACACACCACACACACACACCTAGGCACACACACACCACACACACACACCTAGGCACAGACACACACACACACACACACACACCACACACCTAGGCACACACACACCACACACACACACCTAGGCACAGACTCACACACACACACACCTAGGCACAGACTCACACACACACTAAAAGGACAAATACACTAGTGTTTTTAACGATGACTTTATTTGTTGAAAATTAACCCATTCCTTCTATTTCAAAACCGTTATGCTTTAGTCTGAGTCTGATTGTGGCCCTGGCTTAAAGATCATGTACCTGTATTCTGTGTATTTGAGATGTTGTGTCCATAATATTTCAGATCCCATTTGGAGCTGGTCACTTTTTCATAAAAAAAATCTGGGGTACGTAACATTAGCATCATAAATAACACATGTAGATTGTTGAACAAAAAGTCTTATAGTAAAATGTTGTTTACAAATCAGACCACAACATGCATGAATGTTACGTACCTCAGCTTTAATGTTATGGACCTGTAATCCTGCCAATATTATAAGGATGGTGAGATTTAGGTTCCCTCCCTTTAAATGTGCTCATGCTTGTTTGGGATTGGTGACTCGGCCAGTCAGCAGCAGTGCTCCGGTTGATTGGTCGCGGATCACGAAGACAAAAGGTCGGTCGACGTGATAGGTCAGAGCAGAGGGGTGGGCAGGCTTAGGGGCGGGCTGTAGGCCATCAGGGGCGGAGTCTAGCACCACGTTGTGAAGTACAGAGCTCAGCGTGACTGGCTGCTGAGAGATCTGGTCCAAACCCGTGTTCGCCAGCCAATCAGAGAGGCCTGTGACACAAAAGAGCCAATCAGAGAGGTCTGTATCAAAAGAGAGCCAATCAAAGAGGTCTGTGATAGAAGAGAGCCAATCAGAGAGTTCTGGGACACAAGAGCCAATCAGAGAGGTCTGTGACAGAATAGAGCCAATCAGAGAGCAGAACCTGTGTGACCTGACCATGGATCTATAATAATAGGGACCTGACCCAACGTGGAGGAGAAGCAGCTGTCGCTTTGAATCCGCTGATGCCTGTCCTACTGTATTCCCTGAGTGTTTCAATCAAGGTACCTTCACCGTGACTCAGGAGGATGTCAGGCGTGTCTTGTCCAGGACCACAGTCCGGAAAGCCCCAGGCCCGGGCGGCATCCCTCCTCGTGTCCTGAAACTGTGCTCTGAGCAACTTGCCCCTGTGCTAACAGACATTTTCAACCTGTCGCTAAGGAACTGTACTGTGCCGAACTGCTTTAAAGAGTCGACCATCATTCCAGTTCCTAAGAAAACTCCTGTGACATGCCTGAATGACTATCGTCCTGTGGCCCTCACGTCTGTTCTTATGAAGACTTTTGAGCAGCTTGTGCTGGACTTCATTAAGAGCCAGATCCTTGTGAGTGTTGACCCACTCCAGTTTGCTACAGACAGAACAGGAGTGTGGAGGATGCCATCTCCTTTGCTCTGAACTCTGTCTACAGTCACTAGGACACTAGTAAATCTGTCGCGAGAATGCTTTTCATAAATTATAGCTCTGCTTTTAACTGCCTTGTCCCAGGTAAACTGATTGAAAAGCTCATGTCTCTCGGTTTAAGTGTTGCCATGTGTAAATGGATTTTTAGCTTTTTAACTGACAGATCTCAGAGAGTGAAAATCAATGACTGTTTTTCTGATGTTGTTTCTGTGAGCACTGGTTCTCCTCAGGGATGTATTTTGAGTCCTTTGCTTTTTACTTTGTACACTCATGACTGTATGTCCTCCTCTGACTCAAACTTGATCATCAAATATGCTGATGACACCACCATCATCGGTCTCATCAGTGTCAATGATGAATCCTCTTATAGAGCAGAGATACAAATGTGGTTCAGTGGAGTCAAACTAACAACCTCCAGTTGAACGCATCCAAAACATGTGAACTGGTCTACGACTTCAGTCGCAATAGTTCTCATTTGCCTGTCGTAATCGACAACTCCCAGGTACAGATCGTAGAGGAGTGCAAGTTTCTGGGTTTAACTCTGTCTAACCTGAAATGGGTTAAAAACACTGACCGAGTCGTTAAGAAAGCTCGTCAGCGTCTCTACTTTCTGCGTAAACTTAGAGAATTTACCACTAACTCTAAGATTCTGCTTAACTTTTATGGCTGCACCATTGAGAGTTTACTTGTTGGTTCTGTGTCTGTGTGGTTTGGAAACATCACAGATAAAGAAAAGAGATCTTTAAACAAGGTGCTCCGCTCTGCAAAGAGGACCGTGGGCTGTGAGCTTCCTGTTCTGGAGGTTCTTTATAAATCCAGACTTTTGAACAAAGCTCTTAGGATTGTTAATGACTCTTCTGGCCACCCTGGGAAAGCCATGTTCCAGCTTCTTCCCTCTGGCAGAAGATATCGCTCTCTGAGATGCAGGACATCTCGTTACGCTAACAGTTTTTATCCACAAGCTGTTATCAGTGTGAACAGAGCACTTTAATGATTTGCACTTGTTTTGAAACTGTTTTAATCGATCGATTTCACAGTGACTTTTGTTTACTGTTTTATTTGTTTTATTTTTGTCTTTTAATGTTGTTTTATGTCTGTATTTGTCTGTGCACACTGGAGACTTTTCGCTAATGTATTCCAATGTGGTTTTTTTACTGCAAATGGCAAATAATCTGAATCTGAATCTGAATCTGAAGGAGAATATACCATATTCAGGACTAAGCCAGGACAGGACCAGTCCTGGTTCAGTTCTGGTTCAGTTCTGATAGGACCTGGTCTGGTCCTCACTCAGTCCTGGTTACAGACCTAGCTCTGGCAGCAGTGGTAGCAGATCTGTGGAGAAGACGAGCTTGAGACTGGGCATGCTCAGATGGGCGTTAGCCGTTAGCAGCGTGTTAGCAAGGTCCTGCACGAACTCGGCGGTCAGAGCGTCCTCAATGGCCGAAAGGTTAAAGGTCACAGCGTCCGGCAAAAAGACAAAGAGACTGACGCCGTCCACCAGGGGGAGCTCTGCAATCTGAGGACAACAACCACAACAACAGGTAAACAACAACTTGTGTGTGTGCGTGTGTGTGTGTGCATGCATGCGTGCGTGTGTGTCCTGGTCCAGTTGAGGTTCAGACCTGTCCCAGTCCTGGCCCAGTCACTGACCGTGCAGCTCAGGTCTGAATCGATGCCAATCTTCAGGGGGAAATCATCTTGTTGCATCATAGGAACTTGAACTGGAGAAGAACCTTCGATCTGAAACTGACCCGAGACAGACCTGCTGAAGCGGGTCGCCCACCGCCCTGAGACCAGAGAGACCGGATTAGAGCCCACCCTGAGACAAGAGAAAGAGACCACAGGAAGACCAAAGAGCAATTGGTCTTGAGACCAGAGTAAGACCAGAGAGAGATCAGAGCGAGACCAGAAACAGACCAGAGAGAGAGCAGAGAGACCAAAGAGCGATCTTTCAGAGAGAGACCAGTGAGAAACCACAGTGAGATCAGAGAGACCAGAGACCGTTGAAGTATGCTGCGGTGATGGCGGTCACTCCCTGGTTTCGGGGCAGAGGTTTGGTCAGGATCTTGGCCACTTTCCCTGCCGTCTTCTGCGACACCCAGTCGTTGATTTCCTTCTGGTCCCTGGCTCCTCCCTGAAGAGCTTTGGGTCTGATACCATAGGTCTGTTCCACCAGGGAGAAGTACTCCTGCTTCAGACGGAGACCTGTGGAGGGTGGTAGTAGCAAGAATAACTTAGTAAGAAGGTCAGAGTTAATTTAGCGCATTATACAGACCATGGTCACACAAAGCACTTTAACATTCTTGTTGTACCATTCTCTCCATGTGGTGATGACACATTCTTTACATTCAGACTGTCTGTTGTATTAGTCTAGTATTGAGTGGCAGGGGAAACCTACACAGACACGGGGAGAACACGCAAACTCCATACAGAAAGTGTAGATGGAATTGATGCCACCGTGGCGCCCACTACCACTGTTTTGGGGTTTGTTTTTCATCCCCGCCTTCACTATTAGACGTACTTGAAAACTCTGCAGGCATAATATAATCGGCAATGAAGTCTATTGCTCTCACACCCATATTAGCTCGGTCCAGAGTCCTGTCCAACATTCAAAACTACTCCCCATACGTTCGTCCAAAGCCACCTAGGGTATCCAATCTTCCTGATTCCATTCCACACCCACTTCCCCCTCGTTCAACACTCAAAACCTCCGCCTCAGCCCACCCCTCCCCTAACCCATCACCAAAAACCCCTCCATCTCCCCGTCCCCCTCGTCCAACTCCCAAGAACCACCCACCTCTCCATCCTCCTCCCCCGCTTTCCCCTTCCCCTCTTATCTCTAAACACTAGGATGCACAAAGTCTTTGCTTCGCAGCCACTGGCAGTCTAGTTAGAGGAGAGACCCGGCTGGAGCCCTGTCATGAAGCCACCTGTGCCATTCCCTTAGTGATAACACAAAGAATACATAACAAAAAGACATCTGGAGTTTATCAGTCTAATCAAGAACATCTAATTCTTGTTCCGTGTAAGAATCAGCCGACCACAACCGTTGATCCTGAAACTTGCCATGTTTAATGTCAGATCTCTCTGTAACAAGTCTTTTTTAATCAATTATTTTATTTGTTCTTATAATCTTGATCTTATATTCATGGGTGAAACATGGCTTGACCAAAATACAGGAAATGCAGTTTTAATAGAAGCATCACCACCAAACTTCAAAATTGAATCTGAAACACGTGAAAACAGAAAGGAGGAGGCTTAGCTGCCATTTTTAGAGACTACTTTGTCTCCCATAGAATGTCTCTTGGGAAGTTTCCGTCTTTTGAATATGTGTCTTTTAAAATACAACAAAAACAATCTCCTCCAATACTTTTCGTTGTCCTATACAAGCCACCACAGTCATGTCACAGTTTTATTGATAATTTTACCGAGTTGCTTTCAGTTGTATGCACAGATTTTGATAATTTAGTTATTACAGGGGATTTTAATATTCATGTGGATAATGTTGATGACAGAAATGCAAAAGAGCTGAGTTCTTTACTTCATACCTTTGGTCTCACTCAGCACGTCAGTGGCCCCACCCACAGCAGAGGGCACACTCTAGATCTGTTAGTCACTAAGGGGGTGAATATTTCAAATGTAAACATGGTCGATGTTGCTCTTTCGGATAATTTCTGTGTATTTTTTGACATGTGTTTCACTAACAAACCACCAGTGGACTCTGCAACTGTACAAAGAAGACGCATACATTAAAATACGAGTGTAAAAATACGAGTGAACTAATAAACTTTGAGAATGCTTGTGTTCTACTGTAGATGAACTGTTTAACTCTGTCACCTCTAGTGTTTTGAATGTTCTGGACACCATCGCTCCTGTGAATGTTGAAATAGTGAAAAATAAGCATAAGACGCCATGGGCTAAAGCAGACTCGGTCAGGGCACAAAAGAGAGAGTGCCGGAGGGCCGAGCGGAAGTGGCGCAAGTCCAACCTCCAGGTTGATTTCGAGATCTTCAAAGATAAGTTGTGTGAGTATAACCGGGTGCTACGTAGTACGAGAGAAAGGTATTTTTCTGAAATGATTGAAGGCTGCAGCAACAATCTGCGTGTTCTGTTTTCAACAGCCATTATAACTAACTTCTAAACGTAAATGTAATGAGTTTGCAAATTTCTTCCATGACAAGGTTCAAGGCATCCAAAACGCCATTGTCTCCAATCCACAGATAACATTCCAACAACCAGAAAGGCTCTCTGAGCTAACTCACTTTGCACCTGTAAATGATCAAACTGTCCAAGAGATAATCTCCAGTTTGAGCTCCTCCACATGCAGCCTGGATGTACTACCCACTAGATTTCTGAAGTCTGTTCTGAGCAGTCTGTTACCTTCACTCACACAGATAGTAAACATGTCCCTTCATTCTGGAATATTCCCAAAGGCCCTGAAAACTGCAGTCATCAGGCCCCTGCTAAAAAAGAGCAGTCTGGATGCTACGGTACTTAACAACTATCGTCCCATCTTAAATCTGCCATTTATGGGAAAAGTCCTTGAGAAAGTTGTCTACCTACAGCTTACTAGATTTCTTATAATCAACAACTCATTTGATATGTTTCAGTCCGGCTTTAGACCCCACCACAGCACTGAGACTGCTCTCGTTAAGGTTACAAACAATATCCGGCTGAACACTGACGCAGGCAAAGTCTCAATCCTAATCCTGTTAGATCTGAGTGCTGCCTTTGACACTGTCGACCATGAGATCCTCTTACAGAGACTAGAGGACTGGGTTGGTGTCACTGGCACCGCCCTAAGTTGGTTTAGGTCTTACCTTGAAGACAGGAAGTACTTTGTGGAGATTGGAAACTGTGTCTCAGATCATATGGCTCTGCTGCAGTTTCTTGCAGCACTTTCTCTCACTCTGATCATTGGTCTCTCTCTCACTCCTCTAGCCCTCCGCGCTCTCGTCGTTGCCTGCTACGCGGAGTTGCTATGCGTTCCCCGCTCTGCTGCGATTCATCACGGGTAACGTTGTGAGGAAGCCAGTATTCTTGGGTTTCATATGACGTCGGGGCAGTGGCGCGAATGACAAACGTGGGACAGGACTGGACCGGACGTGACGTACCCTGACAGTGTCTCTCGTCGCGTTTCAAAATAGAAAACAGATGTTACTCAGTTTTCAATGGAAAAATAATTCCAGCGTTTATTTACAGTGATGTCTGCCGTCCACGACACATAATGTGAACTAATTCACATTTGAGTTCTTTATTTAAAAATGTGTTGCATTCAGTTCAACGTTCACAAAAAAATGAGTGTGTTCAATGAACGCCTTTTGCCAATTCCCATTTCTAACATTTTACTGTCTCAGCCTCCTCATGCGACATGTACATCTCTCTATTGTGATCAATAAAGTTTATATTATCTTTGCTGTAGCAGCAGCAATAGCAGCAGCAGTAGCAGCAGCAGTAGCAGCAGCAGTAGCAGCAGCAGTAGCAGTAGCAGCAGCAGTAGCAGTAGCAGTAGCGGTAGCAGCAGCAGCAGCAGTAGCAGTAGCAGTAGCAGTAGCAGTAGCAGTAGCAGCAGCAGTAGCAGCAGCAGTAGCAGTAGCAGTAGCAGTAGCAGCAGCAGTAGCAGCAGCAGTAGCGGTAGCAATAGCAGTAGCAATAGCAGTAGCGGTAGCAATAGCAGTAGCAATAGCAGTAGCGGTAGCAATAGCAGTAGCAATAGCAGCAGCAGTAGCAGTAGCAATAGCAATAGCAGGCGGCACGGTGGCTGAGTGGATAGCACTCTCGCCTCTCAGCAAGAAGGTCCTGGGTTCGAATCCCGGTCGGACCAGGGCCTTTCTGAGTGGAGTTTGCATGTTCTCCCCGTGTCTGCGTAGGTTTCCTCCGGGTACTCCGGTTTCCCCTACCGCTAAAAATATGTAAAATAGTTCTGGCATGTGCCTCCTATACTGGCGACCCCGCTCCCATCTCTGTGTGGAGTGAGAGACAAATGCCCAAAAAAAAAAAAAAAATAAATAAAAAAACAAATAACAATTGTAAACCGCTTTGAGACTCAGCTCTGCAGTGAAAAGGCAGTATATAAATAATTACTTACTTACTACTACTTACTTACAGTAGCAGTAGCAGTAGCAGCAGCAGTAGCGGTAGCAGCAGCAGTAGCAGCAGCAGTAGCGGTAGCAATAGCAGTAGCAATAGCAGTAGCGGTAGCAATAGCAGTAGCAATAGCAGCAGCAGTAGCAGTAGCAATAGCAGTAGCAGTAGCGGTAGCAATAGCAGCAGCAGTAGCAGTAGCAGTGGTAGCAGCAGCAGTAGCAGTAGCAGCAGCAGTAGCAGTAGTAGTAGCAGCAGCAATAGCAGTAGCAGCAGCAGTAGCAGTAGCAGTAGTAGTAGCAGCAGCAGTAGCAGTAGCAGTGGCAGTAGCAGTAGTAGTAGTACTCACGTCTGCTTAAGTACAGTCTGGCTGCAGTACTCAGGCCTTTCCCGGTGGAGGCGCTGGAGATCAGGGAGCTCAGGGTGGTGTGGAGAGCCGGGTCCTGCCACGTGTGGTACCGCAGCATACGAGTCAGATCCCTCTGAGAGTAAGGCGAGCCGCCTGTCGTCATGGAAACAGAGGTGTGAGAGTTTGGGGGATGGAGACTTATGAGAGATATTATATTATAATCGTTGACCATCAGTGCGCCACAGATTAGAAACGCCCGTGACCCTCAGTAATGACATCATTGCGTACCCATGGACAGCTGCGTCAGGGCGCTCGTGACGCTGAGTGATGACATCAGCACGTTCCCGCTCTCACGCCGACACGCCGACCTGAACAGGTTGAAGCCAAAGTCTGCAGCGGCGGCAGCCATCTTGGTGGTGGGTGTGGTGAACAGCTCCACTGGCTCCTCCTCCTCTGGGGGCGTGGCCTCAGGGTCAGACTGTGGGGGGATCAGAATTTTATAACGGCATCTTATGTGAACTGGACTGGACCAGACCCATGTGGACCAGAGCAAACCAGACCAAACCCATGTGGACCAGACTCATGTGTCTGAATATAAAGCCACAGTCTGTAACGAGACAGATCAGTTCAATGACAGCAAAGCAGGGAATGGCTTGGTTAGGTCTGTGATGGGAGACCTCACACTGAGAGCCACAGTGTTTATGTAGTCCATCTTTCCTCCAGCAGAGGGCGCCCCTGCCTTTGTCACATACAGACTTTCTCTTATTGATCTTTTTGTGTCAGGACGTTTAAACTACACTGAAAGCAGCATTTGCACTCAGGAAGGGTCAGGGGCAGGGGTCATAGAGTTCCATGCGCCAGCATGGAGCAAATAAGTGCTTTTTTTTTGTCAGATAAAAAAGTAAAAAGGTACCTGAGCCAGAGCTGATCCCAGCAGCAAAGCAGAGAGCAGCAGAAAGGAAAGCCCCATCCTGGAACAGACCGGGTTAAAAACAGGGTTTAGACCAAATTAATCCAGCTCCAGTCTTGCTTTAGTCCTGCTTTGGACCTGCTTTAGACTTGCTTTAGTTCAGGTGAGTGTTCTCGGACCTGTTTTAGGTGCAGCGTTGCTCCTCCAGTCTCTCAGTCTCAGTCTGGTGTCAGTCTGATCTCAGTCTGGTGTCAGTCTGGTCTCAGTCTGATCTCAGTCTGGTCTCAGTCTGGGTCTGGTCAGAACATCTGGAAGACGTTTACCTCTGACTGAAGCACACAGAGGAGGGTGGGGTTTAAGAGCTGTTCTTTTCCAAACTGCTTTGAGATCTGTATGATTTGAGTCTGTTCAGTTTTAACTCTTCATACTGAGAGACCTAAGCAGCACATGCCCACAGTGACACTGGTCTGGTCCTGTTCTAGGTTTTGGTCTGGTCTTTGTCTGGGTATGGTCATGGTCCTGGTCTGGTCAGGAAACTGGTTTGTTCCCAGATTGTTCTCTGTGTTTACAACCTCAAACTGTTCCACTGGTCCATCCTGGGTCCAGAACAATTCCAGAGCTGGTCCAGACCCGGTTGAGACTTGGTCCTGACCTAAATTTTGCTCTGGACTCAATTGAACCATTTTATTGTGAAATTCCTGTGGCCCAGTCTGGCCTCTTACTGTGAAATTTCACATATGACTCATAGCCAGTGCTGGACCTGGTTCAGTCTTAGACCTGGTTCATTCCTGGACTTGGTTCAGTCCTGGACCTGGTTCAGTCCTGGACCTGGTTCAGTCTTGGACCTGGTTCATTCCTGGACTTGGTTCAGTCCTGGACCTGGTTCAGTCTTGGACCTGGTTCATTCCTGGACCTGGTTCAGTCCTGGACCTGGTTCAGTCCTGGACCTGGTTCAGTCCTGGACCTGGTTCAATCCTGGACCTGGTTCAGTCTTGGACCTGGTTCATTCCTGGACCTGGTTCAGTCCTGGACCTGGTTCAGTCCTGGACCTGGTTCAGTCCTGGACCTGGTTCAGTCCTGGACCTGGTTCAGTCCTGGACCTAGTCCTGGGACATTCCTATTTAACAAAGTTGGAAAATCAAGTGCAGTAGTGAGCAGCTCCACAAGAGGGCAGACCAGAGCAAAGAGAGTGTGTGTGTGTGTGTGTGTGTATATATATATATGTGCGTGTGTATGTGTGTGTCTATCCGTGTGTGTATGTGTGTGTGTGTGTCTATCCGTGTGTGTTTGTGTCTATCAGTGTGCGTGTGTGTGTGAGTATGTGTGCACATGTGTGCGTTTGTACATGTATGTGCGTGTGTGTCTGTCTGTGCATCTCCTTATTGCAGTGCACCTGGTGCACAGTTAGAGGCGCTGTCACACTGTGTTTGACTTACACATGTTTACAGACCTGAGCTTTAGACCTGCTTTAGACCTGCTTTAGTCCTGCTTTAGTCCTGCTTTAGACCTGCTTTAGTCCTGCTTTAGTCCTGCTTTAGACCTGCTTTAGTCCTGCTTTAGACCTGCTTTAGTCCTGCTTTAGACCTGCTTTAGACCTGCTTTAGACCTGCTTTAGTCCTGCTTTAGTCCTGCTTTAGTCCTGCTTTAGACCTGCGTTAGACCTGCTTTAGACCTGCTTTAGAGCTGCTTTAGTCCTGCTTTAGTCCTGCTTTAGACCTGCTTTAGTCCTGCTTTAGACCTGCTTTAGACCTGCTTTAGACCTGCTTTAGACCTGCTTTAGACCTGCTTTAGTCCTGCTTTAGACCTGCTTTAGTCCTGCTTTAGTTCTGCTTTAGACCTCCTTTAGACCTGCTTTAGACCTGCTTTAGACCTGCTTTAGACCTGCTTTAGTCCTGCTTTAGTCCTGCTTTAGACCTGCTTTAGACCTGCTTTAGACCTGCTTTAGACCAGCTTTAGACCTGCTTTAGTCCAGCTTTAGTCCTGCTTTAGACCTGCTTAAGTTCTGCTTTAGTCCTGCTTTGGTCTTGCTTTAGTCCTGCTTTAGACCAGCTTTAAACCTGCTTTAGACCTGATTTAGTCCTGCTTTAGTCCTGCTTTAGTTCTGCTTTAGACCTGCTTTAGTCCTGCTTTAGACCTGCTTTAGACCTGCTTTAGACCTGCTTTAGTCCTGCTTTAGTCCTGCTTTAGACCTGCTTTAGACCTGCTTTAGTCCTGTTTTAGACCTGCTTTAGTCCTGCTTTAGACCTGCTTTAGACCTGCTTTAGACCTGCTTTAGACCTGCTTTAGACCTGCTTTAGACCTGCTTTAGTCCTGCTTTAGTCCTGCTTTAGTCCTGCTTTAGACCTGCTTTAGTCCTGCTTTAGACCTGCTTTAGACCTGCTTTAGTCCTGCTTTAGACCTGCTTTAGTCCTGCTTTAGTCCTGTTTTAGACCTGCTTTAGTCCTGCTTTAGACCTGCTTTAGACCTGCTTTAGACCAGCTTTAGACCAGCTTTAGACCTGCTTTAGTCCAGCTTTAGTCCTGCTTTAGACCTGCTTTAGTTCTGCTTTAGTCCTGCTTTGGTCTTGCTTTAGTCCTGCTTTAGACCAGCTTTAAACCTGCTTTAGACCTGATTTAGTCCTGCTTTAGTCCTGCTTTAGACCTGCTTTAGACCTGCTTTAGCCCTGTCTTAGTCCTGCGTTAGACCTGCTTTAGTCCTGCTTTAGACCTGCTTTAGTTCTGCTTTAGACCTGCTTTAGTCCTGCTTTAGACCTGCTTTAGTCCTGCTTTAGACCTGCTTTAGACCTGCTTTAGACCTGCTTTCGAGCTGCTCTAGTCCTGCTTTAGACCGGCTTTAGACCTGCTCTAGTCCTGCTTTAGGCCGGCTTTAGACCTGCTTTAGTCTTGCTTTAGACCAGCTTTAGACCTGCTTTAGTCCTGCTTTAGACCAGCTTTAGACCTGCGTTAGACCTGCGTTAGACCTGCTTTAGACCTGCTTTAGACCTGCGTTAGACCTGCTTTAGACCTACTTTAGACCTGCTTTAGACCTGCTTTAGTCCTGCGTTAGACCTGCTTTAGTCCTGCTTTAGACCTGCTTTAGACCTGCTTTAGTGCTGCTTTAGACCTGCTTTAGACCTGCTTTAGTGCTGCTTTAGCCCTGCTTTAGACCTGATTAAGTCTTGCTTTAGTCCTGTCTTAGTCCTGCTTCAGACCTGCGTTAGTCCTGCTTTAAACCTGCCTTAGTCCTGCTTTAGACCTGCTGTAGTCCTGTCTTAGTCCTGCTTTAGACCTGCATTAGTCCTGCTTTAGACCTGCTTTAGACCTGCTGTAGTCCTGCCTTAGTCCTGCGTTAGACCTGCGTTAGACCTGCTTTAGACCTGGTTTAGACCTTCTTTAGTCCTGCTTCAGACCTGCGTTAGTCCTGCTTTAGACCTGCGTTAGTCCTGCTTTAGACCTGCCTTAGACCTGCTTTAGACCTGCCTTAGTCCTGCTTTAGACCTGCGTTAGACCTGCTTTAGACCTGATTAAGTCTTGCTTTAGTCTTGCTTTAGACCTGCTTTAGTCCTGCTTTAGACCTGCTTTAGTCCTGCTTTAGTCTTGATTTGGACCTGCTTTAGACCTGCTTTACGCTTTAGTCCAGCCCTAGACCAGTTTTAGTCCTGCTTTAGTCTTGATTTGGACCTGCTTTAGATAACGTTTAGTCCTGCTTTAAAAAGACCGGACTAAAGCAGGTTCAAAGCAGGTCTAAAGTCCTTCTTTAGTCTGGCTTTGAACCTGCTTTTGTCCCTCTTTGGACCTGATTTAGATCTGTTTCAGACTGAGACAGCAGGGGAGCTGTTATATTTACATAAGAACTGCATCAGGACCTCCCTTTGAACCAGAGACCAAACCACAAGTGAGAGTCCAAACCAGAGCCTTTCAGACCCAGACTGAACCAGGATTGAACCAGGTCTGAAGCAGGACTGAAGCCGGTCTGAAGCCGGACTGTGAGAACTTGGGGACAGATCCAGTCTCTGCTGCTGTTGTTGATCTGTCTTGAGTTTTTACAACACATTATTTTGAACAATATCAGTTCAGTGTTAGTTTTAGAGACCTGGTCCAGACCAGGTTGAGTCCAGACTTAGACTCTTTAGATCCGGCCCCAGGATGTCTGTGCTTCCGGTCCGAATCCTCCACCGGGTCTGGATCTTGAAGAAGACTGTCATCCTCATCTTCACGCCGTTACTGCTGCTGCCGCTGGCAACAAGCACCAGGGTAAGACCGATCTGCTTTACACCTGCTTTGGACTTGTTTTAGTCCTGCTTTAGACCGGCTTCACTCTTTCTTTAGACCTGCTTTAGTCGTCTTTAGACCTGCTTTAGTTCTGCTTTAGACCTGCTTCAGTCCTTCTTTAGACCTGCTTCAGTCCTTCTTTAGACCTGCTTCAGTCCTTCTTTAGACCTGCTTCAGTCCTTCTTTAGACCGGCTTCAGTCCTTCTTTAGACCGGTTTCAGTCCTTCTTTAGACCTGCTTCAGTCCTTCTTTAGACCGGCTTCAGTCCTTCTTTAGACCGGCTTTAGTCCTAAAGCAGGATTAAAGCAGGACTACAGCAGTCCTGTTTTAGTCCTGCTCCAGACCTGTAAGTTTGAAAACAAAATATGTAGAGAAAAAAAGTGTGTGTGTGTGTGTGTGTGCATGTGTGTGCGTTAGGTGTGTATGTGTGTCTGTGTGTGTGCGTGTGAGTTTAGGTGTGTATGTGTGTCTGTGTGTATGTGTGTTGTGTCTGTGTGTGTGTGCGTGTGGGTTTAGGTGTGTATGTGTGTCTGTGTGTGTGTTGTGCATGTGTGTGTGCGTGTGAGTTTAGGTGTATGTGTGTCTGTGTGTGTGTTGTGCATGTGTGTGTGTGTGTGTGCGTGTGAGTTTAGGTGTGTATGTGTGTGTCTGTGTGTGTGCGTGTGAGTTTAGGTGTGTATGTGTGTGTCTGTGTGTGTGCGTGTGAGTTTAAGTGTGTATGTGTGTGTGTGTGTGCGTGTGAGTGTAGGCGTGTATGTGTGTGTCTGTGTGTGTGCGTGTGAGTTTAGGTGTGTACGTGTGTGTGTGTGTGTGTGCGCTCCTTCTTACAGTATTTGTCTACACGAGAATGTCACAGAGGAACCTGTTGCCCACTGACATGTGACCTCCACAAACCTGGAAACAGAAGAGTCCATTGAATTCTAATGTCGTCTTCTTTCCTTAAAGAGCAGCGTTACAGCCTGCTGTTCCAGATGCTGCCAATGCTGAGGATTTAGACAAATGCCTTTTTTTTACATATTTCTGTGGGAGGGGCCACTCGCGGT
Source organism: Knipowitschia caucasica (assembly GCA_964034765.1). NCBI lineage: Eukaryota > Metazoa > Chordata > Actinopteri > Gobiiformes > Gobiidae > Knipowitschia > Knipowitschia caucasica. The sequence continues at coordinate 4,271,168 of OZ035833.1, forward strand.
TATTTTGAAAAACACAGCTGAAGGGAAAAGTGATGACACATGACGTTTCCATGACGGAGAAAGGCGTCACTACGTCAGTTAATATTTACAGTCTATGAGTTGGACGGATGTGAGACCAGTGCAGCATCAGCAGTGGACCGAGCATGGACCTCTGGGGGACCCCTCTGCCCAAACGCCCTGTTCTCAAACTCAGAAGTCTGAAGCTGTCACATCGTCCCCAGATGTCACATGGTCCTCAGATGTCACATGGTCCTCAGATGTCACATGGTCCTCACGTGTCACATGGTCCTCACATGTCACATGATCCTCAACCACTTGGTCTTCAGTCACTTTGTCCAAACCGGTCGGAAATATCATTTTTTGTGTTTTAGCGGGAAAAAGAGACAGTATCGATTCACCGGAGATTGTGGACCCATGTGGAGACATCAGGGTCATGGTTTTTGTCACTAATAGACAACTCAATTCAATGGTCTCTCTTTCTGTTCTATCTCTGGTCTATCTCCGGTCTCTCTCTGGTCTATCTCCGGTCTCTCTCTGGTCTCTCTCGCTGGTCTCTCTCGCTGGTCTCTCTCGCTGGTCTCTCGTTGATCTATCTTGTCACGCAGTAGCAGACGACATCATATACCCCTGCTCATACATCGTGACAGTTACCTTTATTAAAGTCAGGTTTGTGGCTTGTGTGCTCCGCAATGATAAGTTCAAACAGACCGCGTGTGTGTGTTATTGTTACAGTGTTGTGTGTGTAGTTCTCACGGTGTTGTGTTGCAGGCGGCCGCGTGTGGGTACGTGATTACGCTCATGGCTGTGTTCTGGTGTCTGGAGATCCTGCCGCTTGCCGTCACTGCTCTGCTGCCCACAATCCTGTTCCCTCTGCTGGGGGTGATGGAGAGCCGAGACGTGAGTGCTTCAAGTACTACAAGTACATCAAATACTATAAGTATTTAAAATGCTAAATAAAATACTAAAAATAATTAAAGTGCTTCAAATATTACAAGTGCTTCAAGTACTACAAGTACTTTAAGTGCTAGAAATACTTAAATGCTACAAGTTCTTCAAGTATGGCGTGTGGGGCCAAGGGTGAAGGCGCGGTGCAAGAGCGCTGGTGTGTAGTATCTGGTGCACACTGGGGTGCACAGTTATTCCAATGTGGTATACTGCAAATGTTAATTATATAAACGGAATCTGAATCTGATCTGAATCTGAAATACTAAAAGTACTACAAGGACTTTAAATACAAGTTCTATAAATACTACAAGCACTCCTCTGGTTCGAACCACAGACTGTTCAAAGACATTCCTGGTTCAGTCCTGGTCTCAGGTCCAGACCTTAGTTCTGGCCCTGGTCCTGACTGTTGTTCTCCCTCAGGTCTGCGCTCAGTACCTGAAGGACATTAACTTCCTGTTTGTGGGGGGTCTTCTGGTGGCAGTGGCGGTGGAACAGTGGGACGTCCACAAACGCATCGCCCTGAGAGTCCTGCTGATGGTGGGGGTCCGGCCTGCGCTGTGAGGACTTTGTTAAGCTAACGCTGTTAACATGATACTAAATGTTGATAACATGATGCTAATCTGTTGATAACATTATGCTAACATAACGTTTCTAACGTTTGGCTAACATATTGCTGAAGTAATGGTAACATGTACAAACATGATGCAAACATGTTGCTAACATGATGCTAAATTGTTACTAACATGTAACTATCATGACGCTAACATAGTAACGTTGGTAACGTAATGCTGAATACAAATAATATGATACTAACATGTTGCATATATTTTGCTAACATTTTGGCAACATGATGCTAACATGTTTGCTAACGTGTTCCAGGCTGATGCTTGGCTTCATGTCCGTGACTGCCTTTCTCTCCATGTGGATAAGTAACACAGCCACCACTGCCATGATGGTCCCTATAGTTCAGGCTGTCCTGGAACAGATCCACGGACCCAGAGAAGACCTGGACCAGACTGAGACGAAAACCAGAACAGAGACAGACCCCGGATCTAAGACCAACTCGGAATCAGAGGAGATTGATCAACTGATAGACCAGAAGATCCACTGTGCCCGTCAGGCCAGCTCTGAGAACGGTAAAGAAACCACACAGGTGTAATGTGAGGTCTGTAACACAGGTGTAATGTGAGGTCTGTAACACAGGTGTAATGTGAGGTCTGTAACACAGGTGTAATGTGAGGTCTGTAACACAGGTGTAATGTGAGGTCAGTAACACAGGTGTAATGTGAGGTCTGTAACACAGGTGTAATGTGAGGTCTGTAACACAGGTGTAATGTAAGGTCTGTAACACAGATGTAATGTGAGGTCTGTAACACAGGTGTAATGTGAGGTCTGTAACACAGGTGTAATGTGAGGTCTGTAACACAGGTGTAATGTAAGGTCTGTAACACAGATGTAATGTGAGGTCTGTAACACAGGTGTAATGTGAGGTCTGTAACACAGGTGTAATGTGAGGTCAGTAACACAGGTGTAATGTGAGGTCAGTAACACAGGTGTAATGTGAGGTCTGTAACACAGGTGTAATGTGAGGTCAGTAACACAGGTGTAATGTAAGGTCTGTAACACAGGTGTAATGTGAGGTCTGTAACACAGGTGTAATGTGAGGCCTTTAACACAGGTGTAATGTGAGGTCAGTAACACAGGTGTAATGTGAGGTCTTTAACACAGGTGTAATGTAAGGTCTTTAACACAGGTGTAATGTGAGGTCAGTAACACAGGTGTAATGTGAGGTCTTTAACACAGGTGTAATGTGAGGTCTGTGACGGAGGTGTAATGTGAGGTCAGTAACACAGGTGTAATGTGAGGTCTGTAACACAGGTGTAATGTGAGGTCTGTAACACAGGTGTAATGTGAGGTCTGTAACACAGGTGTAATGTAAGGTCTGTAACACAGATGTAATGTGAGGTCTGTAACACAGGTGTAATGTGAGGTCTGTAACACAGGTGTAATGTGAGGTCTTTAACACAGGTGTAATGTGAGGTCAGTAACACAGGTGTAATGTGAGGTCTTTAACACAGGTGTAATGTAAGGTCTTTAACACAGGTGTAATGTGAGGTCAGTAACACAGGTGTAATGTGAGGTCTGTAACACAGGTGTAATGTAAGGTCTTTAACACAGGTGTAATGTGAGGTCAGTAACACAGGTGTAATGTGAGGTCTTTAACACAGGTGTAATGTGAGGTCTGTGACGGAGGTGTAATGTGAGGTCAGTAACACAGGTGTAATGTGAGGTCTGTAACACAGGTGTAATGTGAGGTCTGTAACACAGGTGTAATGTGAGGTCTGTAACACAGGTGTAATGTAAGGTCTGTAACACAGATGTAATGTGAGGTCTGTAACACAGGTGTAATGTGAGGTCTGTAACACAGGTGTAATGTGAGGTCAGTAACACAGGTGTAATGTGAGGTCAGTAACACAGGTGTAATGTGAGGTCTGTAACACAGGTGTAATGTGAGGTCTGTAACACAGGTGTAATGTGAGGCCTTTAACACAGGTGTAATGTAAGGTCTTTAACACAGGTGTAATGTGAGGTCAGTAACACAGGTGTAATGTGAGGTCTTTAACACAGGTGTAATGTAAGGTCTTTAACACAGGTGTAATGTGAGGTCAGTAACACAGGTGTAATGTGAGGTCTTTAACACAGGTGTAATGTGAGGTCTGTGACAGAGGTGTAATGTGAGGTCAGTAACACAGGTGTAATGTGAGGTCTGTAACACAGGTGTAATGTGAGGTCTGTAACACAGGTGTAATGTGAGGTCTGTAACACAGGTGTAATGTGAGGTCTGTAACACAGGTGTAATGTGTCCTTTTTGCTTATTCAGGAACGCTTTTCGAGAAGATCCAGACTCCAGACTTAGCCACGCCCCCTCCAATGAAGCTCCTCCCCCAGGCCCAGCCCAGTTCAGGTAACAGGTGTAGGCGAGCATCGAGGCCTAACAGGTTTTCAGATTCAGTGTCATTTGTGTTGAGTTGAAACAGGTCTTCTATCTGCTTCCAGTGGTCCTGTGTTTGGAGCCTGAGGAGGAGCGTGAGGAGGAGGAGCAGAGGCTGAGGAGGTCCAAAGGGTTTCTGCTGAGTGTGTGTTACGCAGCGAGTATAGGAGGAATCGCAACCTTGACGGGAACTGGACCGAACCTGGTCCTGGTGGGACAAATGAGCCAGTAAGCGAGACCAGAGAGAGAAGCCAGAGAGAGAGACCAGAGAGAGACCAGAGAGAGAGGCCAGAGAGAGAGACCAGAGAGAGACCAGAGAGAGACCAGAGAGAGAGAGACCAGAGAGAGGCCAGAGAGAGACAAGAGAAAGAGACCAGAGAGAGACCAATGAGACGAGAGAAACCAGAGAGGGAGACCAGAGAGAGACCAAAAAATAGTACAGTATTATTATTGTGCTGGCCGTTAGTAGCATATGGACGTTATAATGACCTAGTTTTTTGTTTGGGATATCTTTTTGCCTTTTTTGAGACTTCCGCTAGCTTACAGATGATAGGTTACAGCCGTTAGCATTGGATTAAACGGATATAAGGAGTGCCTTTCACCATGGTGTTAGCTTAACGCGGAAGGACGTGATTTGATTTGATTCTGGGCCAATCCCTTATTTGGGCATTTGTTCCAACGGTGTTAGCTTCGTGCCAACTTGTTGCCAAGGCAAGTTGGAGTTTTGCTAAAAATTAAGGCATCTGATTGGTCAATCCTATATGACTCATATCTGGATTTGAGTTTCAGGATAACGTGAGTGCGATGCTAATAGTTACTGAGCTGGAGGAGTTTACTTTAACATTTAAATCAATACAAGCCAGAGCGAGTTAGAGTCAAACTTCACCATGAGCACTTCCCTATGCTAGCAGGTTAGCATTGACAATCTGTGTACAGTTTCTGGTAACACCCTGTTCTCTCCTCAGACTGTTCCCGCAGAACCCAGACGTGATCAACTTTGCGTCGTGGTTCGCCTTCGCCTTCCCCACCATGTTACTGATGCTGCTGCTCGCCTGGCTCTGGCTGCAGCTGCTCTACGTTGGCTCTAGGTACACACAATATCGTAGAGCCAAATCAGATAGATACTTTAATGATCCCCCATAGGTGAAATTCAGGTGTCCAGTAGCAGTAGAAACACATGCATCCATACAAAAAAAACAAATACATAATTCTAAATGTAGCTAACAATAGCGATAAAATGCAACAGCACTTCAGGTCACCGCAGCCGTAGCCTGGTCGTACCACACCATAGTACAAATTATATTTCGTACTAAGGTCTTGATTTGCTCCATTGGGCTCCGTTAACAGGTGGGAGGGGTTAACTCCTTGAAACGATTGGATCTGAGTTTACCGGCACGTATGTAATGCGCCCGAGTGAGTTGTTAGCATTTAGCCTAGCCATCTCCTTCGCTGCTAACAGAGCCTGTGGGGAGTAGCGCCACAATCTTTGCCAGATTTACATTTGCTAAACATTCCTCTTGCTCCGGCTTCAATTTCTTGATAGTAAAGTATTCTGGTCTGGTTCTATCGCATTGTTCGCCATTACCAAACTACAACCTGCCCGTTCGGCGCAAACTCTTGACTTCACCCACAACTAACTACAACACCCGCCTCCCGCGCTCTTTGATTGGTCGGATGGAATTCAACCGGTTGTATTCGCTAACACAGGGACCAGACCCAGACGTTACATGCAGGAAATGATGATTGAGTGGAACGGATGGCTAAGGCCAGGCTACCGCAGCAGAGGTGGAGCCGCTTGGTTTGGACCATTTTCTCTGATCTGGTCCAGAGTAAAATGCCGAATGCTTTGTTAGCATTTTTCAAAAGTTAGCATTCCTCCAACGAAGCTTGATCTGCTCGTTCAGTTTGTGAATTCTCTCTGTTCTGGTCTGGATCAGTATTAAACTATGAACACTCTACTACAGTAACATTTACAAGTGGAAAACAGCCATAAAAATAACAGTTGTAAAACAAAACTGTTTCAGAGCTACTTAGGACCTGCTGCCGTTTCCTGCGCATTCAAAAGTAAAACGTAAAATTAACGCTGGGGTATGTCACATTAGTCTCATAAATAACAAATGTTTAAAGCTGTCTTAATCTAAAAACAAGTTATCTTTTGTGTAAGAGCCCTGTGAGTGATTGTTTGCCTCGTCATTGAGAGCTGAAGGAGGTTGGTTCTCTGTCATCCACTTTTCTGTCTGATAAAGCTGTTTTAGAGGCAGGAACTAGAGACATGGGTTTATCACAGAGTTCTGTTGGTGTGGGTGGAAAGTTACCCAGCTTTAATGTTGGGCTTTGGACTTCAGAATAAAACAAAACAAAGCGAAAACTTTATTCTCTATATATTTTATTTCTCTCTCCAAACATGAAAAGCCAAAGTAGATGTTTTCAGTGAGAGATGAAACTGTTCTCCCACTGAGTCACATTCTGCAGTCTGTGGACACAGCACTGTTGTTCTGAGCTCAATTACATTAGTGAACAGAGCACACAAGAGGGTCAGAGAGACCAGAGAGAGACCAGAGAGAGACCAGAGAGAGAGACCAGAGAGAGAGACCAGAGAGAGACCAGAGAGAGACCAGAAAGAGACCAGAGAGAGACCAGAGAGAGAGACAAGAGAAAGAAACCAGAGGGAGACCATAGAGAGACCAGAGAGAGACCAGAGAGAGAGAGACAAGAGAGAGACCAGAGAGAGACCAGTGGGAGACCAGAGAGAGACCAGAGAGAGACCAGAGAGAGAGACAAGAGGGAGACCAGAGAGAGACAAGAGAGAGACCAGAGAGAGACCAGAGAGAGAGACCAGAGAGAGAGACCAGAGAGAGACCAGAGAGAGAGACAAGAGGGAGACCAGAGAGAGACAAGAGAGAGACCAGAGAGAGACCAGAGAGAGACCAGAGAGAGACCAGAGAGAGAGACAAGAGGGAGACCAGAGAGAGACAAGAGAGAGACCAGAGAGAGACCAGAGAGAGACCAGAGAGAGAGACCAGAGAGAGACCAGAGAGAGAGACAAGAGGGAGACCAGAGAGAGAGACCAGATGGAGACCAGAGAGAGAGACAAGAGGGAGACCAGAGAGAGAGACCATAGAGAGACCAGAGAGAGAGACTAGAGAGAGACCAGAAAAGAGAGACCAGAGAGAGACCAGAGAGAGAGACCAGAGAGAGAGACCAGAGAGAGAGACCAGAGAGAGACCAGAAAGAGAGACCAGAGAGAGACCAGAGAGAGAGACCAGAGAGAGAGACCAGAGAGAGAGACCAGAGAGAGACCAGAGAGAGAGACCCAGAGAGAGAGACCAGAGAGAGACCAGAGAGAGAGACCAGAGAGAGAGACCAGAGAGAGAGACCAGAAAGAGACCAGAAAGAGACCAGAGAGAGACCAGAGAGAGAGACCAGAGGGAGACCAGAGAGAGACCAGAGAGAGAGACCAGAGAGAGACCAGAGAGATACCAGAGAGAGACAAGAGAGAGACCAGATAGAGACCAGATAGAGACCAGAGAGAGACCAGAGAGAGAGACCAGAGAGAGACCAGAGAGAGACAAGAGAGAGACCAGATAGAGACCAGAGGGAGACCAGAGAGAGACCAGAGAGAGAGACCAGAGAGAGACCAGAGAGGGCGACCCTAATTTGACTTTGTTTCTCCCCAGCGCTTTTAGACACTGCAGTACCTCTCGCTCGCCACAGGAGGAGCAGGCCTTCAGAATAATCCAGGACCAGCACCGCAGGTTGGGACCCGTCAGCTTCGCCCAGTGCAGTGTGATGTTGCTTTTTGGCCTCATGGTGGCGCTGTGGTTCACCAGAGACCCACGCTTCATGGACGGATGGGCCACACACCTGTTTAACAGCAACAAGGAGTGAGTCACCGGCACACTCACTGCGCCAAGACGATTGAAACTAACTCACACTGACTCCATGAGGATTAGAGCTAACTCACACTGACTCCATGAGGATTAGAGCTAACTCACACTGACTCCATGAGGATTAGAGCTAACTCACACTGACTCCAAGGGGTTTAGAGCTAACTCACACTGACTCCATGAGGATTGAAGCTAACTCACACTGACTCCATGAGGATTGAAGCTAACTCACACTGACTTCATGATTATTGAAGCTAACTCACACTGACTCCATGAGGATTGAAGCTAACTCACACTGACTCCAAGGGGTTTAGAGCTAACTCACACTGACTCCATGATTATTGAAGCTAACTCACACTGACTCCATGATTATTGAAGCTAACTCACACTGACTCCATGAGGATTGAAGCTAACTCACACTGACTCCATGAGGATTAGAGATAACTCACACTGACTCCATGAGGATTAGAGCTAACTCACACTGACTCCATGAGGATTAGAGATAACTCACACTGACTCCATGAGGATTGAAGCTAACTCACACTGACTCCATGAGGATTGAAGCTAACTCACACTGACTCCATGAGGATTGAAGCTAACTCACACTGACTCCATGAGGATTGAAGCTAACTCACACTGACTCCATGAGGATTGAAGCTAACTCACACTGAGTCCATGAGGATTGAAGCTAACTCACACTGACTCCATGAGGATTGAAGCTAACTCACACAGGTGGTTCAGGGATAATTTCATCAGTATTTGTTCGTCGCTTCAGTGTCCTGTTTATTTTGGAATACACAAAATGTTATCTCCGATGTCACAAGACAGGTTTAAACCAGGACTGAACCAGGTTTAAACCAGGACTGAACCAGGTTTAAACCAGGACTGAACCAGGTTTGAACCAGGACTAAACCAGGCCTGAACCAGATCTGAACCAGTTCTGAACCAGCTCTAGACCAGGTCTGAACCAGGTCTGAAACTGGTTGACCTAAGACCTGTCGGACTCAGGGTCAGTGCGTCAGCGGAAGGAAACATCGATCGAACACATTTGACACAAATAGAAAAGTTTATCTGACCTCTGTCCTACTGTCCTCCTGAAGCTGAGGTACGTAGCTACTGTCCCCTTTAAGATATGAGGTACTCTCTTTGGAGCATTGTCCCCTGGTGACATCACAGAGTACACTGATGACATGTCAGAGGGCTGTAGTAAACATGTTTTTGGGAATGACTCTGAACAGACATTGGAGATGTTCTGGAGGTCACAGTGTCCTCTCCAATCTGGACTGTCTCCTGTTTACTGAAAACACATATAATTTGGACTGAAAACACGTATGTTTGGACTGAAAACATGTATATTTGGACTGGAAACACATATGTTTGAGCTGAACACATATATGTTTGGACTGAAAACACGTATTGTTGCGCTGAACACACGTATGTCCTTCAGGTTCGTGACAGATGCCACGGTGGCGCTCTTTGTGGCTGTGCTGCTCTTCATCCTTCCATCAGAACCGCCCACTTATCTCTACTTCTGGAGAGACTCAGGTAACCATAGCAGCCAGATGTGTTAACTCCCTGTGTGTCCTGTCCAATCAGAGGCCTTGTGTACTCTTGGCCACGCCCCTCCTCTCCTTACATGGTCGGTGTGTTCATACCCAGTGTGTCATGTTCATTCAGAGGCCTCGGTGTGCTCTGGCCCCGCCCCTCCACTCCTTACATGGTCAGTGGCTCAGAAGAAGATTCCCTGGAACATTGTGTTGCTGTTGGGAGGAGGCTTCGCTCTGGCCAAAGGCAGCGAGGTATACTCTCTCTCCTGAAGATGGAGCTGTAGTAACATGTCTGTCCTGATGGTGGAGCTGTAGTAACATGTCTCTCCTGAAGATGGAGCTGTAGTAATATGTCTGTCCTGATGGTGGAGCTGTAGTAACATGCCTCTCCTGAAGACAGAGCTGTAGTACCATGTCTCTCCTGAAGACAGAGCTGTAGTAATATGTCTCTCTGAAGGGGGAGCTGTAGTAACATGTCTCTCCTGAAGGTGGAGCTGTAGTAACATGTCTCTCCTGAAGGGGGAGCTGTAGTAACATGTCTCTCCTGAAGGGGGAGCTGTAGTAACATGTCTCTCCTGAAGGCAGAGCTGTAGTAACATGTCTCTCCTGAAGGCAGAGCTGTAGTACCATGTCTCTCCTGAAGGCGGAGCTGTAGTAACATGTTTCTCCTGAAGGTGGAGCTGTAGTAACATGTCTCTCCTGAAGGGGGAGCTGTAGTAACATGTCTCTCCTGAAGGGGGAGCTGTAGTACCATATCTCTCCTGAAGACAGAGCTGTAGTAATATGTCTCTCCTGAAGGCGGAGCTGTAGTAACATGTCTCTCCTGAAGGCAGAGCTGTAGTACCATGTCTCTCCTGAAGGCGGAGCTGTAGTACCATGTCTCTCCTGAAGACAGAGCTGTAGTAACATGTCTCTCCTGAAGGCGGAGCTGTAGTAACATGTCTCTCCTGAAGGCGGAGCTGTAGTAACATGTCTCTCCTGAAGGCAGAGCTGTAGTAACATGTCTCTCCTGAAGGGGGAGCTGTAGTAACATGTCTCTCCTGAAGACAGAGCTGTAGTAACATGTCTCTCCTGAAGGGGGTGCTGTAGTAACATGTCTCTCCTGAAGGTGGAGCTGTAGTAACATGTCTCTCCTGAAGGGGGAGCTGTAGTAACATGTCTCTCCTGAAGGCAGAGCTGTAGTAACATGTCTCTCCTGAAGGCGGAGCTGTAGTACCATGTCTCTCCTGAAGACAGAGCTGTAGTAATATGTCTCTCCTGAAGGCGGAGCTGTAGTAACATGTCTCTCCTGAAGGGGGAGCTGTAGTAACATGTCTCTCCTGAAGGCAGAGCTGTAGTACCATATCTCTCCTGAAGACAGAGCTGTAGTAATATGTCTCTCCTGAAGGCGGAGCTGTAGTAACATGTCTCTCCTGAAGGCAGAGCTGTAGTACCATGTCTCTCCTGAAGGCGGAGCTGTAGTACCATGTCTCTCCTGAAGACAGAGCTGTAGTAACATGTCTCTCCTGAAGGCGGAGCTGTAGTAACATGTCTCTCCTGAAGGCGGAGCTGTAGTAACATGTCTCTCCTGAAGGCAGAGCTGTAGTACCATGTCTCTCCTGAAGGCAGAGCTGTAGTAACATGTCTCTCCTGAAGGGGGAGCTGTAGTAACATGTCTCTCCTGAAGACAGAGCTGTAGTAACATGTCTCTCCTGAAGGGGGTGCTGTAGTAACATGTCTCTCCTGAAGGTGGAGCTGTAGTAACATGTCTCTCCTGAAGGGGGAGCTGTAGTAACATGTCTCTCCTGAAGGCAGAGCTGTAGTAACATGTCTCTCCTGAAGGCGGAGCTGTAGTACCATGTCTCTCCTGAAGACAGAGCTGTAGTAATATGTCTCTCCTGAAGGCGGAGCTGTAGTAACATGTCTCTCCTGAAGGGGGAGCTGTAGTAACATGTCTCTCCTGAAGGCAGAGCTGTAGTACCATGTCTCTCCTGAAGACAGAGCTGTAGTAATATGTCTCTCCTGAAGGCGGAGCTGTAGTAACATGTCTCTCCTGAAGGCAGAGCTGTAGTACCATGTCTCTCCTGAAGGCGGAGCTGTAGTAACATGTCTCTCCTGAAGGGGGAGCTGTAGTAACATGTCTGTCCTGATGGTGGAGCTGTAGTAACATGTCTGTCCTGATGGCGGAGCTGTAGTAACATGTCTCTCCTGAAGGCAGAGCTGTAGTACCATGTCTCTCCTGAAGGCGGAGCTGTAGTAACATGTCTCTCCTGAAGGGGGAGCTGTAGTAACATGTCTCTCCTGAAGACGGAGCTGTAGTAACATGTCTGTCCTGATGGTGGAGCTGTAGTAACATGTCTCTCCTGAAGACGGAGCTGTAGTAACATGTCTCTCCTGAAGGGGGAGCTGTAGTAACATGTCTCTCCTGAAGGTGGAGCTGTAGTAACATGTCTCTCCTGAAGGGGGAGCTGTAGTACCATGTCTCTCCTGAAGACGGAGCTGTAGTAACATGTCTCTCCTGAAGGGGGAGCTGTAGTAACATGTCTCTCCTGAAGGCAGAGCTGTAGTAACATGTCTCTCCTGAAGGCGGAGCTGTAGTAACATGCCTCTCCTGAAGGTGAAGCTGTAGTAACATGTCTCTCCTGAAGGTGGAGCTGTAGTAACATGCCTCTCCTGAAGGTGGAGCTGTAGTAACATGTCTCTCCTGAAGGTGGAGCTGTAGTAACATGTCTCTCCTGAAGGTGGAGCTGTAGTAACATGTCTCTCCTGAAGGGGGAGCTGTAGTAACATGTCTCTCCTGAAGGTGGAGCTGTAGTAACATGCCTCTCCTGAAGACGGAGCTTTAGTAACATGTCTCTCCTGAAGGCAGAGCTGTAGTAACATGTCTCTCCTGAAGGGGGAGCTGTAGTAACATGTCTCTCCTGAAGGCAGAGCTGTAGTAACATGTCTCTCCTGAAGGCAGAGCTGTAGTAACATGTCTCTCCTGTAGGTGGAGCTGTAGTAACATGTCTCTCCTGAAGGGGGAGCTGTAGTAACATGTCTCTCCTGAAGGTGGAGCTGTAGTAACATGTCTCTCCTGAAGGGGGAGCTGTAGTAACATGTCTCTCCTGAAGGCAGAGCTGTAGTAACATGTCTCTCCTGAAGGCAGAGCTGTAGTAACATGTCTCTCCTGAAGGTGGAGCTGTAGTAACATGTCTCTCCTGAAGGGGGAGCTGTAGTAACATGTCTCTCCTGAAGGTGGAGCTGTAGTAACATGTCTCTCCTGAAGGCGGAGCTGTAGTAACATGTCTCTCCTGAAGGGGGAGCTGTAGTAACATGTCTCTCCTGAAGGCAGAGCTGTAGTAACATGCCTCTCCTGAAGACGGAGCTGTAGTAACATGTCTCTCCTGAAGGGGGAGCTGTAGTAACATGTCTCTCCTGAAGGCAGAGCTGTAGTAACATGTCTCTCCTGAAGGTGGAGCTGTAGTAACATGTCTCTCCTGAAGGTGGAGCTGTAGTAACATGTCTCTCCTGAAGGGGGAGCTGTAGTAACATGTCTCTCCTGAAGGGAGAGCTGTAGTAACATGTCTCTCCTGAAGGCAGAGCTGTTGTAACATGTCTCTCCTGAAGGGGGAGCTGTAGTAACATGTCTCTCCTGAAGGTGGAGCTGTAGTAACATGTCTCTCCTGAAGGTGGAGCTGTGGTCACATCTCTGTATTACAGGAGTCCGGTTTGTCCCGGTGGCTCGGGGAACAGATGACTCCCCTCCAGACAGTGCCACCGTGGGCCGTTGCAATGGTGGTCTGCCTCCTCGTCGCCACCTTCACAGAGTGTGCCAGTAACGTTGCCACTGCAACACTTTTCCTGCCCATCCTTGCCTCCATGGTAACACAAAGTCCTATGTCCTCCATGTTTGTAGTCCTCACTGCATATTTGTAGTCCTGTGTCCTCATTGTCTGTAGTTCGATGTAATCTGTGTCTTAAATTATCTGTCCTTCATGTTTGTAGTCATGTGTCCTCTATGTTTGTAGTCATGTGTCCTCTATGTTTGGAGTTCAGTGTCTTCCATGTTTGGAGTTCAGTGTCCTCCATGTTTGGAGTTCAGTGTGTTCCATGTGTGCCCAGTCCATGTTTGCATCCCTAACACTATGTTTGTAGTCCCAGTCCATGTCCCTGAACCCACTCTACGTGATGATCCCGTGCACGCTCAGCGCCTCCTTGGCTTTCATGCTTCCTGTGGCCACGCCCCCAAATGCCATCGTCTTCTCCTATGGATACCTTAAAGTCTCCGACATGGTGAGTCCTGGTGGATCTATACATGGATCTATGATAATATCTGGATAGGTTATTACTAGCATGGAGCTGTTCCACCCACAGGCACAGGGGACACCCGCTGTACTGCAGACTAAATTCACTCGGGCTACCCACAGAAAACCTTTAGCTTTCATAAAGATTGGATCTTGTGGTCTCAGACTGGTCTCTCTAGTCTCAGACTGGTCTCTCTGGTCTCACATTGGTCTCTCTGGTCTCTCTGCAGGCTCGCTCTGGTGTGGTCATGAACCTCATCGGTCTCCTCTGCATCACTCTGGCTCTGAACAGTTGGGGAAGAGTTCTGTTCCAGTTCCATACTTTCCCAGAGTGGGCTAATAATACTGCTCTGTAGTTCTTGTACTTCTGCTCCTACTACTACTGTTGCTACTGTATTTACTACTGCTACTACTACTGCTGCTGGTGCTGCTGCTTCTGCGACTGCATCTGCATTTATTGCCACAGCTACTTCTTCCACTACTTCTGCTACTACTGCGATTACTCATACTACTGACACTACTGCTGCTGTTACTACTACCACTACTACGACTGCTGATATTACTATTATTACTGCTAATACTACCACTATGACTACTACTGCTGCTACTACTACTACTACTGAAGAAGATGTGCAACGATACTACTGCTACTACTGATAAACTATTACTACTATTATTGCTATTTCCATCTCACAGTAGACCAACTATACTGCGTAACTATATTACTACTACAGCTATTTCTAGTAACCCTCACCCTAATGGAGCTGTTACTCCAGCATGCTTCAGCTTGTGCAGCAGCCCCCCTCCTCATCGTCTTCAAAGCAGTGGGACATCACCAAAATCTAATCCAACAATAACATTGTACAATATACTGCGAAACCTCACTCAGGTAAAAAAAAAAAATGAACAAAATGTTTGTACTACTACTACTAGTACTACTGCTACTACTGCTGATACTACTACTTCTAATAGTAGTACAGTACTACAGTTACTACTACTACTGACATTACTGATGGTTGTTACTACTACTGTGACAGTTGGTAAACGGTTTGTACTTTGGTCTCATGTTTAAATTAATTGTAAATATTAATAAAATGCTTATAGACAACTGTCTTTAATTGAGTGTAACATGTATTCAATAAAGTTAGATTAAATAAATTCAACGGCGATCATGTGATTGTGAAGAACCTGCTGTAGATGAGATTCCAACATCCACTTCATAAAGAAGTATCAGGAGTCACTATATTATAAGATAAAATAAACACTAGTGATCTCACAATTGAGAAATGTACACATTTAAAGATCAGGGTTTTATGGTGGGTTTATGTTTTGTTAATTACATCGGAGGTACGTAACATTTAAATGGTCCTGGTAGAGTCTGACAGCTGAAGTCATGTTTGCATACAGCCTTAATTAGTGTTCGATGTACAGTCTGATAGCAGAAGCAGTGTTTACTGTACAGTCTGACAGCTGATGCAGGGTTTGCTAAATAGTCTGACAGCTGATCCCAGGAGAAATCTTCACGTTGTAATCGTAAATTCTTCCCAAATATGTGTACATTTTCTAATCTGTATCTCCCGCCGCGGTCTGGCGCTCTCTGCCGTCTGAACACCGTAAGTGCTGGTGCCGTAAAGGACGTTAAACTGTCGTAAAGGCGCTCCTCGGCAAAACATGGCTGCCGTTTTCCACGTCCGTCTGACATAAACGTATCCTTCTGTGATAAACGTTAATAACCTGTAATAACCACAGAATACGCGCACCCGCAACACCACCTACAGTGCGGTTCGCGTTCACACAGGGATCCGCGCCCGTCGCCATGGAAACCGGTGAGTTATGGTTCTGACTCTACTTCGAGTTAGCCCTGTTAGCATCGGCACTCTTTGTTTTTAGCATGAATAAACAGAAGCCGACAAAAAACAATGTGTCCCTGAAGATGTGTGTGTCGCGTCTAGACATCTGGGCTCATTTACGTGCAGACAAGTAAACATTGGAGTAGAATATTTAATTTTAAAACGTCAATCTTCTGTGTAGTGACGTGTTCATAATGTATCCAGCTGAGGACACTATTCAAAATCTGAAGGTAAATTTGGTGTGACGACATGAGTATGATGTACGTGGCTAAAGCTGGGGTACGTAATTTTAAAACAGCAACACCAGAACAGTGAATGTGCTTGGAGAGTTTTCAGTGGGTTCTGTCTTGGATGTCCCCTGTCCCTGCTGTCCTCCCTGCTGTCCCCTGTCCCTGCTGTCCTCCCTGCTGTCCCCTGTCCCTGCTGTCCTCCCTGCTATCCCCTGTCCCTGCTGTCCTCCCTGCTGTCCCATGTCCCTGCTGTCCTCCCTGCTGTCCTCCCTGCTGTCCTCCCTGCTGTCCCCTGTCCCTGCTGTCCTCCCTGCTGTCCCCTGTCCCTGCTGTCCTCCCTGCTGTCCCCTGTCCCTGCTGTCCTCCCTGCTATCCCATGTCCCTGCTGTCCTCCCTGCTGTCCCCTGTCCCTGCTGTCCTCCCTGCTGTCCCCTGTCCCTGCTGTCCTCCCTGCTATCCCCTGTCCCTGCTGTCCTCCCTGCTGTCCCCTGTCCCTGCTGTCCTCCCTGCTGTCCCCTGTCCCTGCTGTCCTCCTTGCTGTCCCCTGTCCCTGCTGTCCTCCCTGCTGTCCCCTGTCCCTGCTGTCCCCTGTCCCTGCTGTCCCCTGTCCCTGCTGTCCCCTGTCCCTGCTGTCCTCCCTGCTGTCCTCCCTGCTATCCCCTGTCCCTGCTGTCCTCCCTGCTATCCCCTGTCCCTGCTGTCCTCCCTGCTGTCCCCTGTCCCTGCTTTCCTCCCTGCTGTCCTCCCTGCTATCCCCTGTCCCTGCTGTCCTCCCTGCTGTCCCCTGTCCCTGCTGTCCTCCCTGCTATCCCATGTCCCTGCTGTCCTCCCTGCTGTCCCCTGTCCCTGCTGTCCTCCCTGCTATCCCATGTCCCTGCTGTCCTCCCTGCTATCCCCTGTCCCTGCTGTCCCCTGTCCCTGCTGTCCTCCCTGCTATCCCCTGTCCCTGCTGTCCCCTGTCCCTGCTATCCCCTGTCCCTGCTGTCCCCTGTCCCTGCTGTCCCCTGTCCCTGCTGTCCTCCCTGCTATCCCCTGTCCCTGCTGTCCTCCCTGCTGTCCCCTGTCCCTGCTGTCCTCCCTGCTGTCCCCTGTCCTCCCTGCTGTCCCCTGTCCCTGCTGTCCTCCCTGCTGTCCCCTGTCCCTGCTGTCCTCCCTGCTGTCCCCTGTCCCTGCTGTCCCCTGTCCCTGCTGTCCTCCCTGCTGTCCCCTGTCCCTGCTGTCCCCTGTCCCTGCTGTCCTCCCTGCTGTCCCCTGTCCCTGCTGTCCTCCCTGCTGTCCCCTGTCCCTGCTGTCCTCCCTGCTGTCCCATGTCCCTGCTGTCCCCTGTCCCTGCTTTCCTCCCTGCTGTCCTCCCTGCTATCCCCTGTCCCTGCTGTCCTCCCTGCTATCCCCTGTCCCTGCTGTCCTCCCTGCTGTCCCCTGTCCCTGCTGTCCTCCCTGCTGTCCTCCCTGCTATCCCCTGTCCCTGCTGTCCTCCCTGCTGTCCCCTGTCCCCGCTTTCCTCCCTGCTGTCCTCCCTGCTATCCCCTGTCCCTGCTGTCCTCCCTGCTGTCCCCTGTCCCTGCTGTCCTCCCTGCTGTCCTCCCTGCTGTCCTCCCTGCTGTCCCCTGTCCCTGCTGTCCTCCCTGCTATCCCCTGTCCCTGCTGTCCTCCCTGCTGTCCCCTGTCCCTGCTGTCCTCCCTGCTGTCCTCCCTGCTGTCCTCCCTGCTGTCCCCTGTCCCTGCTGTCTGCCTGTCCTGGATACCCCTTATCTGGTCTTACCCTGGTGTTTCCTCAGAGGAGCAGTCGCGGAGCCGCTTCCAGGCCGAGCTGGAGTTCATCCAATGTTTGGCCAACCCCAACTACCTCAACTGTGAGTGTGTCCAGACCATAGACTGTCCAGAACCACAGACTTTATTTTATGTACAAGTTTATTTTATGAGTTTATATGAATACACACGAATCAACATCACTGTAAATGTGTCAGTTTTAGCTACGCCTCTGTTGTCCTGTGTAACATGGCAGCAAAAACTGCAATCATCACAATATAAATATACGTTCAGTGATGATAGAGATGATATCACTGTTAAAAAAACAGGTCATTAAAACATAAACATGAGCATATTTCAGATCATGGATGGTTACAAGCTTTGTTATTTAACACGTTCTTGAAAGTCTGCTGTGAGACGGCTGAAGGTGGCTTTCTCAGTGGAAAAACAGGCAGATCTGTTGTTTCAGGTCAAGCGTTTAAAACAGAAGTACAGAGATAAAGACCTTATTAGGAACTCAAGTGTGTGTGTTACGTATGTGTGTTTTAGTCCTGGCTCAAAGGGGATTCCTCAGAGAGCGTCCGTTCATTAACTACCTGAAGTATCTGCTGTACTGGAAGGAGCCGGAATATGCCAAGTTCCTAAAGTAAGTCTGACATAGTCTGATATAATACACATTTATCTTATAGCCCCGTTCCTCCTCAGATACCCCCACTACCTACACATGTGTGTGTATCAATAGCAGGGGTCTCCAACCTGTAGCTCAGGAGCCACCAGTAGTACAAGGATTTAGAAACGAACTAATCAAATTGTCAGGAATGAAGCAGACAGAGGTGGTCTGGAAGTTTATTTTGGTTTCTCTCAAGTTCCAGTTGTTTCAATTGTTTCTTTCTCTCAGACAGAATAAAGGCAGTACACAGTTTATATAGTCATTGTCACGTCACACATCGAAAGACAAACGTGTCACACAGAGACAGTCACATCATAGTCAAAATAATCAGAGTCCTGCACGTAGGCCATATCGCTATCTAATCCTCACGCTCCCTTTTGATCACATAATCACATGTGATCACTCAAATTGATCAATCAATAAAGTGAAAAAAAAACAACTTAAAAAATAATAATAATTAAAAAACAAAAAAATGTATGCATTAAACTCATAATCATCAAAATCAAAATCAGTGGATTTTATCCTCTATCCTGGGAAAAAAACAAAAATTATTCTAATACTACATTGTTTACACTTCACTTATTTCACTGTAATGTTTTCACTTTTTAATCTTAGACTGTGTACTTTACTTTTATTATTCACTATAGTTTAAAACTATTCTAATCTATTTACAAATATGTTTGTATATTTTCTTTTATTGAGCCATTTTCTTAAACATACATTTTAATTTAATAAATCTCTCTGTGGTTTACTTTCATTATCAGTGGATTATTGTCAGTGGGATTTTGCTCTATGTCTATTCTACATTCTCAGGAATAAAACTGAACACAGAAAGACAAATGGTTAATATTCACACTTCTATAGTGGTCAGTGATTTATTTATTTTTATATTATCTAAAGACATTATTGTCAGGCAGTTTGGGATGAATGTACATCATTAATCAAATTGTTATTATCCTTACAAGAGCTAATCTATTTTAGCAGGTTATCCGTGGTTGGGGTCAATGTTCCACAATGGTGTTTGATTCTTTAATCTGTGCTGACAAATCAACAACTTTTTAAACTTCTCAAAAATATCTACTTTTTGTTTCTGGGCTATACTCAAATACATCAAAATGCTTTTAAATGCTTTGAATCTCTGTTGGTTCTAATCTATTTAATTAATCTAAGCTACACTTATGAACTTTTTGCCTTGTCAACATTCACAGATGTTTGAACACAAGTTAATTTGGAAAGTATCTAATAAAACTGTAATTAACTTTTATCTACTTTTGAAGTAAAGGTTTGTTAACCTATTTTTGAAGGAAATGGCCCTTTTACAATTGAAATATTAGCACTGGCTAAAAATATCCTATTTTATGGTTGATGCTTTTATCTATTTCTATTTTTCTCTACTTAATATTTCAGATTGTACTATTCATTATCACTATTCATTATAATAAATGTATTTACGTTGTGCACTAGTAACAAATATGCTATGATAAATAATGAATGTACCCTCGGGCGCGTTCACACCAATACATCCAAAAAAATTCCCAGGGCCGCTTATTAAACGAGTAGCTCTCTGCTTTTATTGTCCCGGCAAAGTAGCTCTCTGGGTGAAAAGGTTGGAGCCACCTGGTTATACCCACAGTATATCAATCAATCAATCAACGTTTATTTATAGAGCGCCTTTCCTACACAAGGCAACGCAAAGCGCCTCACAACCCATATAACATCATGCATAAATCATCAAACATTAGAATTTAAGTAAACATAAAAAGACAGATTAAGAGCACAAGATATATAAAATCACACAAGTAGTTAAAAACCGTAAAAAATTAAAATCACACAAGGGATTACAATCATAAATAATCATAAATAATCATAGCGCATTAAAAAGATTAAAGATAAAAACAAATGTAAAATCATTCACTTGTATGCACAGCTAAAAAGAACTGTTTTCAGTTCAGTTTTAAAAACTGCTAGAGTAGACGCCTGTCTCACACTCTCGGGAAGACGGTTCCAGACTCTAGCTGCATGAATCTGAAACGCAGCCTCCCCATGTCTAGTTCCGACTCTTGGCACTAACAGAAGTCCAGTCCCTGTGCTCCTCAGAGCCCGAGTTGGTTCATATGGCACCAACATGTCGCGGATGTACCCTGGTGCGAGGCCATGGAGAGACTTGTACACAAGTAAAGCTACTTTAAAATCTATTCTCTGAGCCACAGGAAGCCAGTGCAGAGACCTGAGGACCGGACTAATGTGGTCGTACTTCCTGGTTCTAGTCAGGACTCGAGCTGCAGCATTTTGGATGTACTGCAGCTGTTTTACCGCTTGTTTAGAGAGACCTGTGAACAAGCCATTGCAGTAGTCCAATCGACTGGAGACAAATGCGTGGATAAGAATCTCCAAGTCTGCTTTAGACACAATGTTTTTAATTTTAGCAATGTTTCTTAGGTGGAAGTAAGCTGATGATGTCACAGATGATATGTGGCTATTGAAATTCAAGTCTGAGTCCATTATTACTCCTAGATTTCTGACCTGAGTTGAGGGTTTCAGGGAGAGAGACTGGAGGTGGCAGATAACGCTCTCTCTTTGTTTCTGAGGTCCGAAAACAATAATTTCAGTTTTTTCTGTGTTTAGCTGGAGAAAGTTATTTTGCATCCAATCACTGATTTGTTGGATACAGTGAAGGAGCGAGTCCACTGGTCCATGTTCTCCTGCTGTCAGGGACACATAGACCTGA
Source organism: Knipowitschia caucasica (assembly GCA_964034765.1). NCBI lineage: Eukaryota > Metazoa > Chordata > Actinopteri > Gobiiformes > Gobiidae > Knipowitschia > Knipowitschia caucasica. Next base: position 4,292,031 of record OZ035833.1, read on the forward strand.
GTATCGTCAGCGTAATTGTGATAGGACACGTTATTACTGTGTATTAACCTACCCAGAGGCAGCATGTAAATATTAAACAGGAGAGATGTGTGTGTGTGTGTGTGTGTGTGTGTGTGTGTGTTAATATGATATAACATGATATAATATAGCCCTTGTAACTCCTCAGATACCCCCACTGCCTGCACATGCTGGAGTTGCTGCAGTACGAACACTTTCGTAAAGAGCTGGTGAACGCTCAGTGCGCAAAGTTCATTGATGAGCAGCAGCTTCTACACTGGCAGCACTACTCCAGGAAGAGGAGCCGGCTACAACAGGCACTAGCAGAACAAGCAACGCAGCAGGCTCCAGCCCAACAGCATGGGAACACTGCTGCCAAATGACCCCAAGATCTTCCCAACATCCTCCCATAGAACTGAGAGGAGCACAAGCAGAACATGCAACAGAGCAGACGTATTCTACAAAATCGTCTTCTCTCGTTCTTCCCGATTCCTTCCCCTACGTGACCTGCAGTGGTTTGTCTCCACCCACTCTCATATCTTCAGTACTGGACCCACCCCTCCCAGAATGCTCTGTGCTGACCCTGTCTGGCCAGAATCCAGTCAAAACTGTTCTGTAATCCGGTTTGTCAGCCCCAGGACTAGTCTGAACTAAAGTGGCCCTTTTATTGAACCATTTAAGCACATTCTTTTTTGTTCCTTGATGACGACAGCCTGTAGGATTTGCTGATTATGACCTTGAGAATTGTGATTTCTGATAATTGTGCAGCTCTAAACAGTGAGACACGACGCTTTGTGCTGAACTTTCTACAGATGGAATAATGACTCTGCTTTTTGCATGTCAATCTTTGTAAATAAATCTTTCTTTTTTGAGTGTTGCATTTGTTTGGGGTTGTCTTCTCTGTCTCACTTTTCTGTCTGAACAAACTGATCTAAAGTTGGACAGAGGACAAAAATACATGAAAGCAGTGATAGAGCAGAGTTATGTTGCTGGACTCTGGACTTTTGGACTCTACACCTACGTAATACGTGTACAGACTATGGTACAGATCCATCACATGCACACATACACGTATAGTGTTTCCGCTACTGGCATTCTCCTTCTGTCCGCGTTCACGGTAAGACCTCCGCTGTGGAACATCCCAGTTAGGACGTTAACAGATGTTGTATTTACTATTTGTAAAGTTAATTTTTGTTAGTTGATTAATCGCATAGTAATGGTGAGTTAACTCATGATTAATCGCATCTTTAACATTCTATTTCAAATCCACTCCAATTGAAGTTAAATGAGATTATCAAATGATGAAATGACACATTGTCATTCAGACCAAATGTACTTAAATCTGTTAGATTTGCTCACAACCTTTTGCTTTTGGGCACAACCAAAATTAGCTGTTAATGAAAGGGGAAAATGTACGTACCCCAGCTTTAATTTAGCGGAGGAGACACGGTATTTGCGTGCACAGGTTGCAAAGACACGAACACAACATCGTGTCTCTGAGTGATATTATGGATAACTGGGCGGGTCTTTCGGACATGCATTAATACGTTATTTTTACGCATTAAAGAAGCTATACCCGATTTTTTTTCTAAGTAGTTCATAAAAATGCTTTTTACTACATACACGTTGTATCATAATACATAATTTAATTGAAAACTTGAGGTCATTGATTCAACTGTGTATGAAATGTATGCAGTGAAAAGTGCTGAGTAGAGTCTGAGCGGGAGTTCTCCTCCGCTCACAGAACGAGCAGTGAACAGTCTGTGTCCTCTAGTCTCTACAGCGCTGCTCAACACCAGGGCTTCGACTTCAACATTCGAATATAATTCTAAAATAAAAATAAATATATATATTCAAACAAATATTAGACAGCCCTTATAATTCGAAATTTATTTAATGACTGCAAATAAAATAGTTAGCTCCCAAAGGTTTAACATTTGTGCACATATGTATCAAGGTTTACTATGCGTTCAAAGGCTCACGGAAATGAGGCAAGCACAAAGACAGTTTAATTCTTGATTAGATTAACTGTCCTTTACTTGTTTAACTAATAAATAAACATAGGGATACACATAACAGATGTATGATATTTAAACAAGTAAAGGACAGTGAATCTAATCAAGAATTAAACTGTCCATGTGCTGGCCTCATTTCCGTGAGCCTTTGAACGCATCTGGGCGCTAGCTTCGTGGCTACTAAAAGTATTTTTCTCTCGGAGCTCTTTTTCTCGTAATAAACCTTGATACATATGAGCACAAATCAAGAATATAATCTGTATATAACACCACAAACTGGTTACATGTTTATTTACACTTTTTAACATGCGCAAACTGAACTTCCGGACGAATCCGGTTTCCGGGACGAATCCTGCATCCACACGTGTGAGTCAAGTTGTGTTTAGCTCCTCATGCGTGTATTGAGCTGTTCTCTTGTTTCATGTTTTTGGTTACATTCGTTTCATGCCACTGCATTCTTTGCATGTATTTTAGTAATAGTGTTAGCTTATGCTACTATGTTTGTTTATTGCAGGGTTTCCTCATCTCTGTCATTAAAATATAAATTGACATAGAGGAGTCTATTTCTTCAAAAACGTGTTAAAAAGTGCTACTTAACCTGTTGTGTCGCACCCATGCGCAGTGGGGCTGCTTCAGCTAACGTTATGTGGATTCACTGCTATAGAGTTAAAAGTCTGTGATGAGACTTTTGGTTGAAGTTAGACGAGTTAAGTATTTACATTAAACATTAGAGCTGTGGTACGTAACTTTAGTCTCATAAACAACACGTACTTTGTCCAACAGAAAGAGTCTAAAAGGAAAATGTTGTGAATAAATCAGACCATAATCAAAGGCCAAAGTCCAACTGAGATGTAAGTCTTCATCTGATCTTAAAACGTTATCTTTTGTGTAAGAAAGAGCCCTGTGAGACACTATGTAACTGCATGGTTTTAGAACTGATTGACAGAGTGAAGGTGGTCCTCTCTTTTTCACTTTTATGTCTGAAAAAGCTAGTGATAGAAGCAAACTTGTTTCAGAGCCAGAACCGAGAGACATGGGTTTATTACAGTTCTATTAAGTATGGTCTGAAAGTTACTGACCCCAGCTTTAATAGGACAGCCCCATCTGTGTGTCTGCTCTAACAGGAGCTGACACACAGGAGGAGCTGACTTTTTATTTATCCCCGCAGGGCAATTCATCCTCTACATTTGACCCATCCTGATGCCACTAAGGCTCACGTCAGGAGCAGTGGTCGCAGTAGTAACAGCACCTGGGGACCCATCTCCAGATGTTGATGCTCAGCTTGGTCAGGACAACCAGAGCTGGAGAATTTTACCCAATGTGCATGTTTTTAGTGGTAGGGGAAACCGGAGCACCCGGAGAAAACCTACGCAGGCACGGGGAGAACACGCAAACTCCACTCAGAAAGGCCCTGTTCCAACCAGGATTCAAACTCAGGACCTTCTTGCTGAGAAGCGGGAGTGCAATCCACTCAGCCACCGTGCCGCCGGCGCCCGCTGTGTTTATTCAGCTGAGATTAGGAACGTTTTAATTTCCTCAGTAAATAAAGATTGTTATCTACAGTAACAAAGTTCATTATGAGTAAATGTTTAACTAACATATATCAATGCAGACTGAGGACAGACATATTGGTTCAGATGAAGCTGGGTTTGTTCTGGTACTGAGGTCCTCATCTTCTCCTGCAGGTGGGAGCATGTCGGTGCGTGTGGCTGTGGTCGGAGCCGGAGCTGCAGGGCTGTGTGCAGCACGCCACCTGCTTTCTAAACCTGGAACATTCTGCACTCCGGTCGTGTTCGAGTCTGGGACCAGTGTTGGCGGGACCTGGGTCTACGAGGAGCTGGACGAGCCAATCAGAGAGAAGGGAGTGGAACCCGAAGGACCTGAGAGACCTGAGGGCCACAGCAGATACAGGAGCCACAGCAGCATGTACCAGAACCTCAGGTTGTCTGTCTGATGTAATGAACCAAATAGAATGTGTAATAACTGGATAGCTAGCAGCTAATGGCTAACTCAATTCCATCAAGATCCACTACTGAGGCAGTAGATCCAGGACTGAACCCGTAGATCCAGGACTGAGGCTGTAGATCCAGGACTGAAGCTGTAGAACCAGGACTGAGGCTGTAGATCCAGGACTGAAGCTGTAGAACCAGGACTGAGGCTGTAGAACCAGGACTGAAGCTGTAGAACCAGGACTGAAGCTGTAGAACCAGGACTGAAGCTGTAGAACCAGGACTGAGGCTGTAGACCCAGGACTGAGGCTGTAGACCCAGGACTGAGGCTGTAGAACCAGGACTGAGGCTGTAGACCCAGGACTGAGGCTGTAGAACCAGGACTGATGGCGCGTTCAGTCCAGTGTGGGCGGGTCCCGGCTCAAAAGTGGCCAAAATGACGTGCGCTGACATGCTGCAATACCACCCCGGGCCAGTGGGGTGGACCCAGAAGTAGAATTAGCCAATGCTAACATATAGCGTTAGCAGACCTCTCAAAAACGTCTTTACAGGATGGACCAAAAGTTGGCTCTTGGCCCAAAGCTCCGTTCCACATGTGTGTCAATGCTGAGGGGATTGTTTTGGACCAGCCTAGTTTATTCGCTGTGAATTTTTGAAGTTTCTCGTTCAAATGAATGGAGTTGCGCCAACTGACGCATGCGCAGATGCGTTTTTTCACAATTTTCTTGTGGGCGGGACCACTCATGGCCATTTTGGATCGCTCCAGTAGAGCATTATTTTTGGCCCATTAGTTAGAACGGTGGAGATAGGCGTGACTCTGTCCGTTTAATATATACAGTCTATGATTCAGACTGGATCATGCGTTGCGTCTGCTTTCAATGCAAAGTCAATGGTGACGCGCGTTCGAGCGTCAAAACGCACGGACCTACTGGTCTGTCGGGTTGATAATTGAAATAATAAATTTATTTTAATACATGTATCGTACTGTATTCAATAATAACAATAGTGTGTTCAAACGAAATATTTAATTAGATCGATTTTTTTAATTTTTTTTCCCCATTTTCCATTATGAACCCGACAGACCAGTTGTAAGCTGTAGAGTGGCCACAGGACGCGTCATCAGCCTACGTCAGCAGCCTACGTCAGCAGCCTACGTCAGCAGCCTACGTCAGCAGCCTACGTCAGCAGCCGCGGAGGCTGCTATGAAAACATTAGCTTTGTGGTTTCACAGACGCAGTTGACTGCTTAAACTAAACTTTGCACGAAACTTTGACTCTTAAGTCCCACATGTGACAAAACGGAACCATCAACATCTCGCCTCAAATTGCATTAAAAATGACATTCGTGTCTTAATTCGTTCGTATTTTAACTTTTAAAGAAATTCATGGTCCACCATCTTGGTTTGCTTTGGCTGCCTTGAGACGCGCAGGTTTGCATTACATCATAAACAGCTGAGGCTGTGCATCTCTTCAAGACAGTGTATCTCGGCGTTACACCGGCCGGCCACTTCCGGCGTCTGAAAACTAGAGAATGTGCGTCTGGTGAGCGAGGCTTCAGCGTTTGAGCGTTTGCGGTCTGAACGCGACTTGAGGTTGTAGAACCAGGACTGAAGCCGTAGATCCAGGACTGAGGCTGTAGACCAGGACTGAGGCTGTAGACCAGGACTGAGGCTGTAGACCAGGACTGAGGCTGTAGACCAGGACTGAGGCTGTAGACCCAGGACTGAGGCTGTAGAACCAGGACTGAGGCTGTAGAACCAGGACTGAGGCTGTAGACCAGGACTGAGGCTGTAGACCAGGACTGAGGCTGTAGACCAGGGGTGGACAGGTGTTCTCGTAGCTGGGCCACATTGGAATTTCACATTATTGTGGAGGGCTGGACCCAATTTCTCATGGTTAATTTTTAATTTAGTCCTGCTAAAACATAGCTTGGTCTCAGCCATCCATAAACTCGGGTCATTGATCATTTCCCTACATGTACGTCTGGGTCTGATCTTAGTGGCTGCGGTTACCTCGGTTGAATCCCCTCAAACCAATCAGGCAACGGGGGAGGCGGTGTTGTAGGTCGGTGTCGGTGACGTCAAGAGTTTTCCCCGAATTTTCTGGTCGTAGTTTGGCAATGGCGGAGAATGCGATAGTAAAGTAATCCGTTCTGGTTTGGCTCCAAATATTAAGAAATTGAAGCCGGAGCAAGAGGAATGTTTAGCAAATGTCATATTTTTCTTTAAATGCGCTATACCCGTTTCTGCAAGGTTTGAATGTTTAGCACCGCCCTCAACTCGCTCACAGGCTTCTCATTTCCCCTACGCTCTCATAGCACGGAGCCATCTAGTTGTCTAGCAGACCCAGGACTTGACGCTGCAGACCCAGGACTGAGGCTGCAGACCCAGGACTTGACGCTGCAGACCCAGGACTTGACGCTGCAGACCCAGGACTGAGGGTGCAGACCCAGGACTGAGGCTGCAGACTCAGGACTTGACGCTGCCGACCCAGGACTTGACGCTGCAGACACAGGACTTGACGCTGCAGACCCAGGACTTGACGCTGCAGACCCAGGACTTGACGCTGCAGACCCAGGACTGAGGCTGCAGACCCAGGACTTGACGCTGTAGACCCAGGACTGACGCTGCAGACCCAGGACTTGACGCTGTAGACCCAGGACTTGACGCTGCAGACCCAGAACTGAGGGTGCAGACCCAGGACTGAGGGTGCAGACCCAGGACTGAGGCTGTAGACCCAGGACTTGACGCTGTAGACCCAGGACTGACGCTGCAGACCCAGGACTTGACGCTGCAGACCCAGGACTTGACGCTGCAGACCCAGGACTTGACGCTGCAGACCCAGGACTTGACGCTGCAGACCCAGGACTTGACGCTGCAGACCCAGGACTTGACGCTGCAGACCCAGGACTTGACGCTGCAGACCCAGGACTGAGGCTGTAGACCCAGGACTGAGGCTGTAGACCCAGGACTGAGGCTGTAGACCGGACTTGATCCCTGGCTTGGTGACATCATGTTTTCCGTCCATGTTTAAAGAGAGGCTCGTACTGTTGTCCTCAGAACAAATCTTCCCAAAGAGGTGATGGCGTTCCCAGACTTCCCATTTGAGTTGCACCTGAACAGTTTCCTTCCACATCATGAAGTTCTGAGATATCTGCAGAAATACTGCGACCACTTTGATGTCGGGCCACATGTGCGGGTAAGCAGCGGTCTCAGAAACATCAGTCTGATCTGAGCTCTGGGCTCTCTCTGGTCTCTTTCTCTCTGATCTCTCACTCTGGTCTCTCTGGTTACCCTCTCTCTGGTCTCTCTCTCTCTCTCTCTGGTTTCTCTCTGGTTACCCTCTCTCTGGTCTCTCTCTCTCTCTCTCTCTGGTTTCTCTCTGGTTACCCTCTCTCTGGTCTCTCTCTCTCTCTCTGGTTTCTCTCTGGTCTCACCACCTATGCTATCTCTCTCTTCAGTTCAACACAGCGGTCGAGCGAGTGAGGCCTGTCGTCATGGAGACCACTGACGGGAAACAGAGGACCGAGTGGGAAGTGACATCATCAGAAAGGAGCGGCTCAGAGCGGACGGAGCGTTTTGACGCTGTGTTTGTCTGCTCCGGGTAAGGCGTTCGCCATGGTTATGCATTAACTAACTAGGCTAACTAGCTAATATAGCTAATGTAGCTAATATGGATAATACTGCTAATGAAGTTAATGCAATACACAGTTATGTAACATGGCTGAACTCCTGCATATTATACGTCATGGAATCTTCTCAGCGTTACATCCTCAAGTATTTTATTATAAACTACGACCCCCAAAGGCATCCTGGGGGGGTTGTAGTTTGACTAGCGCACTAGCATTAGTACATCTGCAGCCAGTGGGTAGAGCTGACACATATTGTATGTTTGTGCTCCAGACATTACTCAGTTCCTCATGTCCCAGAGATCCCAGGACTACAGCACTTCAGAGGTAAGGCCCCACACAGATCGCCTGCACTCCCCAAGGGCCCCGTCCCCCTGGTTGGGAAACGGAGTGCATACCTAACCCTGTTCTTTTGTTCAGGCTCAGTTCTGCACAGTCACAGTTATCGTCGGCCAGAGCCGTTCTCAGGGCAAACGGTTCTGGTGCTGGGGGCCCGAAACTCGGGGATCGACATCTGTATGGAACTGTCCACTGTGGCTGAGCAGGTACTCTCTGGTTTCTCTTTCTTCTCTCTCTGGTCTCTTGTTCTCTTGTTGGTCTCTTTCTTGTCACTCTCTCTGGTCTCTATTTCTGGTCTTCCTCTCAGGTCTCTCTCTCTGATCTCTCTCTCTGGTCTCTCTTTGTCTCTTTAGACTCTCTGGTCCCTCTCTGGTCCCTCTCTGGTCTCTCTTTGGTCTCTCCACGGTCTCTCTCTGGTCTCATCTTAATGTGCTTATATGGCAGGTCTTCCTCAGCCACAGAACTCCTCGTCTCTCGTTTCCTCTTCCTCCAAACGTGTCTCAGACTGAATCCATCGACCGGATCCTTGAGGACGGGACCGTGGCTCTGCAGGACGGCAGAGTACTCAAGGCGGACTCGCTGCTCCTCTGTACAGGGTATATCTTCACCTTTCCGTTCCTTCACGAGTCTGATCTGGGCATAGACATGCAGAGGGACTTCGTGGGACCACTGTATCGACACATCATGTCTCCAGGCTTCCCCTCGCTCTTTTTCATTGGCCTGTGTCAGCAGATCTGCCCCTTCCCCCACTTCCATTGCCAGGTACGAGGCCTGTTACAAGTACTACTGCTACTAGTATTACTACAACTACTGCTTCGGCTGCACTAACTGGTCCCTCTCTGGTCCCTCTCTGGTCCCTCTCTGGTCCCTCTCTGGTCTCTCTCTGGTTGTTCTCCGGTCTCTCTCTGGTCCCTCTCTGGTCTCGCTCTCTGGTCGTTCTCCGGTCTCTCTCTGGTGTATTTCTGGTGTATCTCTTGTTTCTCTCTCTGGTCTCAGTCTGATCTCTATCTGATCTCTCTGGTCTCTCTCCATTCTCTCTCCGGTGTCTCTGTCTGGTCTCTCTAGTCCCTTTCTAGTCTCTGGTCTCGCTCTGATCCCTCTGGTCTCTCTGCAGTCTCTCTCTGATCTCTCCCTACTGTAGGGCTGGGCGATAAAACCATAACAATTTATATTGCGATAGACGTGTGTTCAATATCAATAGAAAATGGGGTCGTTAGAATGTTTGATAGTTTTATTTCACTCTGTTAGAAAAAACAGGAAGAAAACACAGGAAATAAAGCTGCGTCAGAAGCGCGCGGCATTCTGGGGGATGTAGGCAGAGGGCAGAGGCTTCTCAACCTATCAAGGTCGAGCATGAACCGCAAAACATTCTGGGAAATGCAAAAACAACTGCACCATGCGTCCATGGATCTACAGATCATGTTTCAATGCCGTGTCAATAGTTATGGATGTCTGTGTAAGGAATAGCATGTGTGGCGTGGTAGAGGCAGTGGGCACAGAGACTCATGGGGCAAAAGCAAGAGATAAACTTTTTCCTCGGGATGTGCGGCTATCAGAGAGCCGCACGGAGCCGTGCTAAACCAGGACTAACAATGGGGGACACTGTGCTTGTGAACATATTCCTCCAGCCTCATTCCTCAGTGACTGTAAACAAGGCTGCTATATTGTGATATAGTTGTGATTAGGGCTGGGCGATAAAACGATAACGATATATATCGCGATAGACATGTGTTCGATATCAATAGAGAATGGGGTCGATAGAATGTTTGATAGTTTAACTTAACTCCGTCAGGAAAAACAGGAAGAAAACACCGGAAGTAAAGCCGACTCATAAGCGCATGGCATTGTGGGGGATGTAGGCAGAGGCTTCTCGACCAATAACAGCAGAGCAGGAACCGCAAAACTTTGTGGGAAATGCAAAAACAACAACAACCGCAGCATGCGTAGCGTCCATGGATCTATAGCTCGTGTTTCAATGCCGTGTCAATGGTTGTGCACGTACGTGCGCGGAATAACATGTGCGGCGGCAGAGGCAGTGGACAGACCCGATGTATTCGGCGAAAGCAAGAGATTAACTTTTTCCTCGGGAAGCAAGCACAGAGAGCCGCACGGAGCGGTCACGGGGACACAAGACCCTCAAACAGCTAAACCAGGAATAAAAAACCAGGATTAAACCAGGACTAACAACCATGGACACAGTGTGAACATATTCCTCCAGCCTCATCGCCCCGTGACTGTAAACAAGGCTGCTAAGGTTGGTTAGCCCACACCACAAATATATTTATTTAGGTTTAAAAAAAAAACTAAATATATATCGTTATCGACCGATATGAATGACTTATATCGTGATATAGTTTTCAGCCATATCGCCCAGCCCTAGTTGTGATATAGTATTGTGGTATTGTTTTCAGCCATCTCTAGTCCCTTTCTCTGGCTTCTCATTCTCACTGTCTGCAGGTGCAGTTCTGTGTGGCGGTGCTAGAGGGCGCTGTGTCTCTGCCCTCAGCTCCTGTCATGCAGCAGGAGTGCAGGGCATGGCTGGAAAAAAGGCTGAGCAGAGGTGTGCAACAGCGCCACCTGTTGAGGATGGAGCATGAGCAGTGGGAGTACTGTGCCTCCCTGAGTGCGGAAGCAGGGTTTAAGCCCCTCACCCCCGCCATCAGGTCACTGTTTGAGGAAGTGTGGCGGAGGAGGAGAGAGCACCCCCTGCAGTACCGAGAGAGCAACTACAGGCTGACGGAGGAGCACTGGGAGAGAGCACCATCTGCAGGACAGAGAGAGCTGCTACAGGCTAAGGAGGGGGAGGAGGAGAGGGTGATTTGATGAGCTGATGTCTTCAGCAGGTCTGCCCCTGGTTTCTCCAAGATGTCTGCCCATTCAGATCAATGGCCTGTGCTCTTTGGCGCTCACACCATGGACGTCCCAAACATTAGCAGAAGTGACCAGGACCAGAACCAGAGACCAGAACCCAGAACCATAGACCAGAACCAGTGACCAGGACTAGAGACATGAGACCAGAACCAGTGACCAGGACTAGAGACATGAGACCAGAGACCAGGACCACTGAGATGGGGTGAAGATTCCAGAACATATTATTTTGTAATCATACTTGTGTCTGTGGTAAATGCTGTATGTGTCAAAGTGAAAAAATTGTCTCTCACTGTGTTCATATCAAATTAAAATGAATGTATTTAATATGAATGTGTCTTTACTCCGTGTCCCACAGTTTGAGAAACACCAGTTTAGAGCTTTAGATAGAAGAGGAAGCAAATATCTCAACGAGGTAACCCCAAAACAGTCCTATAGTGACTCTTACACAAAAGATAACAGGTTTTGTTTACAACTTTTTACTTTAAAGACTTTCTGTTGGAAAAATACAAATATGACATGCAAATTTAAGTTTCTCAACCTTAATAAGTGTCAGGACAGTACAGTGTGTTTGCATGTATTTTGATCTCCACAGCTATTCTTCCTGGAGTCAGGCAAGGTGCATTAAGTAAGTAGTAAGTAAGTTTTTATTTATATACCGCCTTTTCACTGCAGATCTGAGTCTCAAAGCGGTTTACAATTGTTAATTTTGGGCATTTGTCTCTCACTCCACACAGAGATGGGAGCGGGGTCGCCAGTACAGGAGGCGCATGCTAGAACTATTGGACACATTTTTAGTGGTAGGGGAAACCTACGCAGACACGGGGAGAACATGCAAACTCCACTCAGAAAAGCCCTGGTCCGACCGGGATTCGAACCCAGGACCTTCTTGCTGAGAGGCAAGAACACACACACACACACACACACACACACAGACCAAATTTTAGTTGTCAATGGTAGTTAGAGAGATTACAGCACAGTTGTAATATCACATGTTTATGCTAATTTGTCAATAGATGTCTTTTTAAAAGGATTTTAAATTGGTATTTACCGTTTGCATTAATTATAATGTCATTTGGGAGATGATTCCAGGAAAACATTGACCTGTACATTACAGTTGCTTTTCCAAAATTTGTTTTTACTTTGGGTAACTTGAATCTGCCTTCTGTGGCGTGTCGGGTTTCATAGTTGTGCTCACCAGAACTAAAACAGAGCTCTTGATAAAGCACATTTGGAGTTTTGTTCTCAATAATATATCTTGTGAAATTGAGTAACGATGCCTCAAATCTCTCTTTCACCATTAACCAAGACAAACATGAATGCATCCACTTTACATTTGTTCTGTACGTCCACCGCAGAGCAAGTCGAGCTGCCTTGTTCTGAACCATTTGTAAACCGCGGTAAAGTGGCCCTGCATTTCGTCGCGAGCGGTAAAGAGGTCCGCACTTTGAAAGCGGTTGGCTCTTTTATGCTGTTACTTACGGTAAATGTGGAAAGGGAAGCCGTGACGACGAGAAAGCAAAATGCTATATCTTTTAAAAAATCATTAAAAAAGAACAAAAAGAGGTTTGACAATACTTTCACTGCACACTTCTTCAATGAGATGCTCTTTACCACTGTGTAAAATATCATTCATTTTTACTCTAGAAATTCTGAGAAAAATGGGGGTCAAAATGTGCCATTTTGGTCCCAAAAGCACTTTTTAAAATTCATTTTTAAAAAATCGAAAAAAGTTCCCTGACTGCTTTCACTGCACACTTGTTCACCAGGATGCCCTCTACCACTGTGTAAAATATCATTCACTTTTACTGTAGAAATACAGAGAAAATGGGGGTCAAAGTGTGCACAAGTGGTCCCAAAAGCACTTTTTAAAAATCATTTTAAAAAAATCTAAAAAAGTTCCCAGACTACTTTCACTGCACACTTGTTCACTGGGATGCCCTCTACCACTGTGTACAATATCATTTACTTTTACTGTAGAAATCCAGAGAAAATGGGGGTCAAAGTGTGCACAAGTGGTCCCAAAAGCACTTTTTAAAATTAATTTTAAAAAAATCTAAAAAAGTTCCCTCACTACTTTCACTGCACACTTGTTCACTGGGATGCCCTTTACCACTGTGTAAAATTTTATTCGCTTTTACTGTAGAAATCCAGAGAAAATGGGGGTCAAAGTATGCACAAGTGGTCCCAAAAGCACTTTTTAAAATTCATTTTAAAAAAATATAAAAAAGTTCCCTGACTGATTTCACTGCACACTTGTTCAACAGGATGCCCTCTACCACTGTGTAAAATATCATTCACTTTTACTGTAGAAATCCAGAGAAAATGGGGGCCAAAGTGTGCACAAGTGGTCCCAAAAGCACTTTTTAAAATTCATTTTAAAAAAATATAAAAAAGTTCCCTGACTGATTTCACTGCACACTTGTTCAACAGGATGCCCTGTACCACTGTGTAAAATATCATTCACTTTTACTGTAGAAATCCAGAGAAAATGGGGGACAAAGTGTGCACAAGTGGTCCCAAAAGCACTTTTTAAAATTAATTTAAAAAAAATCTAAAAAAGTTCCCTGACTACTTTCACTGCACACTTGTTCACTGGGATGCCCTTTACCACTGTGTAAAATATCATTCACTTTTACTGTAGAAATCCAGAGAAAATGGGGGTCAAAGTGTGCACAAGTGGTCCCAAAAGCACTTTTTAAAATTCATTTTAAAAAAATCTAAAAAAGTTCCCTGACTGATTTCACTGCACACTTGTTCAACAGGATGCCCTCTACCACTGTGTAAAATATCATTCACTTTTACTGTAGAAATCCAGAGAAAATGGGGGTCAAATTGTGCCATTTTGGTCCCAAAAGCACTTTTTAAAAAAATCTAAAAAAGTTCCCTCACTACTTTCACTGCATACTTGTTCACTGGGATGCCCTCTACCACTGTGTAAAATATCATTCACTTTTACTGTAGAAATCCAGAGAAAATGGGGGTCAAAGTGTGCCATTTTGGTCCCAAAAGCACTTTTTAAAATTCATTTTAAAAAAATATAAAAAAGTTCCCTGACTGATTTCACTGCACACTTGTTCAACAAGATGCCCTCTACCACTGTGTAAAATATCATTCACCTTTACTGTAGAAATCCAGAGAAAATGGGGGTCAAAGTATTCACAAGTGGTCCCAAAAGCACTTTTTAAAATTCATTTTAAAAAAATCTAAAAAAGTTCCCTGACTGATTTCACTGCACACTTGTTCAACAGGATGCCTTCTACCACTGTGTAAAATATCATTCACTTTTACTGTGGAAATCCAGAGAAAATGGGGGTCAAAGTGTGCACAAGTGGTCCCAAAAGCACTTTTTAAAAATCATTTAAAAAAAAACTAAAAAAGTTCCCTGACTACTTTCACTGCACATTTGTTCACTGGGATGCCCTTTACCACTCTGTAAAATATCATTCACTTTTACTGTAGAAATCCAGAGAAAATGGGGGTCAAAGTGTGCCATTTTGGTCCCAAAAGCACTTTTTAAAAATCATTTTAAAAAAATCTAAAAAAGTTCCCTGACTGATTTCACTGCAAACTTGTTCACTGGGATGCCCTCTACCACTGTGTAAAATATCATTCACTTTTACTGTAGAAATCCAGAGAAAATGGGGGTCAAAGTGTGCCATTTTGGTCCCAAAAGCACTTTTTAAAATTAATTTTAAAAAAATCTAAAAAAGTTCCCTCACTACTTTCACTGCACACTTGTTCACTGGGATGCCCTTTACCACTGTGTAAAATATCATTCACTTTTACTGTAGAAATCCAGAGAAAATGGGGGTCAAAGTGTGCCATTTTGGTCCCAAAAGCACTTTTTAAAATTCATTTAAAAAAAATCTAAAAAAGTTCCCTCACTACTTTCACTGCACACTTGTTCACCAGGATGCCCTCTACCACTGTGTAAAATATCATTCACTTTTACTGTAGAAATCCAGAGAAAATGGGGGTCAAAGTGTGCCATTTTGGTCCCAAAAGCACTTTTTAAAATTCATTAAAAAAAAATCTAAAAAAGTTCCCAGACTATTTTCACTGCACACTTGTTCACCAGGATGCCCTCTACCACTGTGTAAAATATCATTCACTTTTACTGTAGAAATCCAGAGAAAATGGGGGTCAAAGTGTGCCATTTTGGTCCCAAAAGCACTTTTTAAAAATCATTTTAAAAAAATCTAAAAAAGTTCCCTCACTACTTTCACTGCATACTTGTTCACTGGGATGCCCTCTACCACTGTGTAAAATATCATTCACTTTTACTGTAGAAATCCAGAGAAAATGGGGGTCAAAGTGTGCACAAGTGGTCCCAAAAGCACTTTTTAAAATTCATTTTAAAAAAATCTAAAAAAGTTCCCTGACTGATTTCACTGCACACTTGTTCAACAGGATGCCATCTACCACTGTGTAAAATATCATTCACTTTTACTGTAGAAATCCAGAGAAAATGGGGGTCAAAGTGTGCACAAGTGGTCCCAAAAGCACTTTTTAAAATTCATTTTAAAAAAATCTAAAAAAGTTCCCAGACTACTTTCACTGCACACTTGTTCACCAGGATGCCCTTTACCACTGTGTAAAATATCATTCACTTTTACTGTAGAAATCCAGAGAAAATGGGGGTCAAAGTGTGCACAAGTGGTCCCAAAAGCACTTTTTAAAATTCATTTTAAAAAAATCTAAAAGAGTTCCCAGACTACTTTCACTGCACACTTGTTCACCAGGATACCCTCTACCACTGTGTAAAATATCTTTCACTTTTACTGTAGAAATCCAGAGAAAATGGGGGACAAAGTGTTCACAAGTGGTACCAAAAGCACTTTTTAAAATTCATTTTTAAAAAAACTAAAAAAGTTCCCAGACTACTTTCACTGCACACTTGTTCACTGGGGGGCCCTCTACCACTGTGTAAAATATCATTCACTTTTACTGTAGAAATCCAGAGAAAATGGGGGTCAAAGTGTGCCATTTTGGTCCCAAAAGCACTTTTTAAAAATCATTTTAAAAAAATCTAAAAAAGTTCCCTCACTACTTTCACTGCATACTTGTTCACTGGGATGCCCTCTACCACTGTGTAAAATATCATTCACTTTTACTGTAGAAATCCAGAGAAAATGGGGGTCAAAGTGTGCACAAGTGGTCCCAAAAGCACTTTTTAAAATTAATTTTTAAAAAATCTAAAAAAGTTCCCTCACTACTTTCACTGCACACTTGTTCACTGGGATGCCATCTACCAGTGTGTAAAATATCATTCACTTTTACTGTAGACATTCAGAGAAAATTGGAGTCAAAGTGTGCCATTTTGTTCCTAAAAGCCCTTTTTAAATTCATTTTTAAAAAATCTAAAAAAGTTCCCTGACTACTTTCACTGCACACTTGTTCACTAAGATGCCCTCTACCACTGTGTAAAATATAATTCACTTTTACTGTAGAAATTCATAGAAAATTGGGGTCAAAGTGTGCCATTTTGGTCCCAAAAGCACTTTTTAAAAATAATTTTAAAAAAATCTAAAAAAGTTCCCTGACTACTTTCACTGCACACTTGTTCACTGTGATGCCCTCTACCACTGTGTAAAATATAATTCACTTTTACTGTATAAATTCATAGAAAATTGGGGTCAAAGTGTGCCATTTTGGTCCCAAAAGCACTTTTTTAAATTCATTTTTAAAAAATCTAAAAAAGTTCCCTGACTACTTTCACTGCACACTTGTTCACTGTGATGCCCTCTACCACTGTGTAAAATATAATTCACTTTTACTGTAGAAATTCATAGAAAATTGGGGTCAAAGTGTGCCATTTTGGTCCCAAAAGCACTTTTTTAAATTCATTTTTTTTAAATCTAAAAAAGTTCCCTGACTACTTTCACTGTACACTTGTTCACTAAGAGGCCCCCTACCACTGTGTAAAATATAATTCACTTTTACTGTAGAAATTCATAGAAAATTGGGGTCAAAGTGTAGGATTTTGGCCCCAAAGGCACTTTTTAAAAATTATTTTAAAAGAAGTCTAAAAAAGTTCCCTGACTACTTTTACTGCACACTTGTTCACTGTGATGCCCTCTACCAATGTGTAAAATATCCATCCATCCATCCATTTTCTTCCGCTTTATCCGTTACCGGGTCGCGGGGGCAGCAGTCTAAGCAGAGACGCCCAGACTTCCCTATCCACACACACTTCCTCCAGCTCGTCCGGGGGGACCCCAAGGCGTTCCCAGGCCAGCTGGGAGACACAGTCCCTCCAGCGTGTCCTAGGTTTTCCCCGGGGCCTCCTCCCGGTGGGACGTGCCCGGAACACCTCCCCAGGGAGGCGTCCAGGAGGCATCCGGAACAGATGCCCGAGCCACCTCAACTGGTTCCTCTCGACGTGGAGAAGCAGCGGCTCTACTCCGAGCTCCTCACCCTATCTCTAAGGGAGCGCCCAGCCACTCTTCGGAGGAAGTTAATTTCGACCGCTTGTATCCGCGATCTCGTTCTTTCGGTCATTACCCAAAGCTCATGACCATAGGTGAGGGAGGGAACGAAGATTGACCGGTAAGTAGAGAGCTTTGCCTTTCGGCTCAGCTCCCTCTTTACCACAACGGTCCGATACAGCGACCGCATCACTGCGCACGCTGCACCGATTCGCCTGTCAATCTCACGCTCCATTCTTCCCTCACTCGTAAACAAGACCCCGAGATACTTGAACTCCTCCACTTGAGGAAGGACCTCTCCACCCACCTGTAGAGGGCAAGGCACCTTTTTACGGTCGAGCACCATGGCCTCGGATTTGGACGTGCTGATTCTCATCCCAGCCCTTCACACTCGGCTGCAAACCGCCCCAGTGCATGCTGCAGGTCCTGGTTTGTTGGAGCCAACAGGACAACATGGTCTGCAAACAGCAGAGATTCATCTCTGCTGTTTGCAGACCATGTGGTCTCCGAACCGGACCCCCTCTGACCCCTGGCTGCGCCTAGAAATTCTGTCCATAAACACAGTGAACAGAACCGGTGACAAAGGGCAGCCCTGTCGGAGGCCAACATTCACCGGGAACAGGTCTGACTTACTCCCGGCAATGCGAATACAGCTCTGGCTCCGGTCATACAGGGATCGGATGGCCCTCAGCAGAGGACCCCGGACCCCGGACCCCGTACTCCCGGATAACCCCCCAAAGGACACCCCGGGGAACACAGTCGAACGCCTTCTCCAAATCCACAAAGGACATGTGGACAGGTTGGGCGAACTCCCATGAACCCTCGAGTATCCGATGGAGAGTATAGAGCTGGTCCAGTGTTCCGCAACCGGGACGAAAACCACACTGCTCCTCCTGAATCCGAGATTCGACCATCGGCCGTAGCCTCCTCTCCAGTACCTTGGAGTAGACCTTACCGGGGAGGCTGAGGAGTGTGATCCCACGATAATTGGAACACACCCTCCGGTCCCCCTTCTTGTAGAGAGGGACCACCACCCCGGTCTGCCACTCCATTGTCACCGCCCCCGATCGCCACGCAATGTTGCAAAGAGGTGTCAGCCAAGACAGTCCTACAACATCCAGAGACTTTAGATAATCAGGACGGATCTCATCCAAACCCGGAGCCTTGCCACCATGGAGGCTGCCAACCACCTTGGTCACCTCAGCCAGGGAGATGGATGTATCCGCCCCAACATCCTCAGCCTCTGCCTCTGTAACAGAGGACGTGACGGGGGGATTGAGGAGAACCTCAAAGTATTCCTTCCACCGCCCGACAATATCCCCAGTCGAGGTCAGCAGCTCTCCACCCGCACCGTACATGGTGTTGGCAAAGAACTGCTTCCCCCTCTTGAGGCGCCGTATGGTTTGCCAGAATCTCTTCAAGGCCGACCGATAGTCATGCTCCATGGACTCTCCGAACTCCTCCCAGTCCCGGGTTTTTGCCTCTGCAACAGCCCGGGCCGCGGCACGCTTGTCATGCCGGTACTGGACAGCTGCCTCAGGAGTCCCCCGAACCATCATGGCTCTCCCGGAGGTGTGAGTTGAAAGTCCGTCTGACACGGGGCTCAGCGAGACGTTCCCAGCAGACCCTCACTATACGCTTGGGTCTGCCAGGTCTGACCGGCTTCTTCCCCTGCCAGCAGATCCAACTCACGACCAGGTGATGATCGGTTGACAGCTCCGCCCCTCTCTTTACCCGAGTGTCCGAGACACACGGTCGAAGGTCAGATGATACGACAACAAAATCGATCATCGACCTCCGGCCTAGGGTGTCCTGGTGCCACCTGAATAACCTTGTGCTCGAAAATGGTGTTCGTGATGGACAAACTGTGACTGGCACAGAAGTCCAACAACTGAACACCGCTCGGGTTCAGATCAGGGGGGCCGTTCTTCCCGATCACCCCTCTCCAAGTGTCACTGGCGTTTCCCACATGGGCGTTGAAGTCCCCCAGGAGAATAACGGAGTCCCCGGGCGGGGCACCGTCCAGTACCACTCCCAAGGACTCCAAGAAGGCCGGGTACTCTGCACTGCTGTTAGGCCCGTAGGCCGTCACAACAATGAGAGACTTGTCCCCGCGGGAAACACCAGAAAAGTGGAGCGTCCAACCCCTCTCAAGGAGTTGGGTTCCAGAGCCCAAGCTGTGTGTGGAGGGGTAGGTCGACTATCTCTAGTCAGTATCGCTCAACCTCCCCCACGAGCTCGGGCTCCTTCCCCCCCAGTGAGGTGACGTTCCACGTCCCAAGAGCCAGATGTTGACCCCAATTATCTCTGAATTTCTACAGTAAAAGTGAAGGATATTTTACACAGTGGTAGAGGGCATCACAGTGGACAAGTGTGCAGTGAAATCAGTCAGGGAACTTTTTTAGATTTTTTTAAAATGAATTTTAAAAAGTGCTTTTGGGACCAAAATGGCACACTTTGACACCCATTTTCTCTGGATTTCTACAATAAAAGTGAATGACATTTACACAGTGGTAAAGGGCATCCCAGTGAACAAGTGTGCAGTGAAAGTAGTGAGGGAACTTTTTTAGTTTTTTTGAAAATGAATTTTAAAAAGTGCTTTTGGGACCAAAATGGCACACTTTGACCCCCATTTTCTCTGGATTTCTACAGTAAAAGTGAATGATATTTTACACAGTGGTAGAGGGCATCCCAGTGAACAAGTTTGCAGTGAAATCAGTCAGGGAACTTTTTTAGATTTTTTTAAAATGATTTTTAAAAAGTGCTTTTGGGACCAAAATGGCACACTTTGACCCCCATTTTCTCTGGATTTCTACAGTAAAAGTGAATGATATTTTACATAGTGGTAGAGGGCATCCCAGTGAACAAATGTGCAGTGAAAGTAGTCAGGGAACTTTTTTAGTTTTTTTTAAAATTAATTTTAAAAAGTGCTTTTGGACCACTTGTGCACAATTTGACCCCCATTTTCTCTGGATTTCTACAGTAAAAGTGAATGATATTTTACACAGTGGTAGAGGGCATCCTGGTGAACAAGTGTGCAGTGAAAGTAGTGAGGGAACTTTTTTAGTTTTTTTTAAAATGAATTTTAAAAAGTGCTTTTGGGACCAAAATGGCACACTTTGACACCCATTTTCTCTGGATTTCTACAATAAAAGTGAATGACATTTACACAGTGGTAAAGGGCATCCCAGTGAACAAGTGTGCAGTGAAAGTAGTGAGGGAACTTTTTTAGTTTTTTTGAAAATGAATTTTAAAAAGTGCTTTTGGGACCAAAATGGCACACTTTGACCCCCATTTTCTCTGGATTTCTACAGTAAAAGTGAATGATATTTTACACAGTGGTAGAGGGCATCCCAGTGAACAAGTTTGCAGTGAAATCAGTCAGGGAACTTTTTTAGATTTTTTTAAAATGATTTTTAAAAAGTGCTTTTGGGACCAAAATGGCACACTTTGACCCCCATTTTCTCTGGATTTCTACAGTAAAAGTGAATGATATTTTACACAGTGGTAGAGGGCATCCCAGTGAACAAATGTGCAGTGAAAGTAGTCAGGGAACTTTTTTAGTTTTTTTTAAAATTAATTTTAAAAAGTGCTTTTGGGACCAAAATGGCACACTTTGACCCCCATTTTCTCTGGATTTCTACAGTAAAAGTGAATGATATTTTACACAGTGGTAGAGGGCATCCTGGTGAACAAGTGTGCAGTGAAAGTAGTGAGGGAACTTTTTTAGTTTTTTTTAAAATGAATTTTAAAAAGTGCTTTTGGGACCAAAATGGCACACTTTGACCCCCATTTTCTCTGGATTTCTACAGTAAAAGTGAATGATATTTTACACAGTGGTAAAGGGCATCCCAGTGAACAAATGTGCAGTGAAAGTAGTCAGGGAACTTTTTAGTTTTTTTTAAAATGATTTTTAAAAAGTGCTTTTGGGACCACTTGTGCACACTTTGACCCCCATTTTCTCTGGATTTCCACAGTAAAAGTGAATGATATTTTACACAGTGGTAGAGGGCATCCTGTTGAACAAGTGTGCAGTGAAATCAGTCAGGGAACTTTTTTAGATTTTTTTAAAATGAATTTTAAAAAGTGCTTTTGGGACCACTTGTGCACACTTTGACCCCCATTTTCTCTGGATTTCTACAGTAAAAGTGAATGATATTTTACACAGTGGTAAAGGGCATCCCAGTGAACAAGTGTGCAGTGAAAGTAGTGAGGGAACTTTTTTAGATTTTTTTTAAATGAATTTTAAAAAGTGCTTTTGGGACCAAAATGGCACACTTTGACCCCCATTTTCTCTGGATTTCTACAGTAAAAGTGAATGATATTTTACACAGTGGTAAAGGGCATCCCAGTGAACAAATGTGCAGTGAAAGTAGTCAGGGAACTTTTTTAGTTTTTTTTTAAAATTAATTTTAAAAAGTGCTTTTGGGACCAAAATGGCACATTTTGACCCCCATTTTCTCTGGATTTCTACAGTAAAAGTGAATGATATTTTACACAGTGGTAGAGGGCATCCTGGTGAACAAGTGTGCAGTGAAAGTAGTGAGGGAACTTTTTTAGTTTTTTTGAAAATGAATTTTAAAAAGTGCTTTTGGGACCAAAATGGCACACTTTGACCCCCATTTTCTCTGGATTTCTACAGTAAAAGTGAATGATATTTTACACAGTGGTAGAGGGCATCCTGGTGAACAAGTGTGCAGTGAAAGTAGTCTGGGAACTTTTTTAGATTTTTTTAAAATGAATTTTAAAAAGTGCTTTTGGGACCACTTGTGCACACTTTGACCCCCATTTTCTCTGGATTTCTACAGTAAAAGTGAATGATATTTTACACAGTGGTAGATGGCATCCTGTTGAACAAGTGTGCAGTGAAATTAGTCAGGGAACTTTTTTAGATTTTTTTAAAATGAATTTTAAAAAGTGCTTTTGGGACCACTTGTGCACACTTTGACCCCCATTTTCTCCGGATTTCTACAGTAAAAGTGAATGATATTTTACACAGTGGTAGAGGGCATCCCAGTGAACAAGTTTGCAGTAAAATCAGTCAGGGAACTTTTTTAGATTTTTTTAAAATTATTTTAAAAAGTGCTTTTTGGGACCAAAATGGCACACTTTGACCCCATTTTCTCTGGATTTCTACAGTAAAAGTGAATGATATTTTACACAGTGGTAGAGGGCATCCTGGTGAACAAGTGTGCAGTAAAGTAGTCTGGGAACTTTTTTAGATTTTTTTAAAATGAATTTTAAAAAGTGCTTTGGGACCAAAATGGCACAGTTTGACCCCCATTTTCTCTGGATTTCTACATTAAAAGTGAATGATATTTTACACAGTGGTAAAGGGCATCACAGTGAACAAGTGTGCAGTGAAAGTAGTGAGGGAACTTTTTTAGTTTTTTTTAAAATGAATTTTAAAAAAGTGCTTTTCGGACCAAAATGGCACACTTTGACCCCCATTTTCTCTGGATTTCTACAGTAAAAGTGAATGACATTTTACACAGTGGTAAAGGGCATCCCAGTGAACAAGTGTGCAGTGAAAGTAGTGAGGGAACTTTTTTAGACTTTTTTAAAATGAATTTTAAAAAGTGCTTTTGGGACCAAAATGGCACACTTTGACCCCCATTTTCTCTGGAATTCTACAGTAAAAGTGAATGATATTTTACACAGTGGTAGAGGGCATCCCAGTGAACAAGTTTGCAGTGAAATCAGTCAGGGAACTTTTTTAGATTTTTTTAAAATGATTTTAAAAAGTGCTTTTGGGACCAAAATGGCACACTTTGACCCCCATTTTCTCTGGATTTCTACAGTAAAAGTGAATGATATTTTACACAGTGGTAAAGGGCATCCCAGTGAACAAATGTGCAGTGAAAGTAGTCAGGGAACTTTTTTTAGATTTTTTTAAAATGATTTTAAAAAGTGCTTTTGGGACCACTTGTGCACACTTTGACCCCCATTTTCTCTGGATTTCCACAGTAAAAAGTGAATGATATTTTAACACAGTGGTAGAGGGCATCCTGTTGAACAAGTGTGCAGTGAAATCAGTCAGGGAACTTTTTTAGATTTTTTTAAAATGAATTTTTAAAAAGTGCTTTTGGGACCACTTGTGCATACTTTGACCCCCATTTTCTCTGGATTTTCTACAGTAAAAAGTGAATGATATTTTACACAGTGGTAGAGGGCATCCTGGTGAACAAGTGTGCAGTGAAAGTAGTGAGGGAACTTTTTTAGTTTTTTTTAAAATGAATTTTAAAAAGTGCTTTTTGGGACCAAAAGGGGGGGGGGGGTGGCACACTTTGACCCCCATTTTCTCTGGATTTCTACAGTAAAAGTGAATGACATTTTACACAGTGGTAAAGGGCAGCCTCCAGTGAACAAGTGTGCAGTGAAAGTAGTGAGGGAACTTTTTTAGATTTTTTTAAAATGAATTTTAAAAAGTGCTTTTGGGACCAAAATGGCACACTTTGACCCCCATTTTCTCTGGATTTCTACAGTAAAAGTGAATGATATTTTACACAGTGGTAAAGGGCATCCCAGTGAACAAATGTGCAGTGAAAGTAGTCAGGGAACTTTTTAGTTTTTTTTTAAATTAATTTTAAAAAGTGCTTTTGGGACCAAAATGGCACACTTTGACCCCCATTTTCTCTGGATTTCTACAGTAAAAGTGAATGATATTTTACACAGTGGTAGAGGGCATCCTGGTGAACAAGTGTGCAGTGAAAGTAGTGAGGGAACTTTTTAGTTTTTTTTAAAATGAATTTTAAAAAGTGCTTTTGGGACCAAAATGGCACACTTTGACCCCCATTTTCTCTGGATTTCTACAGTAAAAGTGAATGATATTTTACACAGTGGTAGAGGGCATCCCAGTGAACAAGTTTGCAGTGAAATCAGTCAGGGAACTTTTTTAGATTTTTTTAAAATGATTTTTAAAAAGTGCTTTTGGGACCAAAATGGCACACTTTGACCCCCATTTTCTCTGGATTTCTACAGTAAAAGTGAATGATATTTTACACAGTGGTAAAGGGCATCCCAGTGAACAAATGTGCAGTGAAAGTAGTAAGGGAACTTTTTTAGTTTTTTTAAAATGATTTTTAAAAAGTGCTTTTGGGACCACTTGTGCACACTTTGACCCCCATTTTCTCTGGATTTCCACAGTAAAAGTGAATGATATTTTACACAGTGGTAGAGGGCATCCTGTTGAACAAGTGTGCAGTGAAAGTTTTGGGACCAAAATGGCACACTTTGACCCCCATTTTCTCTGGATTTCTACAGTAAAAGTGAATGATATTTTACACAGTGGTAAAGGGCATCCCAGTGAACAAATGTGCAGTGAAAGTAGTCAGGGAACTTTTTTAGTTTTTTTTAAAATTAATTTTAAAAAGTGCTTTTGGGACCAAAATGGCACATTTTGACCCCCATTTTTCTCTGGATTTCTACAGTAAAAGTGAATGATATTTTACACAGTGGTAGAGGGCATCCTGGTGAACAAGTGTGCAGTGAAAGTAGTGAGGGAACTTTTTTAGTTTTTTTGAAAATGAATTTTAAAAAGTGCTTTTGGGACCAAAATGGCACACTTTGACCCCCATTTTCTCTGGATTTCTACAGTAAAAGTGAATGATATTTTACACAGTGGTAGAGGGCATCCTGGTGAACAAGTGTGCAGTGAAAGTAGTCTGGGAACTTTTTTAGATTTTTTTAAAATGAATTTTAAAAAGTGCTTTTGGGACCACTTGTGCACACTTTGACCCCCATTTTCTCTGGATTTCTACAGTAAAAGTGAATGATATTTTACACAGTGGTAGATGGCATCCTGTTGAACAAGTGTGCAGTGAAATTAGTCAGGGAACTTTTTTAGATTTTTTTAAAATGAATTTTAAAAAGTGCTTTTGGGACCACTTGTGCACACTTTGACCCCCATTTTCTCCGGATTTCTACAGTAAAAGTGAATGATATTTTACACAGTGGTAGAGGGCATCCCAGTGAACAAGTTTGCAGTAAAATCAGTCAGGGAACTTTTTTAGATTTTTTTAAAATTATTTTTAAAAAGTGCTTTTGGGACCAAAATGGCACACTTTGACCCCCATTTTCTCTGGATTTCTACAGTAAAAGTGAATGATATTTTACACAGTGGTAGAGGGCATCCTGGTGAACAAGTGTGCAGTAAAAGTAGTCTGGGAACTTTTTTAAATTTTTTTAAAATGAATTTTAAAAAGTGCTTTTGGGACCAAAATGGCACAGTTTGACCCCCATTTTCTCTGGATTTCTACATTAAAAGTGAATGATATTTTACACAGTGGTAAAGGGCATCACAGTGAACAAGTGTGCAGTGAAAGTAGTGAGGGAACTTTTTTAGTTTTTTTTAAAATGAATTTTAAAAAAGTGCTTTTCGGACCAAAATGGCACACTTTGACCCCCATTTTCTCTGGATTTCTACAGTAAAAGTGAATGACATTTTACACAGTGGTAAAGGGCATCCCAGTGAACAAGTGTGCAGTGAAAGTAGTGAGGGAACTTTTTTAGACTTTTTTAAAATGAATTTTAAAAAGTGCTTTTGGGACCAAAATGGCACACTTTGACCCCCATTTTCTCTGGATTTCTACAGTAAAAGTGAATGATATTTTACACAGTGGTAGAGGGCATCCCAGTGAACAAGTTTGCAGTGAAATCAGTCAGGGAACTTTTTTAGATTTTTTTAAAATGATTTTTAAAAAGTGCTTTTGGGACCAAAATGGCACACTTTGACCCCCATTTTCTCTGGATTTCTACAGTAAAAGTGAATGATATTTTACACAGTGGTAAAGGGCATCCCAGTGAACAAATGTGCAGTGAAAGTAGTCAGGGAACTTTTTTAGTTTTTTTTAAAATGATTTTTAAAAAGTGCTTTTGGGACCACTTGTGCACACTTTGACCCCCATTTTCTCTGGATTTCCACAGTAAAAGTGAATGATATTTTACACAGTGGTAGAGGGCATCCTGTTGAACAAGTGTGCAGTGAAATCAGTCAGGGAACTTTTTTAGATTTTTTTAAAATGAATTTTAAAAAGTGCTTTTGGGACCACTTGTGCATACTTTGACCCCCATTTTCTCTGGATTTCTACAGTAAAAGTGAATGATATTTTACACAGTGGTAGAGGGCATCCTGGTGAACAAGTGTGCAGTGAAAGTAGTGAGGGAACTTTTTTAGTTTTTTTTAAAATGAATTTTAAAAAGTGCTTTTGGGACCAAAATGGCACACTTTGACCCCCATTTTCTCTGGATTTCTACAGTAAAAGTGAATGACATTTTACACAGTGGTAAAGGGCATCCCAGTGAACAAGTGTGCAGTGAAAGTAGTGAGGGAACTTTTTTAGATTTTTTTAAAATGAATTTAAAAAGTGCTTTTGGGACCAAAATGGCACACTTTGACCCCCATTTTCTCTGGATTTCTACAGTAAAAGTGAATGATATTTTACACAGTGGTAAAGGGCATCCCAGTGAACAAATGTGCAGTGAAAGTAGTCAGGGAACTTTTTTAGTTTTTTTTTAAAATTAATTTTAAAAAGTGCTTTTGGGACCAAAATGGCACACTTTGACCCCCATTTTCTCTGGATTTCTACAGTAAAAGTGAATGATATTTTACACAGTGGTAGAGGGCATCCTGGTGAACAAGTGTGCAGTGAAAGTAGTGAGGGAACTTTTTTAGTTTTTTTTAAAATGAATTTTAAAAAGTGCTTTTGGGACCAAAATGGCACACTTTGACCCCCATTTTCTCTGGATTTCTACAGTAAAAGTGAATGATATTTTACACAGTGGTAGAGGGCATCCCAGTGAACAAGTTTGCAGTGAAATCAGTCAGGGAACTTTTTTAGATTTTTTTAAAATGATTTTTAAAAAGTGCTTTTGGGACCAAAATGGCACACTTTGACCCCCATTTTCTCTGGATTTCTACAGTAAAAGTGAATGATATTTTACACAGTGGTAAAGGGCATCCCAGTGAACAAATGTGCAGTGAAAGTAGTAAGGGAACTTTTTTAGTTTTTTTAAAATGATTTTTAAAAAGTGCTTTTGGGACCACTTGTGCACACTTTGACCCCCATTTTCTCTGGATTTCCACAGTAAAAGTGAATGATATTTTACACAGTGGTAGAGGGCATCCTGTTGAACAAGTGTGCAGTGAAAGTAGTGAGGGAACTTTTTTAGATTTTTTTAAAATGAATTTTAAAAAGTGCTTTTGGGACCACTTGTGCACACTTTGACCCCCATTTTCTCTGGATTTCTACAGTAAAAGTGAATGATATTTTACACAGTGGTAGAGAGCATCTTATTGAACAAGTGGGCAGTGAAAGTATTCGCAAACCTCTTTTTGTTCTTTTTAAATGATTTTTTAAAAGATAAAGCATTTAGCTTTCTCGTCGTCACGGCTTCCCTTTCCACATTTACCGTAAGTAACAGCATAAAAGAGCCAACCGCATTCAAAGTGCGGACCTCTTTACCGCTCCCGACGAAATGCAGGGCCACTTTACCGCGGTATTTGTAACTGCCTAATATTTGATAATGCAGCACTCGACCAAATTTCAGAACAATAATCCAACTGTGAAAGAACAAGTGTTTTTATGACATCTGCTGTCATGTTGAGCGGTAAGAGGTGGGAGCATCTTCTAACCATTGACAGACTCAGACCCATTCTTTGTGCTACTGTGCTCGTGTATATTTGGACCATAACAGTCTATGGTTTGGACCATAACAGTCTATGGTTTGGACCATAACAGTCTATGGTTTGGACCATAACAGTCTATGGTTTGGACCATAACAGTCTATGGTTTGGACCATAACAGTCTATGGTTTGGACCATAACAGTCTATGGTTTGGACCATAACAGTCTATGGTTTGGACCATAACAGTCTATGGTTTGGACCATAACAGTCTATGGTTTGGACCATAACAGTCTACTATCAATGTCCACTCCCAGTAGTTTGATCTCATGAACTTGCTCCACACTTGTATTGTTAACAGTTACATTTAATTTTGGCTCGTCCAACAGCATACATCTGGTTCCAAACACAATACTTTTCGTTTTGCTAATGTTTAACGCTAGTTTATTGTTTTTGACCCACTCATTAACACATTTTAAGTGTTTCATTAATACAGTTTTGAGTTCTTCAATAGTTTTTTGTGATGAATAAATTGTGGTGTCATCTGCGTGGGGCATGTCTCTCTTTTAGATTTCTTTCTGATCCTTCTGGTGTCTCTTTCTTGTCTCTCTGGTAATAAAGTCCTTGTCACTACTCCCTATTTCTCAAATCAATTTGCCTCCATCACTAATTTCATGTATTTCTGTCTGTCACATCTTTACATCAGTTTTTTCAGACAGAAAAGTGAAAAATAGAGGGCCGTGTGTTATACTTGAATCCATGGGAGATATCAGCCTCCTCCAATAGGGGGCGGTACACGCACCTTCACCGTGAACCAAGGGCCAAAGCACCACAGGAAGAGTTATAGATTAGTTTCCATTTGTTGTTCCCGGTCTCTGCTACTGGTCTCTCCGGTCCTGTTCACTGGTCCCGGTCTCTAGTCTCCTCGTCGCAGTCTCTGGTCTTGGGGGGTTTGGGTTTTTGGGGTTCTCCTGGCCTCTTGCTGCTGCTCCCTCTCCTGTCATGACCCCCGGTAGTGTCCGGACTCTCGGGAGTCTTTGCGGCCGCCACTGTCTGCGCTCCGCGGGTAAGTCTCATGGAGCTCATTCAGTTTACATTATTATCAGTGTAAATGTAAGTATTGACCAGAGAGACCAGAGAGAGAGACCAGAGAGAGAGACCAGAGAGAGACCAGAGAGAGACCAGAGAGAGAGAGACCAGAGAGAGACCAGAGAGAGACCAGAGAGAGAGACCAGAGAGAGACCAGAGAGAGACCAGAGAGACACCAGAGAGAGACCAGAGAGAGAGACCAGAGAGAGACCAGAGAGACACCAGAGAGAGAGACCAGAGAGAGATCAGAGAGAGAGACCAGAGAGAGATCAGAGAGAGAGACCAGAGAGAGAGACCAGAGAGAAACCAGAGAGAGAGACCAGAGAGAGAGACCAGAGAGAGATCAGAGAGAGAGACCAGAGAGAGATCAGAGAGAGAGACCAGAGAGAGAGACCAGAGAGAGATCAGAGAGAGAGACCAGAGAGAGAGACCAGAGAGAGAGACCAGAGAGAAACCAGAGAGAGAGACCAGAGAGAGAGACCAGAGAGAAACCAGAGAGAGACCAGAGAGACAAGCAAAAAAGACTAGGGAAAGAGAGACTGACCAGGGACGGTTATCATCAGGTCCATCCTTTTATTCGAAGTGGACTGACAGAGTGTGACATCACCACAGACTGTTCCAGACGGTGATAATATATCAGTGTTAGCCTTACTATGTATGAAGCCAATTTGAAGCTAGCAGGAACCAATTTCCTTATATGGGCATTTGTTTTGACAGAGTAACAGGGGCAGATGTGTTGCTAAGACGGTTGCTAAGGCAAGCTGGAGTTTCCCCGCAAATCAAGGCATCTGATTGGTCAATCCTTATTGAAACACAAATAATTAACATTATGACATCACACTTGGAGCTGAAGTAAAAGCAAACACTTAGCCTGTACATTTATGACACGTTCTGTGTTTGTAGTTTCTCCGACAGGCGGGGTTGTGGGGTCCCGCCTCATGACCTTTGATCTGCGGCGCTTGGAGCTGAAGCCGCTGGAGCAGAGGAAGCTGACATTCAACTCACACGCCGTCGCCACAGAGCTGGAGAGGAATGGTAACTACGGCAACCAAAATGAGAGAGGCTGTAACATAGCTACCAGAGATAAACACTGTAAGTACAGCAACCAGAGAGGCTGTAACCACGGTAACCAGAGATACGCACTGTAATTATGGCAACCAGAGAGGCACACTGTCCATCTTTATACAGGTTATGGTTACTGAGCCAGGTCTGAGCCAGGTCTGAGCCAGGTCTGAGCCAGGTCTGAGCCAGGTCTGAGCCAGGTGTGAGCCAGGTCTGAGCCAGGTCTGAGCCAGGTCTGGGCCGGGTCTGAGCCAGGTCTGAGCCAGGTCTGGGCCGGGTCTGAGCCAGGTCTGAGCCAGGTCTGAGCCAGGTCTGGGCCGGGTCTGAGCCAGGTCTGAGCCAGGTCTGAGCCAGGTCTGAGCCAGGTCTGGGCCGGGTCTGAGCCAGGTCTGAGCCAGGTCTGAGCCAGGTCTGAGCCAGGTTTGGTCTCTTCTAGGATTTCAGAAGTCTCAGGCTGAGCTGATCGTCGCCGCGCTCGTAACTCTGACCACAACAAACCTGGAGCTGGTTTACAGAGACATGGTGACCAAACCACACCAGGTAAGAACCAGGACTGGGACCACACCAGGACCAGGACTGAGACCGGACTGAGATCAATGTCTGAAAAGGAGGTTGTGTTGCAGGAGATCGCTCTGCAGCAGATCATGTCTCATCTGGACTCTATACGGAAAGACATGGTGATTCTGGAGAAGAGCGACTTTGCTAACCTGCGTTCAGAGAACACGGTAAGGACATGCTAACAGGCAAACACACTAACAGGCTAACCAAGCCCTGGTGATTGAAGATGGTGCCCTATTCAAATCAATGGCTTTTGCTCAGTGGCGAGTTTGTTACACTAAAGTGTGGATTTATAGAACCGATGGATTTAACAACAACAAAAAGTTCAGGATGACAAGGGACACTAAATTCTACACAAAATCTGACCTTTACTCTGTCAGCTGTGGTAGAGCTGTTTTAGTTTACATTGAGTCTTATGGAAAATGAGTAGCGCGCAAAAAAAAATGTTAATTTTAGTCTGCAGTACCGCGCGTGCCCCCCGTGCCCGTGGGTGGGACAGCTATAAGCTAGTTATAACCTATCCAGTGATTATATTAGATCCACGAGGCCAACCCACTAACAGGCGCAAACGCTAAAAGGTTAAGATAAGATATGATAGACCACTGTCGGCCTACAGTGGGGAAATTTCACTGTCAAAGCACATTACAGCAGAATATAAGAAAAGAAGAAATAAGAGCAACATCAAACAGCATCCATTTTTTAAGATAATAGATAAAAGAGGACAATAAAGAACACAGAATATTAACACGCCACTAACAGGATATAGGAGAGTGGGCGGGACGTGTCACGTGACCGTCTCTTTTTTTATTTTGCAGAAAATGAAGCGAGAGCTGGAGCAGCTTCAGCAACGACTCGCTGTGAGACCTCGTCTACACTCTCTACACTCTACATACTCTACATACTCAGAGTCTACATACTCGTTTACATCCTGGTGTCTTTTAGGAGGAGACTCAGAGGGTTCGATCTGAAGCTAAACTGGACTTCAACCTGGAGATCAGTAGAGTGACCGACTTGGTGAGAGCTCTGACGGCAGACACTGCTCCTTCTGCACAACAGTCTCATACTCTTTCCCTTGTCCTGATGTTTATCACTATTTTCATGTATACGCCACCATTACTTTCCCATTTGTCCTCATCTTGCCCCTCTCACTCCTCCTCCAACACATGCCTTCTGTCAGTGTAGCAGCAGTACAAAAGTCTCTGCTTCATCATCTCATGTTTGCAGTTCACAGATCAAGAGAAAAAGCTGATGGAGGCCAACACTGAGTTCCACACCAAGGTACGACAACGGCTTTAACACACACACACACACACACACACACACACACACACAGAAGCACACAAACCCCAACTTCAAACCTGTGTTGTGGTGTTAAACTTACATACCCCAGCTTTAACCTTGTGTTGTGCAGAAGTCTGATTTAGACCACGACTACATGGAGATCAACAAGAAGATCGACCTGGAGGTGGCGTCGCTGAAGACTCTGCTGGAGTCTCTCAAACTGGAGACGGTGCGGTACCTGGCAGGTACCAGCAGGGGGCCCAGGGTACTGAGGGCCAGGCAAGCGATCCAGGCGATCCAAGATGGTCGCCGTATTCAAATGAATGTTTGTGCTCAGTGGCGCATTGTGCCGGTGTTAAAACGCAGCCGCTCGTCCCCGCCGAAAAGATCCAGGCCAAGACATGTCAGCAACGCCAAATTGTTATAGAAGTTTCAATCCACAGTAAGGAAAAAGCTCAAAAGGTATTTGTCTTAATCAGGAGCGTAAGTTTATTGTAACACACGTGCGGAGAGCTCACATACACAAAGCAGCGTACATCAGCTCTGGCGCGGCCAGAGCAGGTTCCTGTTTACATAGACAACACATGAAAGACAGTCACGCCCACAAAAGATGGGAGGGGGTCACAGTTTGAGACGGGCATCCGGAGGCGAGGCGCCATCTCTGGGGAGAGACAATCAGACTGTCCCATGGAGATGCAAACAGAGAGACAATAGACATGCAGGATGTAGAGATGCAGACATACGGACCGATACAGATGCAAGATGCAAAAGGGACAAGGGTGAGACAGTAATTTGCGTCATTGTCTGTCGGTGCGGGGGGGAGCCCGGCTCCTTCCTGCAGGTTAATTGAATAGAGCAGCAGGGGGGGTGAGTTGGCGTCCCCAAGGCTAGGCAGCTTGCCATCACACCGGCATGGGCGCCGAAAGATTAGCTGAACTCGCCTGGAACTCGCAAAGATCCATGGGAAACTCGCCTGTATTTGGGCATCGTCTGGTCCTCCCGGTTCTGCGCAGTGGAGGATCTCCCATGATGCTTTGTGCCAAATCGCGTGTGTGGCTCTCACGCACGTGCACAGAGGGGCTCGGCCGCGCTCTGACCAATCAGAACTGCTCATCAGAGCAGAGTTAGAGCGGGTTTGTGGCAGTAAAGTGTGGATTTAAAGAAAACAGAAGGATTTAAAGAGCGACTAAACACCTGTGCCCAGCCTTACTCCGCCCACCTGAAGATTTGAAAATTTTCTCTAAAAAGGGCGTTGCCTGGAGGATCAAGGGACAAGAAGGGGGGCTTAGAGTTGGGCGTGGTCTGGGCTGTGATTGACAGCTGACTTGTCACAACAACAAAAAACAGACAGTTGTCATTGCTGCTTAAAGCAATAGTTTACAGACCAGAAAGTCTCATTCCACCCTTGTTTACACACTAAGATAATTGTAAAGCTACACACCTGAACCTAATCACACTCAATAATCTCAGAATGACTCATGTAATTTAATTTGAATCCACTAGATGGCGCCAGAATACTCCAAACTGCAGCTGGGGCGTGTGTGAGAGTTGAATGGGTTCACATCACTGGCTCTGACAGACTGACGTCACACAAAACAACTGATGTCATAGAGAACTTCAGAGTCAATGGAGAGGCCAGAACCAAATTCAAATGTAGTACCACCAAAAAGGTTGAGAGGGCGCCACACAGCGTTTTTTGGCTCAAAAGTGATATTTTATTTAATTTGAACTAAAATGTCAAAAAAATGACCAGGATATGTAGACAGCACTACAATAAACATACTTATGCCGTTTATGAGTTAAAAAAAGTTGATTTGGTGTTTAGTCGCTCTTTAAGCAGAAAAGAACAAGGGACACTAAAATCCACACAAAATCCGATCTTTATGAAAGCTGTAGGTTCTCTGTCAGGTTCTCTGTCAGCTGAGGTCGAGCTGTTTTAGTTTACATTGAGTTCTATGGGGAAAATGTCTGGGTAGCCCACGTGAATTTAGTCTGGTTTAGTCTGCAGTACCGCCAGAATCCCCCGAGCACATGGGTCCTTCAGCTCCAAGCTAGTAATACCCTATCCAGTTATTTAAATAGATGCATGGGGTCAGGGTACCAGCCATAGACAATGCTCATCCGCTGGCTCACAGAAGCCCAATAGGGAAGTGATCATGGACATAGTTTGGCTCCAACTCGCTTTGGCTCCTATTGACTTACTGTACATGTAAAAGTAAACTCCTCTAGCTTAGTAACCGTTTGTGTCACATTCACCATTTTGAGCTTAAATCAGTGGTTAACTGCTCTGTGATCCTGGTGTGTATATTGTGTTATTATCTTTGTAAATGTAAAGTGTGAAGAAATGCCCATGTAGGGAATTTGGCTCCAGCTAGCTTATGTTCAAATGGGCTTCTCCCCGTGCCTTTCTAATCTCTCTCCTCTGTTTTCAGCCACACTTTTTGGCTGCCTCGCTGTCGCTCTTGGAGTTTACCGCCTGTGGAAGTGAAGAAACCAAACACAACCATTTGATATGAACTTTGACCTGCAAATTATGAGATTTTATGATCCACACACTTTTTAAACAACCAGAGGAAATATGTGAGAATGTTTTTACAAAGTGCCATACAACACTGTTCTGTTTCTAAATGTTGAATGAAAAGAAAAGAAAAATAAAAGCTGCTTATTTGGTTCAGCAATGTTTACATCGGGATATTTCATTCACAAGTATAATGATAATTCTAATGAGGAGACAATCAGTCATATAATTGCTTGATGATAACCTGCTGGCTAAATACTAACCCGCTAGTTCAATGAAAGACCAATACATAGTTCCCACATGACGTCACTACATACGGGGATTTGCCGACCCGGCGACATTTGTGTTGGCATGCTGTGGGCAAAACAATAGAAAAAGAAGCTGAAACGTGTTAATGTCGTGATAAAGTTGAAAATGGTCATCTCCTGCTGGGTCAATGGATGTTCAAATCGTGCCGGAGGTTCCGTTAAACTTGGATTTTACAGTATACCCATCATTAGACTTCATGAATGTGAGAAGACTAAGCTTTTGTCAGAACAACCACGGAGGTTATGGCTTGCGAAGATAAACAGGCAAGAAACTCCCTCAAAACACGCAAGAATATGCTCGGAGCACTTTGTGTCAGGTGCGTATCGTATCTTTATAATGTGTTGACAGACGTAATTTACTCAGTACTAACTTGTGTATGCTGATATCTGGTAACTTGAGAGTTTCATTATTTAGCGTTAGATTACTTTATTATGAGGAGGATCGGTGTCGCGTCCGAGGCTCTCGAGGGCAACGTAAATGTATTAAATAGATAATAATAGTTCTATGGTGGGCTAAAACAATGTTCACAAACAGCATTGCTTCTGTAAAAAGATCTGTGTCATAAAATAAACTGCTCTTTACGCCTGGAAAAATCAGTTGCCCACCATTCACCAAAACATACGGTCAAAAACGCGGAAATAAACAATAACAGCAATCCAGAGTGTCCGTGTGGCATTAGCATTAATTAAAATTAATTGTTAATATAATTAAAATAATTAAATGGAGCTCCAACTGGTATTAAATCTAAAGTTTTTGAGAAATGTTTGCATTGCTTGTTAATTTTTGCTGCATAATTTGATCAAATATGTAAAACATGTCCGTAGCACGTTAAACTGTGGTGCCATTGTATTAATATACAATTATTTGCTCAAAAGTTGCCCTTTTTTTCCAATTTGCGTTTGAATATCTACATTTATTCTCATTCTTCTGTTTAATGGAATGCACAAACACAGCAGCGTGCCATCAAAGATGGCGTCTCCGAGGAGGTCATGTGACATTCATTGGTCTGTGGGAACTATGGGCACATTTATTTACGTTTCTGGACAGTGGTTATCCTGCTCCATATGGACCTATGGCTCCTATGTGTTTATTGTTACTGCATTTCCTGTATTGAAATCTTGATACTCTATAATCCATGACTCTGATCTGTTGTTGGTGACTCCTCAATTAGGTAAAGTACTTTGAGACGACTGCTGTTGTGATGTAGAGTGATCCACAAATACATTGATTTAAATTTGCCTCTGTCATGTCTTCAAACTCTATATTTGTGTTTTCTAAACTCATAGTGTCAATGATCTCTGCGACCTATATCATCCGTCACTTGTTATCGTGACAGCTCTATCAGCACCGCCCCCTGCACGTGTCTTTATTATGTAATGTTCAAATTTACGCCTGCTCCGTGCTGATTGGCTGTTTTGGCCGTCGTCTTTT
Source organism: Knipowitschia caucasica (assembly GCA_964034765.1). Classification (NCBI taxonomy): domain Eukaryota; kingdom Metazoa; phylum Chordata; class Actinopteri; order Gobiiformes; family Gobiidae; genus Knipowitschia; species Knipowitschia caucasica. Next base: position 4,328,127 of record OZ035833.1, read on the forward strand.
CCTTTGACCAATCAGCGGCAGTGTGCTCTCGATCCCGCCTACAGGAACGAGAGCGCACTTGGGATCCTCGTGACAGTGGCGGCCATCTTGCGTTCCCCGAAAATTCTAATTCTCACAAAAAATCACGTATAGTCGTGTGATAGGCACAGTAGTAATAGGGATAGACCATGTTCTTGTTACAGAAAATGAGCCTGGTCCACATAATTCTAGTCCACGTGGCCTTTTTGTGTGTTTCTGATATTTTGCTTGTTTTATTATTACTGCTCACTCCTGTGCAGTAGACACGTTAACCTGCACGTTAGTGTGTGTACCTAGTGCGCACTGTATATAATAGAATGTTAAGAAATGTTATGAAGCTTTCATTACTAGTAGTATCCTTGTTACTTACAATGTAAAAATAATTATGATATTCTGATTCCCACAACACAAAGATGGTGGCTCTGGCCGTGTTGCCATGACTACGCGCCCCTCTAGCTCTTTCATAACCAGCATCAGAGACGCGGCCGCCATCTTGATTTCGTCAAACGAGGAGGAAGGACGAGCTCCAGAGTCTTTCCTCCGCTTTTACCCACGAAACTCGCTTCTGCTCCCGCGGAGGCGCAGAACTACGACCTCCCGATGTGTTCATGGACTGCGCAGTGATCAGGGCTTGTGTTCCGGGCTCTGTAAGCGCACTTTCCCGCAGTAAAATGGAGGATGCGTGTCGCGAGTACGAATCGTCCCTGGAAGACCTAACGTTCAACAGCAAACCGCACATCAACATGCTCACCATCCTGGCCGAGGAGAACATCGCCTTCGCCAAGGAAATCGTCGGCATTATTGAAGCTCAAATCAGCAAGGTTTTTATACATAGAATATTTCACAATTTGAGTGGCTTTTTGTGTCCATGTAGCTAACCTAGCGAGGCCCGCGCGCTGCTCAACATGGCGACCAGCTACAGTTAGCCTGTTAGCATTTAGCCACATGTTTTGCTGCCTAGTTTCAATTAATAACGCTGATTATATCAATCTAATTCTGTGTATTAAAGTTTAAAATCACTTTGCCTTTCACGTCCAAAGAGTCATTAATAGTGTTGAGTGGGTTGAGGCTAAAACATACGTTAATAGTAATATTCTGGGCCGAAGGAGTCTACTTCCACCGCTTTGGTTCTGACGTAACATAACACGAAAGACATGAACTCATGTTTTTCTTTGAAATCATGTTGTTATTCTGTGTCTGCTGACAGATTAACTTCAGTATGTGGCACTATAGAGGTCAGACTAGGCAAACATGATTACAATATTACAACTAGTCTAAGTATCGACCTAAATCACAACAGCAAAGGACGGCGTCACAGAAATGTCAAATCAACAAGAACTCTAAACCTGGTGTGAGAGTGGTCCTGGGTGATACAGCGCAGACTGATAGCAATGCACGGATATAATGAAATAGGACAGTTAAGCACGTAGATTTAATGTGAAAATGTGTTGTCATCTCTACAACTATTGATCTCAAAATCATAAATCTGGTGGCCAGGGCTATTGGACTATTGTCATTTGTTTTTCCCTTTTTAGAATCATTTAGGACATTGTAAACATGAGAAACAGGCGCAGTCTTAACTGTGATTGTGATTAACATTACCGCAGTTGGATTCTGTTAATTGCTTACTGCTGTTTTATAGCCCCATTTCCACCAGCCCTCCTCGGCTCTATTCTACATGGCCCTACTTATTTCTACCCTACCTATTTGTTTCCATTAAGTTAATGTGTGGTTCTGTATCCTAGCTACCAACCCACAACAAACCAGTATCTGGGCTTCCAGCAGCACGTTGGCTATCACTGTTGGTTAGAACACTTTAGTGCAAGCTCTGCCTGGATAGAATCAAGGCCCAGAGGGACTAAAGAAGAACCTACTGGTTAAATTAGACTAGTAGAAACACTCCCAATTGGGTAGATTAAATTAAATCCCAATGAAGTCGTTGACATCAGCTTTAAGCCAAGACTGAATCCTGCAAGTGAAAAGGTCAATGATAATTTATCATGAGCTCACTAAACAGTGTTAAAGTCCAACTGTGGTGTATTCAGAAGGTTCTGATCCTGAACCAGAGCGGTGGTTTTTCAGACTCGGCTCCAGAGCTTTCCTCCTGCTCCGCTTTTCCACTTTCCGCTTTTTTAGTTTTGAACAAATCTGCAAATGTGATTTAAACTGAAACTGTAATAAAACATATGAACTGTGCTTTTTGTCATTTGTTCATTTTAGTGATTTTCAAAGTGGGTTGTAGAAGTGACTTCAGCTAATGTCAAAGGGTTAAAACTGAGCTATCGCTGCGGTAACGTACAAAGAGGCTCTGCCCTCTTTGGAGGTAACCATGAAGACGCTGCGGGACATCTGGGCTTTTCCACGTCCACCTCGAGGAGTGTTCACTTCTGCAGTGATGGCGACCGCAGCTTATGGATCGGGATTTACATTTTTTACTCTGGGTCAAAAATCGGAGAGAAGTCTTTTTTTACTTTTTGAAGCGGTCTTCCACCCTTTGTTGCCATGGAGACGTTATTGCTTTGTACATTTAGGATAATGTTTGGCTAGTCAGTTCTGAGACACATCTGTGAAGAGGCGAGTCCTCTGAGAGTCAAGGTTTTGATCAGAGAAGGATATTGTGGCTAAGCCGCACTGAGGGGTATCTAAGCATCACGTCTCCACGGTGATGAGCAGACCACGAGTGCAGAAAAATGTTTTTGTTTTTTCACTACTCAGCCTTTTTGAACTTGTGTTTTGGGCTCAGATGACTATGTTTTGCGTTTCCACTGCTGCGCTGCACCAACAACGTTGAACTGATCTGAAATCCTGGCGTGTTGCAAAAGGAAGGGTGCCGGTAGCATGCTAGTGGAAATCTTTATCTTATGAAAAGGGTAAAGCTTTTGGGAGAACTTCCAGGGAGAGGAGTTGGTTTAAGAACTCTTTACGGCGTAAACAAGCTGGGCGATGTGGTGACCCTGACATTGTCCAACTGACTAAAATGTTTAAACTGGTTCCTCTCACAGAACGCTGTGTGCTGAATCAGACCAACCTCGTTATTCATAGAGCTGTGGATCCTTTCTGCCTTTTTAAACTTTTAGTTTGTGAGCTTAGGTGTTCCAACTTGCTCTAATGGTCAGCATTGGGGGTTGTAATTCCCATGCTTATCTCACCAGTGTTAAGGGACAGAAAGTGTGATGTGTCGCCTGGCTGCTGGGTCACATGTTAGTTTTGAAAACGTGTTGTTGGTGCAGCCACGTCAGTGCCTTCATTCTGGTGGTAAAACATGTTTATTATCTCTCTGCTTTTGCGCTTCTGCGCTGTGTTCTAACCTTGTGGAGTTTTCTTATCACTCCAGGCGCCTGCCATCGAGAAGCTGCCCGTTTTGTACTTGGTGGATTCCATCGTGAAGAACGTGGGTCGAGACTACCTGCCGGTGTTTGCCAAAAACCTAATCACATCCTTTATATGTGTATTCGAGAAGGTACGCTCCAGTGTCCTTTGTCTTTAGAGCAGGGAGCAGGGTTTTCCGTGACTAGCATAGTACGCTGCTTGGTGCAAAATCACCTGTGCAATGCTGCAGAATTCTCCGCGCATCACAGATTCAGAAAAGGCTCAAACAAAGTAAGATGGCGGCAATCAAAGACGTCATGATTGAGTGTACATGAGGGAGAATTACTCAAACTTAAAACAAAGCTGAGAAAATGTCCCTTTTAAACAATCATGTCCTGAGATGACATCGTTGCTAACGGCGGGAACTTCTAACACACATGCACCCCCTCCACTTCTGTCTAAATGCCCTGTTTACAAACTTATTGCACGTTAAATAATCCTCAGGTTATAGCCCTGTTTCCACTTTACCTATCTGGTATCTATCCTAGCAACGGATCCACAACCAACCAGTATCTGGGGAAATTATTTGGTGACCAATAAACTTTAGTCCCAGCTTGACCTGAATAGAATCAGGCCCAAGTGGGACTAAAGACCTGGTACTGGTTAAATAGGCCTGGTGGAAACACTCCCAACCAGAGTGAATCTGAGCCCAAACTAGTTTCTCTAAATAATGCTGTAAATACTTAGAACTCTGGTCGTGCTGTTATGCAAAGATCTTTGTAGTGAGTTGTTCCAGACTTCTTGTGTCTCGGCAGGTGGATGAAAACACCAGGAAGTCTCTGTTTAAGCTGCGCTCCACGTGGGATGAGGTCTTTCCCCCAAAGAAGCTGTATGCACTGGACGTGCGGGTAAACTCTGTGGACCCAGCCTGGCCCATCAAGCCCCTGCCCCCGACTGCCAGCATACACGTCAACCCCAAGTTCCTCAAGCAGGTAACTCCAACAGATTAAGAGTTAGTCCAATTGCCTCACCCAGAGGTGTAGGATGCATTCAGACCTATCGCTCCCACCCGAGACAGCCCACAGGTCTCTGACTGAGCTGCGACTCTTGGACATCTGATCTGTTCATGTCTCTAGTTTGTTTACAAATGTATTGATCTCTTGTCTTTTCAGTCCGATGAAACTCCAGCTGTGGTGGCTCAGCCTGTGGTCGCCCCAGAACCCCCTGTACCTCCGGTCCCTCCTGTCCCAGTGTCCAGTGTCACACAGGAGCAGCTCATCCGACAGCAGCTCCTGGCCAAACAAAAGCAACTGTTAGAACTTCAGCAGAAGAAGATCGAGCTGGAGCTGGAGCAGACCAAGGCCCAGCTGGTAAGACCAGAGTCCATACACCCAGTATGGTGAGTCGTAAGATTTGTGTTCTCATCATGTTCCTAAACATGTTTTCAGGCTGGAGGCTTCATGCTGCCCACCTCCACTCCATCACTCCCCCCTAAGGCCATTGTCCCCCCTGCCACAGTGATTCGGCCCTGGAAACCTCCCCAGAGCCCTGCCCCTGAAGCCAAAGGTCCAGTGTCTACATCCCCAGTGACAGCTCCACCAGCCCCAGTTGGCATCCGAGACCCCCGCCTGAACCGGCCTGTCTCCAAAGAACTGCTGCCCTCCCCCTCGAAGAGCAAATCCAAAGCAGTGCGCCCAGACGACGCCAAACCCAAACCCAAGGCCCCCTCACCCATGTCCAAGACTGTCCCTGGGAAAACAAAAAGTGTGGAAGACAAAAAGGATCCACGAGTAAAAAAACGATCCCCGGTGGAGGTCGAGGAGCTCAGGGAGCGGAGGCGCGCAGAGGTCGAGGAGGTGCGGGAGAGGAAGCGCATTCAAGCAGAGGTCGAGGAGGTGCGGGAGAGGAAGCGCATTCAAGCAGAGGTCGAGGAGGTGCGGGAGAGGAAGCGCATTCAAGCAGAGGTCGAGGAGGTGCGGGAGAGGAAGCGCATTCAAGCAGAGGTCGAGGAGGTGCGGGAGAGGAAGCGTGCAGAGGTTGAGCTCAGGGAGAGGAGGCGTGCAGAGGTTGAGGAGCTAAGGGAGAAGAAGAGACGCTGCGATGACTCTAAAGATCTAGAAGAAGTGAAGAGGAGGCGAGAGGAGGCGCAGAAAGGGAAACTGATGGTGAATGGATCCATGCCGAGCAAAGAGGAGTTTAAAGTGAGTTAACGCACGTACTTTTGTAAAACTTGCACCCGCACAGAAACATGAACATATAACCGGCGTAAATATGTGTCGACCACTTGTATCCTGGATTATCACCGGAGTAAGGAGTGGGCGTTTACGGAACGTCTCCCGTTATATTTGGGGCGACTATGAGACATTATTACATATTAAGAACATTGTAAATCTATAAAATTGATCTAAACCAGGGGTGTCAAACCCAGTTTGGTCCGGGGGCCTAATTGGATCTCAACTGGTCCGGACCAGAAATTTGTCCTTACAAATACGCAAAACCAATACAAAGTCCAAGTTTTTGGTTAAATAAACATTTATTTAAAACTTCCTTGGAAACACTGTAATACTCGCTCAGTTTTAGCTGTAAATCTGTCACTATGGTGTGGTCGTAGAGCATGTTCGATAGTTTAACTTCACTCCGTCAGAAAAAACAGGAATAAAGCAGAGTCAGAAGCGCGCAGCATTCTGGGGGATGTAGGCATAGGCTTCTCGACCTATCACAGCCAAATATGAACTGCAAAACATTCTGGGGAATGCAAAAACAACAACTGCGTCCATGGATCTAAGATTGTTTTTCAATCCAGTGTCAATGGTTATGCATTTGCGTGCGAGGCATAGCATGTGCGGCGCGGGAGAGGCAGTGGACACGGAGACTCGATGCATGCGGCGAAAGCAATAGATGAACTTTTTCCTCCGTGCGGCTATCAATCGAGCAGGAGATGAACCAGGACTAAACCAGGATTACACCAGGACTAACTATGGGGGAGACTGCTTGTGCACATATTCCTCTAGCCTCATTCCCCGTGACTGTAAAACAAGGCTGCTAACGTGTGTTAGTCAACACGAAAAACGTATTTATTCAGGTAATAAAAATAAGATAATATATATCGTTATTGGCCGATTCAAATTACTTATATTGTGATATAGTTTTCAGCCATATCGCCCATCCCTAGTTTGGAGGTGCTCCGTTAACAGGTGGGAGGGGTTAACTCCTTTTGCAGATTGAAACGATTGGATCTGAGTTTACCGTGACGTATGTAATGGAAGCAGTGGGGGAGGGTACCAGCTCATAAGTGGCCAAAATGACGTGCGCTGACATGCTGCAATACCACCCCGGGCCTGTGGGGGTGGACCCAGAAGAAGAATTGGCCAATGCTAACATATAGCGTTGGCAGACCTCTCAAAAACGTCTTTACAGAATGGACCAAAAGTTGGCTCTTGGCCCAAAGCTCCGTTCCACATGTGTGTCAATGCTGAGGGAGGGGGGGATTGTTTTGGACCAGCCTAGTTTACTTGCTGTGAATTTTTGAAGTTTCTCGTTCAAATGAATGGAGTTGCGCCGGCTGACGCATGCGCAGATGCGTTTTTTCACAATTTTCTTGTGGGCGGGACCACTCGCGGCCATTTTGGATTGCTCCAGTAGAGCACATTTTTTGGCCCATTAGTTAGAACGGCGAAGATAGGCGTGACTCTGTCCGTTAATATATACAGTCTATGGTTGGAAGTAGCGCCACAATCTTGACCAGCGATTACATTTGCTAAACATTCCTCTTGCTCCGGCTTCAATTTCTTGATAGAACCAGACCGGATTACTTTACTGTCGCATTCTTCGCCAAACTACTCCCTGCCCGTTCGACGCAAACTCTTGACATCACCCACTTCTAAACAACACCCGCCTTCCGCGCTCTCTGAATGGTCGGTCGAAATTCAAGCGATTGTATTCGCTAACACAGGGACCAGACCCAGACGTTACATGCAGTGAAATGATGATCGACCGGAGTGTACGGATGGTCTAGTTTTTTTTTGCAATCTGATATATATGCTTACATTGGCATTAGCGCAACTTATTGTAAGCTGTACAACAATCACCGCTAGTTCCGCATCAAAATGAAATCAGAGTATAGATAGTCCGAGGCGGTCCCACAGGTCTCTCCCATAGATCCCTCCAGAGGATACAATGTAAGCTAGCTATGTTCACCTTGGCTTGATTTCTTCTTTGATCATTTTTTCGCTTTAGTTCCCTCTTCTCTTCCTCACTGTTGGGCTGTTTTGCTGTGTCTGCATTTACAGCAAGAGGAGTTGTACTGTATTTAGCAGCGCTAAAGCTAGTGGACGTGGCCTGTTCGCTCCTCGTTCTGTGAGTGGAGGAGGGTTCGAGGTCCAAAGCCCCAGGAAAATAAATAAATAATCACACACCTTTATTGCAGTAATTTTTGTTAATACTTTTCACGAGGAGTTAGTGGACATGTGTGCCTTTTTAATATGAGCGGCCTTTGTGGGAATGGTTATATTCAAAGTATTAGAGTAAAATGAGTTTGTAAAACACCTGCGGCGCAGCGAAGCAGGAGCCGTAGTTCTGAGCGGAGCCAGAGCAGAGCCAGAGGTCTCCAGAGATCAGAAGTATTTGGTACTGGCTCACTCAGATTCAGAGGAGGAAGACACACAGGTGTCCAGTGAAGCAGACAGACATTATTAGTGACAGGAGTCTGCGCCATAATAGTCCAGTCACCCACAGTTTGCGTCCTCCGTGTGACTCCGTGGTAAAGAGGACCGGCTTTCCGGAGTCAGCGGTAAAGCGGTCCGCACATTAAAAGCGGATAGCCGCTTTATGCTGTTAATTACAGTAACATTGGAAAGAGAAGACGTGGGGATGAGCCGCCACAATGCACTTTTTAACATAAAGCAGCCACCCGCTTTTAACCCTCTATGCACATGGGTCATTTTGGGGAACTTTCCTCGCCTGGTTTTCTTTGTGTATAATTGTTCATAAAACAGTCATCTTTTGATGCAGAGTCAAGGAGTATACTTTGTTTTTTTCAGTACAACCTGGGGTTTTAGAATATTCATATTGTAAAGCTGTCATATGAATTATATAAAAATGATGGAATCATAAAGACAAAGAAAAAAATCAAACGGAAAATCAATTTAACAAAAATGTATTGAAAAAACACAATGAAATGCTATAAACAACTTTTTACACTGCATAGAAATGTTATTTAGAGACTTGGGGATAATGGGGAAAACAATTGAATCTCTAACTATTATACTTTTTACAAAATTCCACTATAAAAGCAAAAAACTCTGTACTCCTGATGCCCTTCCTGAAGCAGTTTGTCTATAATGCTGGGGTTGCTTCTGTAGTACAGCTGTAAAAAACGTAAAACATAAAAAACTGAGCCAAAAAAAAAAAAAAACATAAATTATTTATATAATACATATATTTATATACATCATATACACATAATGTCATTTTACTGTATTTATTATCGTCTTTATCAATAATGCGCACTCTTCAGCCGGTTATTGCAATCGCAGCTGTAGTTTCAACTGTGGGACAACAAGTAAACGCAGAGGAGAGAGACATCTCACTCTCTGACGATCTTTGGCAGTCCCCGTGTGTTTGTATCTCACAGCTGTTTGTACCTCACGGGTCACGCTTTGGACACAGACTTGCAGACAAACGTAGTTTATCCTCCGTGCATCGCACAGACAAATCAAAACTAGTTTCGGAAAGCCCTGATTACGTTCTTCACAGAGGAAAAAAAAGTAAGTTGCTACGTTTTACCGTTCGCGAGTAAATTGATCATTTGTAAAACATGTGCGCGTGCATCGGCGCCGATGCACGCGAGCATATAGGGTTAATGTGCGGACCTCTTTACCGCTGACTCCGAAAAGCCGGACCTCGGAAACATTCTGCGAACACCAGACAGGAGACGTGAAGGGGACGGGGGTCATAACACTGGGCATGTGGGTGAATGCAGCGGGGATAAACAACCGCGGGGAACGCGGGAAATGTGGCAGAAGCCACAGAAGAAAACGCACCGCTAATCTGCCTTTACGGACGGAGATGATGATGATGAAGGCAGTTCTTTAGAGAAGAGAATCCATAAAAGTGGATCAGAAATGTTGAAGAGCCTGTTGTTTATTGTTGAGACAATCTGACAAGTTCTGAGCCCATTCATTTAATTGCTCTGTTTCTAAACGATGAATTCTGGAGCCTCATTTCCACTGAGATAAACTGTATGCCACCAGGTCTTTTGAAAGGGTAATATTGAAAACAAAGTGCAGATTTCATGACTGGTAAACTATAAGCAGTGCCATCTTGATCATTGAAGGTCTAATACAGTTCCATATGGCCGTGGACCAGTGCTAAAATATTCTATATAAATTTGATCAGTGAATTTATTTCTATCCCACATTGTGTTTTCATACTAAAGATATTTCACGTAGACTGTTGATGGTATTCCCTGATCTCAAAATACACTCTCAAACTACAGCTTTTTGAAATCTTTATACAATAAACATTTTCCAAAATGGCCACCACCTTGATGACGTCACAATATGCAAATTAGATGACGAATCAACTTCCATCCCAAAGTTTGGCTCATACTGAAGATAGTCCTCATTTACAAAATGCCTTTATCTCAAACTCTTTGAAATCTTGAAATCAAAATTGTAAAATGTTTTGAAAAAAATGGGCTTAGTGCTGCATGAAAATCCCTCGTCAATGGCCTGGGCTCCGCACCGTGCTCCTCTTTGCGGTCATCGTTGCAACATGTCCAGAAGTTCAACTTTTTAGCACTAACCATGTTGTGGGTTTAGTCCATGGTTTTGTCAAGGAGAAAATTAGCATACAACACTTAGTCACACTGCAATCAGACATCGATTTACATTTGTCAGGCTGAATGCTGTGATACAGGAAACACGGCACAGAGATTACCCCTTAGCCAATCAGGACGCAGAACACATTACGCTGGTTCTTCCTTAGCCAATCAGGACGCACAACACAATACACTGGTTCTTCCTTAGCCAATCCACACCAAGTTCATATACAGTGAAAATCACGCAAAAAATAAATCTGCAAGACCGCGAAAAGAGAACCGCTATTCAGCTGAGGAGACTGATTCAGAACACAATTTTCCTGTATGGAAGTTTCTGATTTGGTGTTTTTATGTATTTTTTTTACTATCATGTTTTAGATTATAGATTAGACAGTGAGCCAGATCAGATGTATCCCAATGAAAATAATGTTATTGCACTTTTTGATGTGAGAATTGTATACATGCATGTCTAAGAAAATTGAGGGGGGGATATCCCCCCCTAGGGCCATGGCTAGGGGGGGACTGATCCCCCCCCTCTGGAGGAAACAGAGTAACATCAGTCTCTTATCAATGGCAACACCATGTTGGTAAAAGCGTGTTGTTTCTCAGGACACAGTCTGCAGCCTGTGAGAGTTTAAACAAACTCCCTCACTGTGCAGCTGCGATGCTAATGCTATGTTGTTAGCACTCAGGTAGTCCCTTTACAGCAGCATCACTAACCTCTTGCTCTGGGCACAGACAGCTGTTTCCTCAGGGCCAGACACGTTTATCTTCTGTCTTCTCAATTCTCCGCTCAAATGGCCACATTTTTCGCAGAGTCTCGTAGTCTAAAGCCTGGTTCACACGAGACGATTTTAAAATTGTCGGCCGATTTTTCTCCGTGTTAGACCCCACACGGGGAGATTAAAAATCCTGCGTCTAACCACTTTGGTCGTGCAGTGTGTGGTGCGTAGCCACACGGCAAGATCACGCAAGCCACAAACATCACACACGAACCGACACCCCCCCCACCGAGCATTCCCAGGTCAGACGGAAATCTCACAAAATCTCTCGAGATCAAGCGTGACTTCAGAGTAAACAGTCATGGCGGACGAAGAGGATGCAGTGGCGATAGTGTGCAGTTTGTTGTTAACAGAGAAGACACGTAATCCAAAGAAAAGGCAATGGTCAAAGCCATGCTGCTGTGTTTTGGTTTTTTTCCGGTGTTTCCTCACCGGCTTGTCACCTCGCTTTCTTATTGGCTACACGCCGTAGTCATGGCAACGCGCTCGCTTGTCCTCGGAGGACACCACACACAAGAAATCGGGCCAAAACAATCCAACATGTTGGATATCCCCGATTTGAGATCGGGAGCAGTCCCGATGTCCTTCCGAGCGACGAGTGCAGTCTTAACACACCACACACGGCAGGATAATCTGTAAGATTTTGTTACGGAAATCGGAGCGTTTCTTAAGATTGTCGTAAGGGGTAAATCGGTTCTAAATCGGCCTAAATATCCTGCCGTGTGAACCAGGCTTTAGATGATATTCTTTCAGCACAGCCACTTTTTGCATGCACACCAAGCGTACCGTGTGTTTAATTCTCCTCCGCGAACAAATATCAATCAATCAATCAACGTTTATTTGTATAGCGCCTTTCCTACACAAGGCAACGCAAAGCGCTTCACATCCCCTATCACATCATGCATAAATCAAACACATTAAGAGCACAAGATATATTAAAAACATTAAAAATAAAATCACAAAAATTAAAAACCTTTAAACATTAAAATCACAGATGGGACTAAAATCATAAATAGTCACAGTGCATTAAAAAGATTAAAGATAAAAACAAAGATGAAAAGATAAAATCATTCAGTTGTATATGCGCAGCTAAACAGAATTGTTTTGAGCCTAGATTTAAAGGATGCCAGAGTAGACGCCTGTCTCACATTCTCAGGAAGACGGTTCCAGACTCTAGCCGCATGAATCTGAAATGCAGTTTGCCCATGTCTAGTACCGACTCTGGGCACTAACAGGAGTCCAGTCCCTGTGCTCCTCAGAGTCCGGGTCGGTTCATATGGCACAAACATGTCGTGGATGTACCTTGGCGCGAGACCATGGAGAGACTTGTACACAAGTAAAGCTGCTTTTAAGTCTATTCTCTGAGGAACAGGAAGCCAGTGCAGAGACCTGAGAACTGGACTAATGTGGTCGCACTTCCTAGTTCTGGTCAGGACTCGAGCTGCTGCATGTTGAATGTACTGCAGCTGTTTTACAGCCTGTTTGGAGAGACCTGTGAACAAGCCATTGCAATAGTCTAACCGACTGGAGACAAAAGCGTGTATAAGAGTCTCCAAGTCTGCCTTAGACACTATGTTTTTAATTTTAGCAATGTTTTTTAGGTGGTAATAAGCTGCTGATGTTACAGATTTTATGTGGCTTTTGAAATTTAAGTCTGAGTCCATTATCACTCCTAGTAGTGAAATAGTAGTCCACTTTTTTGAAAAACCCTGACTGTCGATGTCCAATTTTCGCCTTTTTGACAAAGACGTTTTGCTGAGAGTGTCAGTCACAGAACACGCTCTGGTGGGAGCCACTACAGAGGCACTCAACCCACTGCTGAGCGCGGTGACGTAGATTTTATTTTTATTATAATTATTTTACATAAATGAGCTGTGGGCCGTATCAAATAACCGCATAATTGACACCCCTGATCTAAACGATGTGAAAGATGAGACACTTCTGTATTCAGTCACCACAGGGTCTCTGTAGAGCCATACAGACAGAAGCTTGTTGGACTTCATGCTTTTGGCTTTTGTCAAATGATGACTAACCTCTTACTTGTGCCCTCAGACGGGAGGAAACGCCCGCACACATGCCAGAAAACGCTCCCGATCCCCGGACAACACGTCGCCCAGTCACACCAGCAGCCGAGAGCGGGACCGGCGCTCTCCCAAAAGACAGAGCAGCTCCCCGCCTCACAAGGCCCAGAGCAGGTCTCCTCCTCCTCCTCACAAATCCCAGAGCAGGTCACCTCCTCTTCACAAAGCCCAGAGCAGATCTCCTCCTCTTCACAAAGCCCAGAGCAGATCTCCTCCTCCTCACAAAGCCCAGAGCAGGTCCCCCAAACGACGAAGCAGCTCCCCGCCTTCACACAAACCAGCCAAGAACCAGCGAGCACGAAGCCGCGAGGACCACAGTCTCCAGGGGCTGAAGAAGACCCTCAGCGACGGAAACAGGTGAAGATCATTCCATTGTGGCGGTTAACCATTCACACCAAAGACGCCTTGATGCAGCGTTTTAAATGCTCTTTCATGATGTGTTAAAGCTGTAGAGTAATAACTGTTCCTCCACAGGCGCAAGCGTCCTGATGACAGAGACCCTCCACGAGGACACGACCCCAAAGAGGCGAAGGACGCGCAGCACCGGTATAGGAGCTGGGAGGAGACCAAACAGTGCGTACAGACTCACTCCTGAGTCAGCAGCTCTTAAACATACCTTAAAGGAGCTATACCTGTTTCTGCAAGGTTTGAATGTTTAGCACCGCCTCCCCAACTCGCTCAGAGGCTTCTCATTTCCCCAACACTCTCATCCCACGGAGCCATCTAGTTGTATTTGCGATCTATATGCTAACATTAGCATTTCATCAATCACCGATGAAATGGTACAAAAGCAACGCACTGCTAACAAAATATATAACTGAAAGATTAGACGTCTGAATGTGGTCCGAGCATAGATAGTCCGAGGCGGTCCCGCAGGTCTCTCCCTTAGACAAGTCTCTCCAGAGGGTACGATGTAAGCTAGCTATGTTCACCCGGGCTTGGTTTCTTCTTTGATCATTTTTTCGCTTTAGTTCCCTCTTCTCTTCCTCACTGTTTTGTCTTTTGGGCTGTTTTGCTGTGTCAATGAGGTCAAGTTTTCAATTGAATTATATTGGATTATAATACAACTCGTATGTAGTAAAAAGCATTTTTATGATAAAATTCGGTGTAGATACCTTAAAGGTCTGCTTTTCTGGACAGTTATTTCTTACTCTCCTCTCTTATGGTTCCACATTGTATTACCCTCATAGTTCTGCTAAAGTCCCCTCCAAGTCCTGTTGTATAAATATTAATTTTGCATTGAATCTCAGATTTTGAGCTCTGTAATAATATTGTGTGCAGTGGGAAGGACGAGCAACAGCACAAATCCCCAGCTCAGCGGCACAAACCGTACACCTCACCGCGAACACCAAAACACCGGCTCAGTGTGGACGCCAACCTGCAGATCCCCGATGTGCTCAACTCTGCGTCCAAGAAGGACCTGCTGAGGCGGGTGAGTCCGCTTTAAATCTGAATTGTAGCCTTCCGTACAATTCATACGCAAGGCAACTCAAAGTGATGAAAATATCTAGATGGCATTCAAATCATAACCTTCAGGCGGCTCGGTTAGCTTGATGATTGTTTGGTGATTATTTGGTCACTGTTTCCAGGCAAGTCGTCGTCTGGAGAGTGGAGAGATCACTGAGGAGGAGTTTCTGAACCTGGCTCATAAGATCAAGAACCTGTTCCAGTATCAGGAGGAGAAACAGCAGAGAGGTGAGGGTCAACCACATCCACTGAAAATGTAACTAGGAACACAATAGAACACTCGAACAACACTATAACTGAACTCTCACTGTCCCGCAGGTGTTCAGTCCGACCGCAGGAGTAAAGAGCATGAAGAGCCTTCAAGACCTATGGTCGAGGACTACAACCACGGGAGAGAGTTCCCCCCTCTGAAGGCTCTGCCCGGGCTGCGGTTCAAGAGGCGCGCGGACCCTCGCGAAGCAGGTATGTGTAGTTCTTTGTCCGTGTGTAACTGAACGTCGGTCGTTATAATCCGGTGTTTGTCTTCAGCGGATCGTGAGTGGATCTCCCCTCTGTCGGAGCGCCAGCGTCTGGACAATGAGGTTAAGAGTGGATATGACAGAAGGCGACCAGAGCCCCCTCAGCTGGCCTCCCAGGAGCCCCCCAGGTCTGTATTGCGTTCTTTAAACACAGAGGATGAGGGTGGATGACTTATTGACGTGGTTATTTTTAATGTTTTCTTTTCTGGTTTCAGGTTTGAGCGGGAGCGCCTCTCCCCCTTGCCTCCGCCCCTCCTCCCCAGAGAGCAGCCAGAGTCCAGCCCAGTGGCCCGCTTCGAGAGCCCCAACTCTGAGCACTCTGAGGATGGAGAGGCTCTGCTGCACCAACCACCTACTGCCCAGAGCCTCCAGAACATGCAGCCCAAGTCCATCCTGAAGGCCCGTCCAGATGGACCAGGGCCCAGGCCTCAGGTAAGTCCCTCCAGAATAAACACCGCTCTGTGCAGCAGTGTCAAAGCATCACTCATCCTCGGTCTTTGGCGCAAAAATATTTTTACTTAAACATCCGTTTCCTCAGTGATGTGCTAACAATTGCAGCAGATTAAGATAGTGTATTGAGAATCACAGAGCTGATGTCTTCTAAGCCCTGTGACATCACAGCTCGCTAACATCTCAGCTTTTTAATGTCCACGTCTCCTCTCGCCGTCCTCGTGTTCTGAGGAGCCTTCACGGCTGCCTTCACTCGTTCTTGTTTGCGACAATTATAAAAGAATGTCATGTTCCACTTCTACCATGTGGTGGCAGTATTCCTAATTTTTCTTTTCTAGCAGGGCTTCAGGGACAGTGGCCCCCGCTCTTATCAGGAGCCGCACTTCAATGCCTCAGACCCGCACTTTGATCACATGACGCATGGGGGGCCAATGAGAGGCTTTGACGGCCCCCAGCCACGCCCCCGTTTTGACGCACCTATGCAGAGGTTTGAAGGGCCCCAGCGCTTCATGGGGCCAATGGGCTTTCAGCACCGACCACCCAGATATGAGGGGCCTTTCGACGGCCCAGGACCCAGGTCAGTATCAGCAGCAGCTGCAGTCCCTTCACTGATTTCATTGAATTCACTGATCGTGCCTCTCCTCAGACCTGGGTTTGACGGTCCGCGCTTTGAACCTCGTTTCCCTCAACAACAGCCCATGAGGCCCCTGGGGCCCATGTTTGACGGCCCCATGGGCCCTCAGCAGGGTTTCAACATGGGCCCCAACAGCATGGGCCCCAACAGCATGGGCCCCAACAGCATGGGCCCCAACAGCATGGGCCCCAACCAAATGGGCCCCAACCAAATGGGCCCCAACCAAATGGGCCCCAACCAAATGGGCCCCAACCAAATGGGCCCTCAGCACTTCCCTGAGCCTATGGGTGGCTCCTTTCCCACAGGGCCCATGTACCAGGGACCAAACTTCATTCAACCTGGACCCTTCGCCCAGCCGCAGGGAGGCTTCTACAACCAGGGCCCCGGATCCATGGGCCCCCAGGGTCCTGGGATGGGTCCTGGTCCTGGCATGGGCCTGCAGCAGCCGGTAAGACCCTCTCCTCATGTACTTTTTCTAATATTAACTGTGTTTTGTTTGTTTCACTGTTAATTATTTAAAAAAAAATATATGTTTCAGATGAACATGATGAATATGAACCAGAACTTTATACCTCAGAACACTGTGCCTTTCCCTCCAGGTCAGTCCCTAACCACATATCCCACACACACCTGACACCACACACTCTATACCAGGGGTCTCCAACCTTTTTCAATCAGAGAGCTACTGTTATACAAACAAACGGGCAGAGAGCTACTCCTTTTTGCTGTCGTAATAAAAATTGATCTAATAATTGCAACCAAACTCAGAGAACACAACAAAAAATATTTGTTGAAGTGTATTTGTTAGATTCTAATTCCTTTGGCGAGCTACCTGTAAGGGGCTGGCGAGCTACTGGTGGCTCCTAAGCTACAGGTTGGAGACCCCTGCTCTATACACACACCACACACTACACACACCACAGACACCACACACACCTGACACCACACGGACTTTCTTCTGACCGGTGAAAAAGACACACGAAGCTTCAGGTTAGCTAACCTGAAGCTTCGTGTGTCTTCGTAACCCGTTACTGCTTACACAGCGAAACAGCCATCCAGAAGAAAGTCTCGTTCCTCCGCGCTTCCCAGTTCTATCGTTCTATGGTCACGCCATCCACGTGCAAATCCATCTCCATGTATTATCCATATTGGGAGACGCTAGCTCCGTCCTAACAGTGGGTGTGTGTGGGGGGTGATAGCCTCGTGGGTGCTGGGAGGGGAGCAGAAAGAGAGGCCAGCGAGTCCGTGGCTTCAAAATCCCAAAGTCAGTTAGTGCAGCTTTAATATTTTTCTAATTTACAGAAAGCTATCTCTTATCACTTTTAAGTTATAGCCTTATGAAATTGAGATGTCAAACTCGAGCGTTTTAGAAAAAAAAACCTGGCGCTTAAAGGGTTAAGGATTCTGTTGTGTTGTTCACACACTGCGAAGCCTAGTGTATACTTGCGCGGCTTACGATAGCGGTTGCGGTAGACATGCGCAACCACATTTGTGTTTACACTCCTTGCGGAGTTTTGAGGAGAATTTTGTAATCCCACAACCAACCACATAATGGCCGATCTCACAGGAGTTGCCTGAGATACCAAAGCGGTCTCATTTACGCTGCTACTTTCTCCTCTTCAGAACAAAAACATGAACAAACCGAGATCATTACATGTGTTTCTACTGTAGGTTTATGTGATAGTTCTATGGACTAATTACTTCTTAACTCATTTAACTGTGATGTTGTGAATAAAGACACAGTTCTTGTTGGAAAGTCATTAATAAATTGTATTCAGCACAAACAGCAAAACAATAAATGTGGTAAATATCTGAGGCAAACCTGAACAATTTATAAGTGCAGGAGGAATGGAACAGACGCGATAAGCTACGATTAAAACAAAGACAGGAACAGTGCAAAACAAACGACTGCACAGTTTATAAGTTATATATATGTTAGATATAAGTTATATATATGTTAGATATGCAACAGAACTCTAGTCCACAGTCTCCTGTATATCAGGCTCTGAGCCCAAACTGCTTTTCCTTCGAAGCACAAAGCAGTCTGCTCTGAAATGCCTCGTCCATTGTCCCTGCTGCAGCCGCTTCATGCTTCCGCCCAAAACACACACACGGACCAATCACAGCGGAGCTTCCTTGCGGCGACCCTTACGTAGGCAGAAAATGTCTAAACTGTGCGGCAGGCAACGTAAGGGCCTTGCGGTGAGCAACGCGTTGAGCAAGTGACGTCACGTCATCTCCGCGCCACGCGAGTTTACACTAGGCTTAAACTGATGAGACATTAAAGTTAATCCGGAACCTCCTGTCTCCTCAGCTCCTCTGGCCCCTGAGAACCACTTTGGGCAGGTCGATGTGAACGACCTTCTGTCTAAACTCGTCTCCAATGGAATCATCAAAGCGTCTCAGCCTGAGGACCGGGGACCAACTTCAGGTAACTTGACTGAGGGGCCGCTCTCTTGTTCAACTGTTTGAAGGCTTGGAAAATGACTATTGGTTGTTTATCAGGAGCTCCCGCTCTGCCCCCCGCTGTGGCCCCTGTGGTGGAGGAAGAGGAGGATGAAGAGGAGCCATCAGAGGACGACCTGCCCGACCTCACCAGCTTCAGACTGGACCCTATGAAACAGTAGGTCATATGTCCATTTCCCTTTACATGGGTCACGCCTTTATTGTAGACACCTCACGCTGGTCACATGGTCCTCTCTCTGGTCACATGCCCCTCCCTCTCTGTTCACATGCCCCTCCCTCTTTCCGCAGTCGCTATGACAGCGTGGTGACGCGCCTCTACACGGGGAACCAGTGCTGTCTGTGCAGTATGCGCTTCACGGCAGCGCAGACCGACCTATACGCCGACCACCTGGACTGGCACTTCAGACAGAACCATGCGGGGAAGCAGGCCGCGCGGAAGGTCACGTACCGCCGCTGGTACTACGGGCTCACGGTACGCCTCCCCCCACCTTTTCTGTCAGTCCGCACATAAGAGTATGTGGTCCTAAGTTTTGTCTCTGTCTCAGGACTGGATTGAATTTGAGGAGATCGCTGACCTGGAGGAGCGTGCCAAGAGCCAGTTCTTTGAGAAGGAGAATGAGGAGGAGGTGCAGAAAACTCAGGCTGCGGCCAAAGAGGAGGAGATCCAGAGCGTTAGGGCCACTAAGGACCAGGTGGCAGAGGTGAGGGCCTTTCTGCTGCTTCAGGCGCCATCAGGAACCACCTTTTATCCTCAAGTATTAGTGTTTACAATAGAGGTGCAACGGTTCATCACTGATCCGTTCGGATCAACGTCTTCGGTTCGGTACACACGTGATCCGGTTTGATTTATGGAAGAAAAAGTTGTGCGCATGTTGTTCAGTCCACACACGGCGTAGTCAGGAACGGAGGAGCTTGAAAGCCCCGCGTCATTTAAATCCCCTGTATGGGAGCATTTTGGCTTCCCTCTAACTATGCTGATGATGGAATAAGGTTAGTTGGCAAAACTGTCACGGTGTAAACACTGGCACAAGAAAGACATGAGTGAAAAAAGGCTTCTCAACAACCGCTTATTGCAGCTGCGTTTAAGCAGCTCCTTTACGCACAGTCAGACCGAGCTAAAGTCAACTCTCCCACGCATCCTCATGCGCTCACGACTGACGCTTGGCCGTCCCGCGGAACCTATAATAGATCTATGAGCGGGACGGAGAGCTATGTTACAATAACCGCTCACTTCATCACCGCAGACTGGGAGATGAAGAGTCAGGTTCTGCAGACACGCCCCCTCTACGAAAGTCACACAGGCACACATCCTGGGCAGGTAGCACACAAGCAGCGGAGGAATGGAAGACAAAGGCCCAGCACTAATGTCCCAGTCACAACTGATAATGCCAAAAATTAAATAAATGCAGTGAATGAGGCTGGACTGGGCCCACAGACGGGGTGCTTTGCACATGTAATGTGGAAATCTCAGTCAAGATGATGTGCCGCCTTATGTTGCCTTTCATAAATTATGTTAAAAAAGATATGCCTTGTGCATTTTAAGTTGATTTTAAACATTTTTTTTTGTAATTAAACTTATTTTGTTTTCCAACTTTAACAACATAAACAACATAAGCATCAGACATACAGATCTCAGCAGTATCTCTAAATATTCCTTGGGCGCAAGGTATAATAATAATAATAAAACAAAATAAAGATACCCATATATACATATGTGCCATATCTATATGGCACATATTCTACAAAAAGTGGCTTTCCATTGTTCAAATTTTATTCAAAAATTCGCCCTTAAGATTTTGCAAAAATATCAGAATCGTCATTTAGCCTGGCCAATAGTTTTTCATGTGAAACCACTCTTTGTATCTTGTCCATCCATTTTCTAAAATCTGGAGGAGAGGGGTGTTTCCAGACACAAAGAATCCCCACCCTTCAAAACAATATATTCACACTTGGTTATTCCGGGCATAACCGATTGATCCCTGAGTAAACATAGTTAGGGTGACCTTGGTATTGTTTTACCAATCCACTCCTCTATACAATCCAGCACTTTTTCCCAAAATGGGAAGACTTTGTGACATTCCTATATGCTGTGTATAAATGTCCCTGTATCTGACATTTCCAGCACTTGTCATTTGCCATAATCCCCATCCTTTTAAGTTTTGTAGGTGTGAGATACCACCTATGTATTCATTTATATTGTGTGAATTTTCCTCTCGCCTCTTTTATAAATCTTCCCGAGTGCAAGAGTATTTTGTCCCATTTTTCTATATCAATATCACATCCCAAATCTCTTTGCCAAATTACTCTCAGATTTTCACACATATTTTTTCTTAGATTATTAAATATTTTATAAAAAAGAGCCGCTCTGTGGGTTCCCTCAGATAGTTTACAAAACTCCAAAACTGGATTTGATTTTTGAGTGTACTTTCCATTTATAATAGTTTCTTAATTGTAAATATTTCCAAAAGTTTCCCCTTCTCTCCAGACCAAATTTTTGAATTATTACATCAAATTGCATGAGCAAACCATCTTCATAAAGATCACTGATTGTATGAATCCCCTTCTCAAGCCATTCCCTCCAATAAATAGTTCTCTTACCTATGCGTAAAATTGAGTTATGCCATAATGAATACTGTTGTCTCAAATGAGATTCCCCACACAGTCTGTGAACCTCTTTCCATACATGTTTTGAGTACATGAGCACTGGATTGTCCTGTAAGTCCACGCCATTGGCATCCGTTGTTTGAGATAAAACGTCCAATACAGTAAAAGGACCCACCAATTCTTCCTCGATCTTAACCCAGCTTAGCTGTGGATCTCCTTTTGTCCAGTGTTTCACTATTCTTGACATTTCAAAGGCTAAATTATAAAGTGTCACATCAGGACATGCCTCCAAGTTCTCTCGAGGCCCACATTTTTTTTATATTAATCCTGGGTCTCTTTTGGTCCCACAAGAAATCTCTGATAATTCTATTGAATGGACCAAATACTTCCACTGGTATTTTCACTGGTAACATCATGGAAATATAATTGAACTGAGGAGCAACTACCATTTTAATCACATTAATTTTACCCCACAGGCTTAGTCTTAATTTTTCCCATTTATCAAAATTTGTTTTAATTTTCAAAAGGAGTGGTTTCATATTTGTTTGTATTATCACTTCTAAGTTCGGGTTTAATGATATTCCTAAATATTTCATTCCAGATGGTATAAATTTAAAGTTAAATGGAGTAATGAATGTAGAGTAGCATGATGCATTAAGAGGCATAGCCTCAGACTTGTTCCAGTTGATCTTATAACCTGACAGCCTGGAAAAAGAGTCAACACATTCAAGTTGAGCTGGTAAAGAGTGTTCCGGGTCCTCTAATACTGCCAGTATGTCATCGGCATAGAGAAAAAGTTTATGATCTCTCCCACCCACTTTAACACCTTTTGATTCTTGCCTCTGCATGAATTTTTAGGGCCAAGGGCTCCAAAAAAATTGTGAAAAGCTGTGGTGACAAACTACATCGTTGCCTCACTCCCCTGGACAAACGGAAAGGGTCTGATATATATATTCGTTTATTCTTCGGCCATCAGCAGAAAATAAGAAAACATTTGACATTCACAAATTATAAATTATATACTGACCGAAAGGGTTAGGCTGAAGTTTAACACTTATTTCGCCTAACCCTATTAACAAATAACAAAATTACATTTCTTACTTATACAAATGTAACAAAATTATATACAATGTAGCGGATCCACAGAGCTTACAATGAAAATTGTATTTGGAAATACTGTAAGAAAATAAATAGTTTGTACTAATTCAAAGAAATATTCCTTGTAATCACATTATATACATAAACACATAGTATGACATATATATATAGATATATATATCTATATATATATATATATATTTTTTTATTATTATTATTTATTTATTTTAATTTTCTTCCTTTTATGTATATAATATATATATATCTATACATGGATTTAAATACACATACACACATTCATACATATACATATATATATACATACACACACATACAAACATACACCTATACCTGTACCTGGATACACACAGGTTATTATTATTATTATTCTAGTGATTTATACTTTTCTTCAACAATAGCCTTAAAGCGCTTTTTAAATGTGTGAATTGAGGTGGAACATTTGAGTGGCTCATCCAGGCCATTCCAAAGATGAACCCCCCTGACAGAGATGCATCTACTTTTTAAACTGGTTCTCACATTTGGTTTCTTAAAGACATACACACCTCTTAATTCATAAGGACTCTCTCTAGGTTTGAACCTCTCCTGTATGCGCTGAGGGAGCAGGTGGTTATGGGCTTTGTACATGAAAATCGCAGTGTTTAGGTCAACAAGGTCATGAAATTTTAATGTTTTTAATTTGATGAAGAGGGCGTTTGTAGGAGCATAAAAATCTGCATAATTAACTATTCTGACAGCCTTCTTTTGGAGCAAAACAATTGATTGGACGTTGGATTTGAAATTGTTTCCCCATATTTTGACACAATAATTGAGATATGGAAGTATGAAAGTGTTGTACAACATTTTAAGTGCATTTTGGTTTACAGAGTATTTTACTTTGTGCAAACATTGCTATAATTTTTGACAACTTTGTTTTCATTACATTTATGTGTAGCTTCCAATTAATTTTCTCATCAATATGAATTCCTAAAAACTTAGTTGTGTGTACTCTTTCTATTTCCCTATCGCCAATTTTTATGTGACATTGAGTGTTGATTTTCTTATTTCCAAAAATCATATACTTAGTTTTATTCAAATTGATTGACAGCTTATTATCATCAAACCATTCTTTTAGTTGGGAAAGTTCCGACTCTACAGTTTCTCAAAGAGCTGTCCAAAGATCTTGCCCAGAACAGTACAAGCTCGTATCATCAGCAAACATAATGCAGTTTAGTTTTTTTAAAACTTCTGCAGATATCATTTATTTACATTATAAACAGTTTGGGTCCCAGTACAGAGCCTTGAGGAACTCCATGAGTTATGTTCATTTTATCAGAATTTATGTTGTTTTTATGGACGTACTGTTCTCTGCCACCAAGATAACTTCTCAACCAATCATGTGCAACACCTCTGACACCATATCTCTCCATTTTCTTTAAAAGTAATGTGTGGTCTATGGTATCAAAGGCCTTGCTAAGGTCAATGAAAACACCAACCGTAAATTGCTCTTTATCAATTGCGGTTGTTACCTCCTCCACCAGTTCCATCACTGCCATAGAGGTGGACCGGTTTGATCTGAAGCCATATTGCTGCTCGCAAAGTAAATGGTGATTATCAATGAAGGAATCCAGTCTGGTTATAAAGATTTTTTCTAGAATTTTCGAGAATTGTGGCAGTAATGATATTGGCCTATAGTTTGTACACAGATGTTCATCTCCACTCTTAAAGATGGGTATGACTTTTGCAGTCTTCATTTTATATGGGAAGACACCTTTGAGAAAAGAAAGATTACAAACATAAGTGAAGGGAACAACTATATATTCAACAATTTCCTTGACCATACACATGTCTATGTCAAAACAATCCGGTTTTGATACAACCCCATTTGTCAGAACAGCTGCCATAGGATTTGGATAGTCTCAACCCAACTATTAAAATATGATCCAAAACCAAACCTATGGAGAACTTTCTTAAGAAAACCCCATTCCACCCGATCAAAGGCCTTCTCCGCATCCAGGGAGAAGGCAGCGACCGGCTCCAAACCACTTCTGTTTTTGTGCATTATATGAATAAGTCTCCTCATGTTATCTACCGAGCATCTGCCCTTAATGAAGCCAACCTGGTCCCCATCAATTATAGAAGGCAACACTTTTTCCAAACGTGAGGCCAATATTTTTGTCAAAATCTTGGTACTTTCAGACCGGATCATGCGTTGCGTCGGGTTTCAATGCAAAGTCTATGGTGGTGCGCGTTCGCCCGTCACAACGCACAGACCTCTCTGCACGCACGCACGGACTGTTCAATAATGACGCAGGGACTTGGCGGGAAAGTGAAAAGGGAGGAGCAGGAGCGAAAAAACAACGCCCACAAGAGATGGATTCTGCTCATCCTTTCCTTGGGACGTTCGTGCGACAACCAATCAGAGAGCAGCAAAGTGGTCACGGGGACATTAGCGGACTGAGCGAGCAGACTGAAAATACTCATAAACAGCCAAAACAGGACCCACACCAGACTTCACCAGAACTCAAACCAGGGTTGACTATGGGGGACTCTGTGCTTGTGAACATGTGCGTTGTCATGCTCCCGTGACCTTATGCAACTGCTTCGAGTGTGTTTGCCGATGCGGAAATTCCGTTTAATAATATGAAAAAACGTATGGCGCACCTCCGTGAACACATACTACTGTTGTATAAAGGCCGTGGAATGTCTGTGAGCAAAGACACGCTGCAAAGCTGCATATTGGAGAAGATCTGTACACAAGAAGCCGCTAGCATAGCTCTGTTAGCATCAGAGCCGGCCGGCTACTTCCGGTACTTCCGGCTCGCGTCAGGACGTTCTGGTGTGAAGTCCTCTGCGTCTGAAAACTAGAGAATGCGCGTCTGGTGAGCGGGGCTTCAGTGTTTCAGCGTTGGCGGTGTGAAAGCCCCATAACAGGTCGATAATTTACCAGATCTGATAAGTCCTTGTCTTTTTTGGGGATTAAAGATATCCGTGCCTCATTGAAGGAGCCTGGTAAAGATCCCAATTCATATGCCTCTGTACCTGTGTCAGTATTGGGCTCAAAATGTCAATGTATTTCTTAAAATATTAGTTTGGAAAGCCATCCATGCCAGGAGACTTTCCATTTTTCATGGAGGCAATGGCTGCCCTTACTTCTGCTTCTGTAACGGGCACATCCAATCTTTCCTTTTGATCACTGGTGAGTGTCGGCAATTGTAGATTTGAAAAAAAAAAAAGTCCATTTCCTCTTCGCTGACTACTCCGGAAGATGTGTATAAATCCTGATAAAATAATTTAAAAACCTGATTAATTTCTTTTGATGAGGTTATCAGTTGATTGTCTTTTTATCATTGATATATTTCCAAGATTGTCCTGCTGTTTTAATTGTCTTGCTAATATTTTCCCATTTTTTCCCCTCCCTCATAGAATTTAGTCCTTAATCGAAATAATGCATATTCAGCTTTTTTGTTATAAATATCATGCAATTGATAATTCTTTTTCCATACAATCTGATATTTTTCATTTGAAAATCGTTTTGCAAGCTCCTTCTCTAATTGATGTATCTCTTTCTCAAGTTTATCTTCGTTGTTCCTGTTTTCTTTTTTTATCTTTGTGGCATGTGCGATCATTTTCCCCCGAATATATGCTTTGGACGCTTCCCACACTGTGGCAATTTTGTCTGTTGAGCCCAGGTTAATTTCAAAAAACATTTTAAGGTCATTGGATATTTCCTCACAAACTGATTCATTTTGTAATAAAGTAGTATTAAACCTCCAACAACCCCTTTTTAAAATATCGACATTTAAACTAATATACAGTTCAACAGTTGCGTGATCACTGATCACTATCGGTCCAATTTCACACCCCACTACGGAATGAACTAAAGATTTGGATATATAAAAAAAATCTATCCTTGAGTATGTTTTATGACATTGGGGGAAAAAAAAGTGTACACTCTTTCATCAGGATTAACCAACCTCCATATATCCTTCTGCCAACGAATGTATTGCCCCTCTATCCCTTGGTGAGGACAGGCCGCTTACTTTACTTTTGTCAATCATACCATCCATCACTTGGTTGAAATCTCCCCCCAAAATATGTCCGTCCTTGTTACCTACTATGCTATTAATTAAGTGAAAAAAATGTGGGTCCCCCTTATCAGGTGCGTATATATTACAGAGTTCTTACTCCGTTGATTAGTGTTTCTGCACAAATAACCCGACCTTCCTTATCATTATACTTATTCAACAATACAAAACTTAAATTCTTATTTATCAAAATCATGACCCCATTTCTCTTACTTGAATATGAGTCATGTAATACAGTTCCCACCCAGTCCCTTGTACATTTCTGAGCTTCTTCCTCCCCTGCAATATGAGATTCCTGGATAAATGCTATATCCGTGTTTCTTGCCTTCAAATAGGACAATACCTTTCTCCTTTTGATTGGATCTCCACACCCTTTTATGTTCCATGATGTTACTTTAATATACCTCGACATCAGGGCTGGACTGGGACAAAAAAACGGCCCGGGCATTTTTTCCTTCTAACCGGCCCAGGCACGTTTTTTTCACGTTTTTTACAGTTTGTTTACCAGGGATCGGCAACTCAAAAGGTTCAAAGAGCCATATTTGACAAAAAAAACTAAAAACATCTGTCCGGAGCCGCAAAAAAATAACAGCCTTGTATAAAGCTTATATGAAGGTTACACATTAGCCTAATATCTAAATGACCAAGTAAAGGCTACAAATACATAATAAGCATTCATGATTATCAAATGTGTGTTTTCACTGCAGCGTGTCCTGGAGAGAATGACGCACCACGTGATGACTCTGCTTTAACTTTGACTTCCATTTTTTTGAATTCATGCAACTGTAGAAATACAGTAAATAAATCTGCTTTTTGGCTCAAAGGTCACACACCTGCACTGTCCGCTCATATCGATTACGTCACAGGCTGAAGTTTGTTGGAGCTGAATGTCCTTAATGGCCTTTTCTTTCACAGTCTTTGCGGAGGTTTTTGAAGTCTGAAAAAAGTGCTCCGGATTTTGTATGAAAGAATCCTTCATGTAATTCCTGTGAACGGTATTTAGTGCTTCATTGTTCCTCGTGTTGCAACAAAACTTCCTATTACATCGCAAACATGAAGCAGTCTTTCCTCATTGAATAAAAGCAAATGTTCAGTCTTGTCCTTAGTCCAGTCTTATTATCGACTCTTTCTCTTTTTATCTTTGGGATCCGTGCGCACACGCCAGTTTGTTTACAGCAGCGGCCGCCTGGCGCGGGGCTGCGTCACAGGATATGACGCACTACGTTGACAGAAATGTTGAAATTGAATATTACTTAAACACATTTTTACAGCATTGAAATACGTTAGGAATGTTTTTCTTCCTACAGAAACCACATTCAAACTAGAAATAAAATATAGCCCTCCCACTCCATTTTCAGACATTTTTGAAAAGGCTCCAGGAGCCACTGGAGGAGCACTCAAGGTTGCCGACCCCTGGTTTATACAGTATGTGGAAGCATACTGTAGAGGATCAGGATGTCTACAGTTTCAACAAAAAAATAAAGTGCAATAGTCTACATTACAAGAGAGTAATAAACATGTCTCAGAGTGAGGGAGGTGGACACAGACATGAGAATTGGTCAAAAAAGTCTGAAATGCATAATGTCAGCCATTTGCTGGCTCTAAATCTGTTTAATTTGTTCACAACATTTTACTTTTGGGCTCAAACATGAACTTTTAATGCAATGGAAAATTTAGGTACCCGAGCTTTAATTTAGTCGCACTTCGAGAGGAGAGGGGAGACGCGGACTGTTTCCTGCAGCGGTGTATTTTATTGGGTGCACAAATTACGCAAAGACACGCATGGTCCTGTGCACGTTTATGGTCTTGGGTATAATGGTCACGTTGCGGCTACGCGCTCACCGTGTTGTGTTGTGAGCGGTTCCCGGTGAGCGGTTCCTGCGTCCAGCTCAGAGCCGCTGGATGCGGGAACACTGTGGCCGCTGAGGTGGTAGAATCCCGTTCCAGTACATACAGCAGGTGCCCCGCGGACACGCGCGCCCCCTCGAACAGTTCTCAACGGATTTACACTTTTCACAAACATCTTTTTTGTATGAGGCAGACAGACCGGCCCAAATATGGGCATCGGCCCTTCTGGCATTGCCCGGTACGCCCGATGGCCAGTCCAGCCCTGCTCGACATTACATTACATTTAGGTAAATACTGACCACATAAAACCCACTTGAACCGGCAATCATGTAATCAAAATCAAAACACATGTAATACCTTGGCCCATACTCTGACTGCAGTCTGAATAAACAATTTGAACATGTACATAACAAACAAACCCCCTCCCTTTTCAGCGCAGAACATCGCTGAAAAGCTCCCTTAACCCCCCACCCTTGCCTACCCAACATTCTCAACCCAAACTAATAGTTCGGGTAACCCTTAATTACTTGGTCCGTGAGACAATCTCCTTTGCGATCGACGGCCTGGCACCCATCACCAGCTCACCCCCACCCATTTCTTGTTTACCTTACATTTTAAAGAAAGTCATGCTCTTCTGTCCTGTGCAGCTCCCGTTGAATGTTGCAAAAATCTTTCAGCCTCTCTCCCATCAGTGAAGGTTTTCTTCTGACCATTCAAAGTAAACAATAAAGTGGCAGGATAGACTAGTTGGTGCTTCACTTGTAGCTCTCGTAGATGTTTCTTCACTGGGACGAACGCTTTCCTCTTTTCCGCCAGCTCTCTCGTGAAATCTTCGAAGATTGAAAGCTTGCACCCCTCCCAGTGGATACCACGCGTCTCCCTGACCACCTGTAGTACCTTCTCCCTTGCAGACGAGCATAGGAAGCGAACAAGTACCGCTCTCGGAGGTTTGGAAGGGTCTGGAACAGGAATAGGGATGCGATGGGCGCGTTCAATCTCAAATTCACCGCCAGTAAGCCCGAGTGCGTCTCCTAAGATCTTTTCCACATATTTGGCCATTTTCCCCGGCTCTTCCAGTCCCTCTTTAAGAGAAACGATACGAACATTATTCCTCCGACTCCTGTTCTCCAAGTCCTCCACCCGTGACCACAGTACATCAACTCTCTTATCACACTTCTCCAGCTTGGAGCTAGCTTGCTCGTGGCTATCCTCCAGGTCCGATATGCGCTGTTCTGCCTCACCCATGCGGGCCTGGATGCTTTCTACGGATTCCTTAAATTCTTTTGTCGTCTCCTTAATAGTAATAACATCCGCCGCCATGGTTTGTAGAGTAGCATTCATTTTCCTCAGCTCGTCAAACATGGTTTCGCTCATCTCCCCCGACACTCCGCTGCTAGCATCAGCCTCGGGCTGCGGCAGAGGAGCGCTAGCTAGACTCTTTGTAGTTAGCCTCGTGGCCGTGGCCCCTTTGAAAAAGTTTACTTTACTGGTGTTAGGCATATTTCCCGTGACTGCCACTCGCATAAAGCCTTCCGCTCAGCAAAAGTAATAAAGACCTGCACGTTACAAGAAGAGCACGACCCCAAACGTTATAATATTGGGATGGGTATCGGGGAGCAATCTAGTGTGCGGCCATCACTCTCGCTTGCCCCACATGACTCGATTTTAAACATTTTAAGTGTATTTATGTGTATTAAGTGTTAATACAAAAGACAAACATTTGGGGTTTTTTGCTGATTCGAAAAATGAACCAAACCGTGATCTGAACCATGGTACGATCCAAAAGATTTTTTTTTTTTTTTTTTTTTTGAACCGTTATACCCCTAGTTTACAAACACGGACACCTTTTAGCTTATAGAAGTCTTTTTGTCTGGAAGCACTAGGGCTTCAAAATTTGAATATAATTCTAAAATTAAAAATATATATATATTTGAACAAATATTAGACCGCCCTTATAATTCGAAGTGTATTTAATGACTGCAAATAAAATAGTTAGCTCCCAAAGTTTTCACCTGGACTTGCTAGGCAGGTAACAGCTAAGCTAGCTAGTTCTCTCTGGAACTACATGAAAACTGAGCAAAGAATTCTGAACATCAGTGGTGAGTCAGCTATTTACAGTACCTTGCGAAAGTATTTGGCCCCCTTGAACCTTTCAACATTTCGCCACTTTTCAGGCTTCAAACATAAAGATATAAAAATTACATTTTTTGTCATGAATCAACAAGTGGGATACAATCGTGAAGTGAAACGAAATTTATTGGATAATTTAAAGTGTTTTAACAAATAAAAAACAAAGTGGGGCGTGCAATATTATTGGGCCCCTTTACTTTCACTGCAGCAAACTCAGTCCAGAAGTTCAGTGAGGATCTTTGAATGATCCAATGTTGTCCTAAATGACTGATGATGATAAATAGAATGTACCTGTGTGTAATCAAGTCTCCGTATAAATGCACCTGCTCTTTGATAGTCTCAGGGTTCTGTTTTAAAGCGCAGAGAGAACCATGAAGACAAAGGAACACACCAGGCAGGTCCGAGATACTGTTGTGAAGTTTAAAGCCGGATTTGGATACAAAAACATTTCCCGGAGCACTGTGCAAGCAATTATATTGAAATGGAAGGAGTATCAGACCACTGCAAATCTACCAAGACCCGGCCGTCACCTCCAAACTTTCATCTCAAACAAGAAGACTGATCAGAGATGCAGTCAAGAGGCCCATGATCACTCTGGATGAACTGCAGATAACTACAGCTGAGGTGGGAGAGTCTGTCCATAGGACAACAATGGAAGAGTGGCAAGAAGAAAGCCATTTCTCAAAGAATACCATAAAAAAGTCTCGTTTAAAGTTTGCCACAAGCCACCTGGGAGACACACCAAACATGTGGAAGAATGTGCTCTGGTCAGATGAAACCAAAATCGAACTTTTTGGCCACAATGCAAAACATATGTTTGGCGTAAAAGCAACACAGCTCATCACCCTGAACACACCATCCCCACTGTCAAACATGGTGGTGGCAGCATCATGCTTTGGGCCTGCTTTTCTTCAGCAGGGACAGGGAAGATGGCTAAAATTGATGGGAAGATGGATGGAGCCAAATACAGGACCATTCTGGAAGAAAACCTGTTGGAGTCTGCAAAAGACCTGAGACTGGGACGGAGATTTATCTTCCAACAGGACAATGATCCAAAACATAAAGCCAAATCTACAATGGAATGGTTCACAAATAGACGTATCCAGGAGTTAGAATGGCCAAGTCAAAGTCCAGACCTGAATCCAATCGAGTATCTGTGGAAAGAGCTGAAGACTGCTGTCCACAAACGCTCTCCATCAAACCTCACTGAGCTCAAGCTGTTTTGCAAGGAAGAATGGGAAAGAATTCCAGTCTCTCGATGTGCAAAACTGATAGAGACATACCCCAAGCGACTTGCAGCTGTAATTGCAGCAAAAGGTGGCGCTACAAAGTCTTAGCGTAAGGGCCGAATAATATTGCACGCCCCACTTTTCAGTTTTTTATTTGTTAAAAAAGTTTAAATTATCCAATACATTTTGTTCCACTTCACGATTGTGTCCCACTTGTTTATTCTTGACAAAAAATGTAATTTTTATATCTTTATGTTTGAAGCCTGAAATGTGGCGAACGATTCAAGAGGGCCGAATACTTTCGCAAGGCACTGTATATACCGAACCTAAATCCATCAGATCCTCTTCTAATGTGTCATAAATGTTCGTTTCATTTTAATGGTTACTTCTGGGTTTTTCGCGGTCGCTTTTTGTCACATTAAAATAGTATTTTCGTCATGAAAACGTTGACGACAAATTCTGGAAACGTCCGTGAATGTGTTAAGTAAGGGATAACGTATATGACGCAGGTCATTATCGGAAAATAAGTACCAACAGGGCGAAGCACGCGTCTGGGTCCGCTTCGCTGCGCATCTCAGACGTGATTCAGAACCACGTCTGAGATGCTTTTAATATTTGAGACGAGAAATATGACCCTTTATTGTCATTTTGGTGATTTGTTGAGCTATGAATGAAAATAAGTTCATCACTGCTTAAAGAAGCTATACCCCGATTTTTTTTTTCATTAGTTCATTAAAATGCGTATTACTACATACAAGTTGTATTATAATCCATAATTTATTTATAAAACTTGAGCTCATTGATTCAGCTGTGTGTGAGTTTAGGCCTTAAAGTGCTGAGCAGGGACTTGGCGTGACGCTCGTTCTCTTCCACTTACAGAACGAGGAGCGAACAGGCCGCGTCCTCTAGCTTTAGCGCTGCTAAACACAGTTGCATGTTAGCAGAATTAGCTATAACTCCTCTTGCTGTAAGCTAAACATTCAAACCTTACAGAAACAGGTATAGCTCCTTTAACAGGGGGGACTGCAGTTAAGCTATTGAATGCAGCTGAATCTCGTGGTACAGAGCTCAGATACGAGTTCAGACTTTACCTTGGTCCAAACAGTCCCAGACCCTGGTCCGAATAGTTGTGGAAGACATTGGACATAAAAATCGCTCTTTTAACATGGCTAGATGACAAGGTTTTATGATAGAACTTGGATTGTAACGCCTGCTTTTAGATTTTTTAATAAGAAAAACTTGGTTTGAGAAAACCTTTTGGTATGTGTATTTTTAACCTTACAAAAAGACAGCATTTTGTAAGGTTCATTCTCTGAGCATCAGTGAAGTGAAAACTGTCGGCTGCTAATGCTAAAGTATTTCTTACGCTGCTTTTTAGATATTTTCCTCAAAATTGACACCCATTAGAAAATAGACACTCCCTTAATTCTCCACTTAATGGTAAGATTAATGGCCCGTCCCAATTCTCACTGTAGGCCTTAAAATGTACCTCTGCCCTAGATTTTGCGCGTGCCTGCGAGGGTTGTAGGGTGTCCCAATAGTTAGAGAGCAGAGGCGAGGGCACTCACACCCTTAAAAACCACCCTCGCACACAAGTGAGGGTGATCCCATTATGCAGTAGCAAAGTTTGTTTAGTAGCGGTCGGGCAAAGCCACGTCATAATGAGAAAACATAAAACGCGTTAAACAGCCGGGCGCAAGTATGTGGTGGAAGCTTTGAAGTGTGAGTAATTAAGGTTTTTTTTTTTTTTTATCGTGTTTTGTTGCTGTGTGGCGATGCTCGCTCGCAAAGCGGCCATAGCGTGCGGTCTTCACTGACGCTTCAGAGACGTGGATTCATATTATTATAGTTCCATGATGTAGTTTGGAGACAGCATCATCGCGGCTGTACTCGTCTGTCTCTGTGGGCATGCGCGCGCGTGTCTGTCTGTCTGTCTGTCTGTCTGTCTGTCTGTCTGTCTGTCTGTCTGTCTGTCTGTCTGTGTCTGTCTGTCTGTCTGTGCCTGTCTGTCTGTCTGTCTGTCTGTCTGTCTGTCTGTCTGTCTGTCTGTCTGTCTGTCTGTCTGTCTGTGTGTGCCTGTCTGTCTGTGTGTGCGTCTGTCTGTCTGTGTGTGCGGGTGTGTGTTCTTACATGTGTGCGTGATATGGAGCAGTCCTGTACCTAATTATAGCTAATTTTCTTCACATGAAATACAAATAAAAACATCTAAACATCTGATTTTAATAAATACTTTCATAAAGTCTCTCTGTGGTGAAATCAGACACGTTGATGCGTGTGACATGGAACACGTTTGATGCGTCAATCTGCATATTGTCCTCTAGATTCAGGGGTGTCCCATTTCTTAGGGAGAATATCCTGAGTGCACTCACCTATGGAAGGGCACTCTTCTGCTGAGGGCACTCACAACTTAAGTGCCCTCAAAATTGGGACGGGCTTTTACATTCTGTCCCTTCTTTCGCACCACTGCCTAACGTAAATATCCACTGATAAAATATCAACGTTTGTATCACTTTGTTTTCATGTGCTTGGCCTGAGTCACTTCAGACAGAAAAGTGACAGCAGTAAGCCCAGCTTCACCTGAGCCCCCTCTGTTCGTTGTGGAGTCTGACAGTCCTGTGTTCTTGCAGCTGTGTGAGATCTGCCAGGAGCCCTTTGAGACGTACTGGGTGGAGGAGGAGGAAGACTGGTTTCTGAGAAATGCCCTCCGTGTGGACGAAAAGGTACAAATAGATTACATAATAGTAGAGAGGACTAATATTAGTACTACTACTTTAAAGTACTATAATACTACTACTACTACTACGTACTACTCGTACTGTTTTCTGCTCTTACTACTGCTACAGTAACCATCTGCCTCTCCACAGAACTTTCACCCGGCGTGTTTTGAAGATTATCAGAAAGTAAGTACAACAAACCCGGTCTGGAGAATAGTCCTGCTTTAGACTAGTGTCCCCTGTGTGTGTGTCCTGTGTGTGTCCCGTGTGTGTGTCCCCTGTGTGTGTCCCCTGTGTGTGTGTGTCCTCTGTGTGTGTGTGTCCTCTGTGTGTGTGTCCCCTGTGTGTGTGTGTGTCCTCTGTGTGTGTCCCCTGTGTGTGTGTGTGTCCTGTGTGTGTGTGTGTGTCCTGTGTGTGTGTGTCTGTGTGTGTGTGTGTGTCCTGTGTGTGTGTCCCCTGTGTGTGTGTGTCCCCTGTGTGTGTGTGTGTCCTCTGTGTGTGTCCCCTGTGTGTGTGTGTGTCCTGTGTGTGTGTGTGTCCTGTGTGTGTGTGTCCTGTGTGTGTGTGTCCTCTGTGTGTGTGTGTGTGTGTGTCCTGTGTGTGTGTGTGTGTGTGTCCCCTGTGTGTGTGTGTCTCCTGTGTGTGTGTGTCCCCTCTGTGTGTCCTGTGTGTGTGTGTGTCCTCTGTGTGTGTGTGTCCTGTGTGTGTGTGTCCTCTGTGTGTGTGTGTGTGTCCCCTCTGTGTGTGTGTGTGTCCTCTGTGTGTGTGTCCCCTCTGTGTGTGTCCTGTGTGTGTGTGTGTCCCCTGTGTGTGTGTGTGTCCTGTGTGTAGTAATGGGTGAAATGAATGAATGAAAGGTGTTTCAAAGCCTTTCATTCAGTGTGTTAAGTAATAATAAGTAATAATTAGAGGAGGTGGGAAATTTCCAATTCTTAGATTGATTTTGATTCGGCCGTGAAAGAATCAAGAATGATTCACAAACATCCAAATTCCGATTATTTAAATCGGCTGAGTAAAGGGGAACTGAAATACAGTAAGCACGGTCTTCGAAACGCTACAGGGAACGGACCGAGAGCATCTACAGCTCAGTCCTCCATAAAAAACAAAAGGAGCAAAGCTGAGCTCACCAACCCCTCGCTGTGAGATCATCTGCTCCGGTCGCTTCGTACTTTTCACACTCTCTCGCTGCGCTCACGTCGTTTGTCCGCCGCACATTATCCATTAAGCTGCTGCTCATTTTACAAAGACACATCTCACACTTGTAAACATTGACTTTCAATTTATTGCCCTTCTAACATATTAAACAAAATAAAATGTAATGGACATTTATTTAACTCTGGAAATGTGGAAAAAGTGCATCTATAATCGTTTAAAATCGAATCGCAGCCTCTTGGATTCCAACCCTTAGTAATCATTGCGGCCTCACAGTGAAGCGTGGTTTGCTCACGTCAGAGTTGACCTTATTCAGACCGGATCATGCGTTGCGGCAATTTTCAATGCAAAGTCAATGGTGACGTTCGTTCGAGCGTGGAACTGCATGTGCGTCGCAGCAGGAGATGGACATTTCTGAACTTTTTCTGCCGGCCACATCATGGCTCTATAATAACTGAATAGGGTATTACCAGCTTATAGCTGTACCACCCATTGGCACAGGGGGCGCTGTGGTACTGCAGACTAAATGCATGTGGGCTACCCACAGCTCGACCTCAGCTGACAGAACAACTTTCACAAAGGTCGGATTTTGTGGGGATTTTATGCCACTTGTCATCCTGAACGTTTTTTCTTCTCAAATCCTTCGGTTTTCTTAAATCCACACAAAGCCTGCTCACCACTTCCGCCCTGCTTCCGTCATGCGCAGGGTTAGGACTTCATTCTGCGTCTGAAATTTAGTGAATGTGCGTCCAGTGCACGAGGAAGTTCCGTTCAAGCGTTGGCGGTCTGAACGCCCCATAAGACTCGTTCTGAACCATGTGACTGGTTTGGAAAGGGGTTCTCTGGTTTGGGAAAACCTGACCTCGTCATCTGATTTGAAACATAAAGGCTTGTGTCATTGGTTTGGTATTTTAAAAAACTCAGAGAAAGTATTCCCTGGTTTGGGAATGCTTATCACTTCCAATAAGGTTTGTTTTTATAATAAAAAAGGATTTTAGTATTTTCACAATGGAGAAATTCCCTATTGCAGCTCATAGTCACACAAGAGGCTCATGTCCTATAAACCTTTTTGTGCTACAGCAAGTGTTGTTGCTAAAGCAGGAGAAATCCTCACAAAAATGAAACCACCTGAGTGCAGCCACTTTGTAGAAAATGAATATCAATGTTTTAAAACACTTTAAGCAGGTGGCTGAAAGTGTTGCTAACCTCTGTGTGGCCCAGGTTTGATCCTTAACTCTGTTCTTTCTGTTGCAGTCTTCGTACTTGGACGTCACTCCGTCTCCAAACAAACTGCTGACTGAGCACCCACTGAGCACGCTCAGTACGACGAACCCACTGAGCTTACTTAGTGCGGAAGACATTAAAGTTAAAACTGAGGATGTGGGTGGATCCTCGTGTTCTGTCAAAAAGGAAGTGGACTCTGAAATCAAACAGGAAGTGACTGTGAAAGAAGAGCCTGCTAATAGCTAGCAGTTGCTAATGCGGCATGTTGTCGTGGTTACGGCGTGGGGCGGGGCCTCACGCTTTGACACTTTTGTCTAATTCTGTTGTACAGGACTTAATTTATACAAATGAGATTAAAGTATTTTTGGTACTTCCTGGTCTTTTTGTTGTGAATATTTGCTCTAAGCCCATTGGCCGCTGCATTTCCTGCAGGTAAGCATCCTCGCAGCTGATTGGCCAATGCCACTGAGATGGAACCTGAGTTAACTTTTATTTGAGTTGAAATAAAGTCTTTTTCGCTTTGGAATCGTTTCACAGCTTCAATAAAGTTCTGCTGAATTCAACCGCTTCTTGTGTTCATTACTATGTTTGAGTCTTTCTAAAAAGTGACGCAGCACATTTCCTACAGGACAAAGTCAGCAGTCATGCTCCAGTCCTACTCCATGGGTCATTTTGTTTCCACTTAGATCTGATTCGTGACTTATGTGAGAAACTCTTAACAAGCTGCAATTAGTTTACATCTGTGCCAAAATGCGAGACGCTGAATCCTGCTGTGCGCCATGGGAAATGGGATTGTTGTAAGTTATTTTAGTGCTGGAATAAATGATACAAAGGCGATCGCTGCAGTCTCATGAACAGAAACTGGCTGAATTACACATTGATCGTATTTATTTTTTGACCATACCTGGACTGTCTGCTGCTCCACAGCGTCTCCTATTGGTCACTCATGTATCTCCGGTGGCGGAGCATTTAAAT
The DNA here is from genome assembly GCA_964034765.1 of Knipowitschia caucasica. Lineage (NCBI taxonomy): Eukaryota > Metazoa > Chordata > Actinopteri > Gobiiformes > Gobiidae > Knipowitschia > Knipowitschia caucasica. The sequence continues at coordinate 4,365,731 of OZ035833.1, forward strand.
GTTGGTTCAATGCATTCTGAAACAATATCTGTAATCACATTGTGTATTTTTATTTTACAATATTATCGATCTTACAAAGTGGAATGACAAAGGACATGAGTCCAGACCTTTACAGCAATGTAGGGCAGGGCCTGGTTACTACTGTGATGGGAGACCTCGTGGAACACGAGGTGCCGCGCAGTGACGCGGCTGTATAGTTCCAAACTGTCTTTGTGTTCTTAAGCAAGACACTTCACTTTCATTAGCTTGAGTCTGGTGTATGTGTGAATGGTTGGTGATAGTAGGAGCTGTGGCCACAGTAGTAGTTTATCACCATTGCTGTGTCTTTGGGTGTTGTAGAACACCAATGCATTATATTACTCTCACAATGAAATATTTTTTCAAAGTCGTTTGTTCCCATAAAATACACGTCCTGACCCCGTGAGTTTAAAGTTGAACCCTTTACCACGTTTAAGTGTTACAACAGATCCATGGTTTACGCAGACATTTGCCTCTAGTGCCTCAAGTGCAGTCCTCTTCGTGCCCAGAGCGCGGCGCTGTTTCCTCGGCTTCGGCGACAACACTTTGCTGAGGACTATGTTGGAAAAAGCGCGTAAACTCGGGGTTTCAGCGTGTTTCGGTTCCCGTCCGGACTCCGCTTCGTTGTGAAAGAGTTCCAGAGATTCACCGACACTCCCCGAGCCCCGTGTCCGCCCCAGAGCTGCGTATTCCGGCCTCCCGCGGAGCTGTGACTGGAGCTTCAGCAGTTAGCCGCGGAGCTAGCAGTGCTAACGCTAACGAGGCTAGGGCTAACGAGGCTAAAGCTAATCTGAGGTGAGTTCTGAGAGCGTCGTCATGGTAACGCGTAGTTACGCATCAGCTCTGTGGAGGTTAACAACTCTTATGTGAAAGTCTCACGAACTAACGGGCCTTTAAATGTCCTGAAAAACTTCAGTGTTTGTACTTTATCTGCAGTCCATAGTCCACAAACTGACGTGAACTCAGAACTAAATTAGGAAAACAGAATCACTATCATTAGCTGTGTCCATATGGTTCTCATACATCAAGCACAGACCTGTACAGTATTTTACCCCAGTATTAGGTTCAGAATCTATCTATAAAAGAAAGGAGCGTCTGTGAACGTCTTCCACACATGAAAATGGAAATGTATCACTAATGGAACATTTTGCTTAGTCGCTGTGATAATATATGTATTTTTTTAATTACCCATAATTTGCATTTGAACAATTAAATGCAAGGAGCAACACTTAAGCTGCACACATTACCAGAGAAGACAGAACTTCACATAAGTTTTCTGGAAACAAAAGATGGCTTCCACAGTAACCGTCGCTCACTCTTGTCCCTCCCGCCTGAAGGGCTAGACACACGGGAGGCGACAAATGAGAGCGATCAGCGAAACTCAACGCTGTCGCTCAGATAACATGACAGACGGGGCGCGATGCGGCTTGACGACAGCGTCAAAAAGTTGAGCCGATTTCAACTTTCTGGGATCGCGTCGCTGACCTGCGCGTGCACGATACATGCACGAGCGGGAGGATTTCACACGCACGTTTTTCGCCCGTCGCTGAGCAGGAGGCTCGCTGGCGATTGACGCTATGTCGCGCACGTCCCATTGAAAATGAATGGAGGCGATGCGATGTCGCCTCCCGTGTGTCGAGCCCATGATGGGCTAGACACACGGGAGGCGACATCGCATCGCCTCTCATCGCTCTCATTTGTCGCCTCCCGTGTGTCTAGCCCTTGACCCTTGACCCCTGCTGTGCTCCAGGAGGACATGCGGTGAGCGTGCAGCCGGCGCGGCAGACGCTGTGTTTGCTCTGCGCGCCGCGGCGGCGCCTCATGGAGCGGATGGAGGTGGAGCCAAGTGCGGCGGGGGCGGGGCCACTGCGCAGATCCAACAGCGCCCCCATGATTGCGAGCTCTAGGTGCAGCTGTAGTTTCACATATTTACTGTTCATGTTTGAAGTAGAGTGATTATGATGTTTCTTGTTTCCATAGCGACGGCTCCTCGGTCTTCAGCTCCTCAGCCCGGTTCAGACGCAGCAGCGTTTCACTCAACCCCAGCGGCCAGTCGCAGGTCACATGACACGCTTATGTATGAATGACATCATGTGTGACATCACTCTTGACATGACTCAAGACCAGGACAGGGTGAGGTCCAGGACAGGGTGAGGTCCAGGACAAGGTGAGGACCAGGACAGGGCGAGGACCAGGACAGGGCGAGGACCAGGACAGGGTGAGGTCCAGGACAGGGTGAGGTCCAGGACAAGGTGAGGACCAGGACAGGGCGAGGACCAGGACAGGGTGAGGACCAGGACAGGGTGAGGACCAGGACAGGGTGAGGTCCAGGACAGGGTGAGGTCCAGGACAGGGTGAGGTCCAGGACAGGGTGAGGACCAGGACAGGGCGAGGACCAGGACAGGGTGAGGACCACGACAGGGTGAGGACCAGGACAGGGTGAGGTCCAGGACAGGGTGAGGTCCAGGACAGGGTGAGGTCCAGGACAGGGCGAGGACCAGGACAGGGCGAGGACCAGGACAGGGCGAGGACCAGGACAGGGCGAGGACCAGGACAGGGCGAGGACCAGGACAGGGCGAGGACCAGGACAGGGCGAGGACCAGGACCTTGTACCAGATGGAAACATTTTGTTGCAGGTCTGTGGCTCAGGTCTGTTTGTTTTGTTTGTGCAGCTGTTGTTGCCGTTCCCCCTGAACTCAGAGCGAACAGAAGCCAAGAGACATGTGAGTGAGACCTGCTTAAGTCCTGCTTTAGTCCTTCTTTAGACCTTGTTCAGACCTGATCCCGTCTTTCAGGAGGACTTCAGCTCTGCTCTCAGGGGAAGCCTGCAGCGCCTCAGGTAAATTGGTGTAATCCCTCAATTGACCAGCAGGGGTCAATTGAAACCTTTTACCTGGTCCACCACCTGGACCCGGTCTAGATCCAGGACCCAGATCCTTATGTATTGTTATGTCTGCAGCACGTCGACGGCGAGCGGAGTGGCAGGGACTCACTGGAGCCACGGAAACACTGTAACACACAACAACTTTCTTGTCTAAGGGTGCGTTTAGTGAACCAGATGAGAAACCACCAAACCTATATGTGTCTGTCTGTGTGTGTTGCAGTGGCGCCCCCTGCAGGACTCTGGTGTCACTCCTAACTCCTCCCCCAGTCCTACACGCAGGAGCTTCAGGCCAACGCTCAGGGGGCCTACAGCGCCGCTCAAGAGGAAAGGTGAGGAACTGCACCCTCTAAGTCTGACGGCCAATGCTAACACTAGTTTGAACCAGTTTGTCGTGTGTTTCAGGAGGAGTGGAATCAGACGCACCGCCCAAGAAACTGTTCATCACCGGAGTCAGGTCTGAACCAGGACTGACCAGGACTGACCCAGGACTGGACCCAGTCTAAACCCGATCTTGATTTCTCTTCAGTGCTGAGGCCTCGGAATCTTCTTCGTTGTCGTTTTCATCACCGCAGCATTAATCCCCGTCCCCCAGCTCCTGATCGGACTGAAACTGATGATTTTATTGAGTCAGAGCAGGGGATTGTGGGAAACATAGCCAGGAACGAAGGACGTTATTTTTAACTCAAAAGGATGTAGTCTTCTGCAGAATTTGATTCTGCTGAGGATGTGGGTTCGAGTCCTTTCATTTTTGTCATAATTGAGATTTATATGTGCAATTTTACTCAAACATTATTATTATCCCTTTGAGTTAAAGCTGGGGTACGTAACAGTTTGTCAAATGGAAAGAGTCTCAGACCATTGCATGCTGTTCTTTTTAACCCTTTGACCTTTTTTGGAGGTGATTTTTGAAGCCTGCTCATAAAATGGCGAGTTATTTTGATCGAAGGGCCAGAAATTAAAACATGTTATTTTTTGTGTGAGAAATTGCCCTTTTAGTCGCTATTTGACTTTGGGATTAGTAACAAGAGACATGGGTTTATTACAGAGTTCTATGGGTATGCTCTGAAAGTTATACCCCAGCTTTAAACTCACTTTGACGGCTGTGCATTGGCCACAGGTTTTCTCCAGGTGCTCCGGTTTGTCATCATAAGGAAACAAGGACATCCGCTTTTACTGTTGTCAAAGTCACATTACCTGTAAACGTGTGATGTCACATGTTCAGTTACATCTGGATTCTCACTTCTGCCGATCTGAGTTTTAACTTGTAAATAATTTATGTAAATGATTTTGAGGCTTCAGGTCTGTTTGTATTTTACTGAAAACTAAACTCACGTTGTTGATCATGGTGCATTATGGGTAATTCTGACAGTGAAAACTATTCTGGCCCCGCCCTCATCTTGAGATTCTTGAGACAGAGATGAGATTGAGTGTTTATTTGTAACAAACTCCTGGATGTTAGAACTCATGAATCCAGTTTGGGCTTCGCCCACAGGAAACATCACTTTCTCCTTGGCTCCGCCCACAGGAAGTGTCACCACATTCATCCGCACCAAACGAAGGGAAAGCCTCAGAGGAAACAGTACTTTCTGTAAATAATTCTATTTTATGATAAAAACATTGTATTTTTTATGAAATATTTGTCTCATTCTTCAAATATTTTTTTGTGTAAAAAAAAAAAATAAAAAATAATATGTGAAGAGACCTCAAGGTTCAAAATTGGCGCTCTCTGGTAGAACGCATTTATTCACGAGTCCCCAGCGCCACCTGCAGTCTCACTGTGGTACAAGCTAATTAAAAATAATGAAACGTGAAAAGTGTCTTTATAACGTCTGGGAGAAGCAGTGTCACAACCCCCAATGCAAGCCCATCGCCGCAGCTCTACGATACAGTTTCAGCACTGAGTGTTCTGAGGGGGGAGTTAGCAGGAAAGCAGAGGGGAGGGCGGTCAGCGGGAGAGCAGCGGGAGGTCACTGGAGTTCATGATGAGGCTGGAATCCAGGTTCAAGGATTCTGAAACGAGACGAGAACAAACATGACCTTCACGCTCTCTGGTCTCCCTCTCTGATTCTGTACCTTGGTCGAAGTCGAGTTTCTTGGCATCGATTCCTTCGATGTCGACAAGATCAGAATTCACATCGGAGTCGTTCAGTGCGCTGAGTGTCACGTCTGAAACACAAAAATGCTCTTCTTTCTGCTTTCCTCAGTCGTGTGGAGAGTGAGTGTGACTGACCTGCCGTCTTCTGCTTCTTAATTGGGGGCGGTGCAAGTGAGGCCTGTATGGGGGCGGGCGCAGAGGGAGGGGCAGGTTGGGCGGAGGGCAGAGTCGGTGTCTTCTTCACGGGTTTCTTCTGAGCATCGGACGACAGTGGAACTCGACTGTCCTCGTAGAGCTTCCTCTTCACCGTGCTCTTGATCTGCGCACTGTAGGTTGTGTAGAGAAACTGAGTGTAAAGTAGAGCAAAGTCAAACAGAGTGTCACTCACACAGTGCGCTCTTTGATGACGCTGCTGATGTTGTTAAGTTCGTCTCCAAAGCGTCTCACGGCCAAACGCAGCATCTCTATCTCTGTCTCCGTCCATTTGGCCCTGAGCCAAAAACATATGTCACTCACACAGACACACCCACACTGGTCTAGTCTGGGTCTGTGGTCTCTGGTCTAGATCGTGGTCTGAGCCTCACCCTGCAGGACTAGAGTCAGACACTGGGTGCAGTTGCATGGTGAGTTCTCCCAGTTTAGAGAAAGCTGCACCAGCGGCAGAGAAGATCTCCCCCACCTGCACACAACACACCATTACAAAACTACTACACACTTATACACAACAACACAATTCTTACACATGTGTAATAAACACACATATATCATCGCACACAGAACGCGGCTCTTCGTTCACATGTTTCATTATAACGCCCTGTTTCTATTGGAAATGCTTAACCTGTACTAGACTCTCTTGGGCCTGGTTCTATCCCGGCCGAGCTGGTACTAAAATATTCTAATTTACAGTGATTGGTCAGAGTGCTGCTGTGAGCCGTGGCTTCCAAGGAATTTCCACGGATACTGATTTGTTGTGGGTTGGTTGCTAGGATACGGTACCAGATATTGAGGCGTAATGAGTAGAACCGAGTAGAGTAGGGCCAAGTGGGGCTGGTGGAAACAGGGCTTATGCTAAGTGTAAACTAAACTCGTAGATGCGTCACATGCGGCTCTCACAGAAGTAAACAGTTGTTTTCTCCGACTCATAATCCTCAGCTTTAACTTCAAACAGGCGCAGATGTTACTCATTTCTGAATAAAAGCGTGGAACAACGTGGGTAAATGTGTGTGAGACGCACCTTCGCGGATGCAGACGTCATTTCGGAGGAAAATGTTGTAAAAAATGAAAGTTTAGGACAAAACAGAGATACGAGCTAGCTGCGTTAGCCACCGTGATGCTAACTCACTGGCCCGCTTCTTTAGCTCGCTCCCATTGAGACGCAAACTGCTGAAAATCTCAATAAACCTTTGGAATTGGCACACGTCTCAGTCCGTTAGGGTAAAAGTCAGGGTTGGGATCCGGAGTAACTCATCGGAGGCCTTTAAATATGTTGATTTTTGATTATTTTTAGCCTAAATGCTACAAAAGAGCACCACAGAGACGGGTGCGCTGTGATTGGCTGAGACCAGGGAAGGGGCGGGATGCTTGATCGGGAGTTTCCGGATTTCTTCGACGGAATCCGAAGCAATATTTTTCCCAAAAGCAGTTCTGGTGTAGTATAAAACTCTTCCTGTTCTCAAACCCGCATCTCAACCACAATCACTTGTCTAATACGTTTCTATAATTACGATATATTATCTCATCAACGCCTAATCGTGTCTGTCATCGCAATCTATGCAAAGTAAGAATTTGTGTTCGAGAGTGAGGGAAAAACAGGCTCGTCGTTCGGGTCTTTCCGTGTGTTTACGAGTGTTCCCGAAAAGACTGTCAGCTGATCGCTCTGTCCTGTCCCTGCTCGGTTTGACCCTTTCCCGTGTCCTCTCCCTCGGGGACATCTTCTACGGAATTACACAGTCTCCCCGGGACCTGAACATCGGCCCATACTCACTTTACACCCGGGCGGAACCTCTCACACCCGCACGGAACCAGCCATGCCGTCTCTGCTATTCTGCGGGCCCAAGATGGCGGCCTGCGGGATCGTGATCAGTATTTGGGGGGTGATAATGCTGGTGAGTATCCCTGACAAGATCATTGCATAGGCGAGCTCGCACTCTCACGCAGACCTAGAACTGGTTTAATACAGGTTTATGAGCAGTGCCGTGATGGTGAACGTCAAAACTGCCGCGGATCTCGGCTCTCATTCATAAATTAACCCGAACCATACGTCACATTTTACTGAGAAACAGACATTAGTTGAAAATCAAGTCAGTGATGAGCAGTTAGGTCCTGCTGAATTAAATCTGTTTAAGTGAATACAGTATTTCCCGGTGGATCATGTGACTGGTGTCATGTGATCTGACTCAAAGGGAAGTTGAAACATTTTATTCTGGTAAAAAATATCATCTTAAGGTTCAGTGACATGCGCACGAACACGATTAATCACTTTTCATTCTATTTGGAGCACATTGTTTTCACTCATTAAATGTAAGAGAATATGTCATATTTGGATTTTGAATTAATAGACTTTACAAAGATGGGCACCGAACATGTGTATCTCTCTGTGTTCAGGCGATGCTGGGGATCTTCTTCAGCGCTAAATCTGCCATTCTGATCGAGGACGTGCCGTTCACCGAGAAGGACATCCAGGACGAGTGTGTTTAGCTTTGTTGTTATTGTGTGTGCGTGTGTGTTTCACTGTGTGTGTTGGTCATGTGACTGGTCATGTACTTTGTGGCCCTACAGTAAAGAACCTCCTGGCAATATCTATCGTCTCTATTCTCAAGTGGCCGTGAACTGTTTCATCGCTGCCGGGATCTACGTGGCGGTGGGCGCTGTGTCGCTGTGCCAGGTACCAGAGACTACTGTGTGTGCGAGTGTGTCAGGTACTAGAGACTGCAGGGTTTCTAAAGTCCACTCGGGTCTGACTCAGATCGAGCTCAGGTCTGGCTCTGGTCTGGCTCAGGTCTGGCTCTGGTCTGGCTCAGGTCTGACTCAGGTCTGGCTCAGGTCTGGCTCAGGTCTGGCTCAGGTCTGGCTCAGGTCTGGCTCAGGTCTGACTCAGATCGAGCTCAGGTCTGGCTCTGGTCTGGCTCTGGTCTGGCTCAGGTCTGGCTTGACATCTGTAAAAACGCTGCAGTGGATTCTGTCTCTGACTCATGTTTAAAAATGTGACAAAAGTGAATTCAATACAATTCAAATCTGTGAAGTTGGTGTTGTTTTTGCGTTTTCTAATATTTCCCTTGTCTCATGTTCAGGTGCGACTGAACAAGCGCCAGGAATACATGGTGACATAAAGATCTGGAGACCCAAGACCAGGACCAAGACCGGGACGAGAACTACAGGACCAAGACCTAGAAGAGAACTACAGGACCTAGAAGAGAACTACAGGACCAGGACTACAGAATCAGGACCAGGACTAGAACTACAAGACTTGTACTAGGACTAGGGTCAGTACTAGGACTAGAACCAGGACTCTTGACTAGATGGGACACAGAAATGTTCAAGTCAAACTCCTGATTCTTTTTTCCAAAACAGACTTTGCTGGGTTTTTTTGGTGAAACAAATTATATTAGCAGGACTACTACTAGAACATGGACAGAAGCTGAGGACAGAACATTTTGGGTCTGTGTTTACAATTGGCCTTGTGCTCCGATTGGTCGTATGCTCTGTGCTCTGGCTCCTGATTGGCTGATTATTTATTGTTGTGATGTCATTCCAAATGTTTTTGTTTTGAAGTTGAAATGTGTTTTCTGTAAATTATTGTGAAAGTGTTGGACAAATGTGAATAAAGTGGGGTCGAACGTGAAACACATTGGTCATGCGTCGCTGTATAGTCAATGAAGCCCAATGGGGAAGTGCTCATGGACAAAGTCTAATATATACACTCACCGGCCACTTTATTAGGTACACTTTGCTAGTACCGGGTTGGACCCCCTTTTTCCTTCAAAACTGTCTTAAACTTAATTTGTGGCATAGATTCAACAAGGTCCTGGACACATTCCTCAGAGTTTGGTCCATATTTGATGCAGTTTGTTCAGATTTGTCGCTGCACATCCATGATGCTCCTGTTCAGCCCAAAGTGTCTCTATTGGACTGAGATCTGTGACTGTGGAGGCCAGTGCAGTGAACGTCATGTTCAAGAAACCAGCCTGTGATGATTTGAGCTTAATGACAAAGTGTTTTATCTGCTGGAAGTAGCATCAGAAGTCCACTGTGGTCATAAAGGACATGGTCAGCAACAATACTCCATTGGTACTAAGGGACACAAAGAGTGCCAAGAAAATATCCCCCTCACCATGACACCCCCAACACCACCTGAACCGTTGATACAAGGATGGATCCATGCTCTCATGTTGTTGACCCCATACTCTGACCCTACCATCTGAATGTCGCAGCAGAAATCCAGACTCATCAGACCAGCCAACTTATTCCAATCTTCTATTGTCCCATTTGAGCCTGTGCGAGTTGTAGCCTCAGTTTCCTGTTTTCAGCTGACAGGACTGGCACCCGGAGTGGTCTTCTGCTGCTGTAGCCCATCTGCCTCAAGGTCTGAGTGTTCTGTGTTCACAGGGGCTCTTGCAGACCTTGGTTTCGGGGTCGGGGTGCTATTACAGCATTAGCTATAATATTCATAGCTAATGCTAAGAGTGTTAGCTGCCACCCAGAGCTCATAGCACCAGTCCCTCTGATCCTCTGCAGGTGGTGAGTCCACAGGAAGATGGCTGCTCCATCAGTGGTGCCACAGCCTTGGTCTTTCAGCGGGAGTTTTAGGTTATGTGGGGTTAAATGTCTTGCCCAAGGACACAACGACAGTAGACATTATCAGCAGTTGGAGTAGGTCCCGTGGTGGATTCGAACCCACGACCTTCAGGCCCATAGGCCAATGCTCTACCAACTGAACAGTAGCTACTAGGCTACTGTTGTTGTCTTTCTATCAGCTCAAACCAGTCTGGCCATTCACCTCTGACATCAACAAGGCATTTTCGCCCACCAAACTGCCGCTCACTGGATATTTTCTCTTTTTTTTGGACCATTCTCCGTAAACGTTGGTGTTGTGATGGTTGTATGCGAAGATCTCAGTAGATCAGAAGTTTATGAAATACTCAGACCAGCCTGTCAACCATGCCATGTTCAAAGTCACTTAAATCCCCTTTCTTCCCCATTCTGATGGTCGGTTTGAACCATTTCTTGACCCTGTCTACTTGCCTAAATGCATTGAGTTGCCGCCATGTGATTGGCTGATTAGGAATTTGCATTAAAGTGGAGTTGGATAGGTATAATAAAGTAGTGTTGGTTAGAATTACAATTACATTGCATGATATTTCACACTTCTACCAACAGAGGTACGCCTGGTTTACACAATCTGACAGAATACAAAAACTTGATTCCACTGGGGCTCGAACCCAGGACCTTCTGCGTGTAAAGCAGACGTGATAACCACTACACTATGGAACCTACATCTTTTGCAACCTGAAGATTACCATGCCAAGACAATTTCAGATCAAAGGTTGTTATAGTACATTTTTAAGGAATATTATCTATGATTTGAGTTTTGAATATAAAACACACGATAGAAAATCACAGTGATGCGGTTGTTGTATCGGACCGTTGTGGTGAAGAGGGAGCTCAGCCGAAAGGTAAAGCTCTCGATTTACAGGTCAATCTTCGCCCCCTCGATCACCTCTGGGTATGAGCTTTGGGTAATGAGCGAAAGGACGAGATCGCAAATGCAAGCTGTCAAAATTAGCTTCCTCTGCAGAGTGGCTCGGAGTAGAGCCGCTGCTTTTCCGAGTTGAGGGGAACCAGTTGAGGTGGCTCGGGCATCTGTTCCATCCCTGGGGAGGTGTGTTCTGGGCATGTCCCACCCTCTGGGTGGGGAGACCAGGGGAAGACCCAGAACACGCTGAAGGGACTATGCATCATGGGATCACCCTCACGTGCAAGTGGCTATTTTAAGGGGGTGAGTGCACTCGCCTCACCCTATAACCTACAACCACCACGGGCACATGCAAAATCTAGGGCAAGGGTACATTTTAATAGCCTGGAAAAATCCAGACTCACCGCTGTACCAGCCGTTTGGAACGGGACTTGTCTATTTTTCGGAAATGGCAACAAGAGGAGGACACTCTGACAACCGAACCACCACCAGCCGAAGGGTCATCTTCTGCCGGACAGGGTACATGTATATATTGAGATTCATTTGTTTTTTTAATTGAGTGCCCTTACAGTTTTATTATTTATCACTTGTTGGGGAGAGTACTTTGGGAAAAAAAATGCTAATCAGAGTTCTGTATTCTTAATACTTTGAATACGTCAAGAGTGGGTTTTTAGAATACTTTCACGTTGATTGTCATTGTATTTATGTGTAAAAATGGCGCATATTTATTTACAAATTATAGTGTAACTTTACCCAAATACAGTTACACGAAATGAGTATTCTACTTACTCCCCAACACTAGTACTGCACAGATGAAAATTCCTATATTGTGAGACCTTTCGCTGACCATCATTCTAATTATGATCTGAATCAGGTGACAAACGAGAACGTTGTACTCCATCTAAAACACCAAGAGCAGTGAAGAAGATTCGCCGGAGTCCTACCACTCAGACTGCAGCAAGGCGAAGTATCACACAGGTAAACATGTTTTATTTAATACACTGTAGTGTGCGTATTACAGCCTAATACCCTTTTCCAAATAACCACCAGACATTGATTATTTTAGCGTAAGGTCATAAATAAATGAAATCTGCCATCTTAACAGTCGTTAATCGTTAATTTCTAATGTTGTTAATTTGACAATTTCTACAGATGACAATACTGAAAGCCAACTACCAGCTTCAGAGACTACAGAAGTGAACTCTCCACCACCTTATACCACACAGCCAGAGCTGCCACCCACATACTCTGTAATAATGGACAACTTAGACTTCTTCATGAAGACTCACCAGCAGTCACTACTCACCAGCAATACATCCCTCCACTGGATACATCACATTGCTGTTGAAGATCGAATTCAAACAAGCCACCTAAGTGATGTAAGGCCAGATATTGACTTCACCACTTACAATCTTAGTCGCTCTCTCCCAGGATCAGAAACACAAGCTCACGTACAAAGAGAGTTTATAGTGTTGGGTAGCAGACTTCTCACTCAACATCTTGATGTTTTAAAGCCACTTCACAAGATTGTTTTTCATCACATTCCGCATGACCATTCTGAAGAAATGTCATTACACTCCACAGACATAAGTAGAACTTAACACAGTGTTTCACTGCAGAAACATGTATTGCAGGGATGGTAATTACTGACTTTACTTTTACAGTACCCCCTTGGACTGATCTTCAAAAATGAAAACATAACTGGGGATTTGTCCGATGTACTGTTGTATCTTCAAAAAGAGTAAAGTAAAATTAAATTACCTTAATATTAACTCTGCACCACAATGTTTTACATATTTTCATCTTCTCTCTATCCAGGTATGTACCAAAGGGACCAAGTGGCTTGGAAAAGGTGTTTGTAGGTGGTGACCGCCTAACTGAGGGTAACTGTCGTAATCTTCAGTGGGGTTTTGCGGACGGAGCTACAGAAGAAGAACGACTCGAAGGATTGGCATTTAAGTTTGAAGATTGGCATGCCATCAGAAATCTTTTTCAGGTCTGTGAGGTTGCTAAATACTTTAAAATCACGAGCAGTACTTTGACATTTACTTTAATTTCACAGATCCATTACAAATTATTTTGTAATAAGACCTCATAAAAAGATCATGGAACACTTTTTTCAAACATGAATGTGTTGAGGTACATTTTAAACTACAGATGCATTTTTCTAGTGTGCTATTCAGAATGAGAGTGTTTGTCAAAGCATGTTGAACTTGACGTTTGTGACGCTTTTCTTTTGTGTACATTCTCTTCCAGTGCTTCCAAGACAACATGAATTGTCTGGATGCCCCATGAAATGAAATGATCTGTCCTGTCACCATGAATAAGGCACGGTGTTGTACTCATGTTATTGTATTTTATGAAACATGAATTGTTCACATAAAGAAAATAGTGAAAAATACAGAAAAAAATACTTTTGCTTAATTGTTGTGTGTGTGTGTGCAGGTGTTCCAATGCAAAACAAGGCCCAACAGCAGCTTACGATGCCTATAAAAAAATTTTAAGGAAAGACACTACCGCACTTTTCCTGGCTGCAGCTCTGGAGCACTTTGGGCTGAAGGATTTGTCAGGCATGTCATGTCTTTTTGTTTGTATATCTCAAAGTCTTTACTTTTGAAATACAATACCAAAAGTATTTTTCACAGTTTTTTTAAACTTAAGAGAGTTACATGAGTGGTATTTTTATGAACAATTGGGCTGCTATCAAGCGAGCCGTGAAGCATATCTTCTTCTGATCGTAATGACTTTACAGCGTTTTTAGAGTCCCCAAACGAGATCACTAAGAGGTCAACATAAAAATACAGGCTTTAAAACTACTACTAAGAATAATTTTACTCTACTTTTAATTGATGTTTTTAATATGGTTAAAAATGCAGCAGTGTAAAAAGTATAGATACAGGCTAAAAAGTACAAATAATTAATTACATTTTATGGTGATTATGAAGTAAAAGTACCAAACATTTCTGATTTCCATGTTGAATATAATGGATGTGAAAGAATAACTAATTTTTTTAATCTTTTTGTGTACACAGATACGCCAGACAATTTCATTCCAGCTTACATAGAATCTGGATCCCCAGCAGACCAGAGGACGTGGCTTCATGATAAAACGTCTGAGTTGATAGAAAAGTATGTCATGATGCCGGAAATCTTCTGCAAAGCAAATGGCCAACCTACTGCTCAATTCCAATGTCGTGACCTCAACTGTACTACAGCATACACATCTTCGAATGCAAGGGAAATACATGAAAAGAAGAAACACAATCTAGTGCTCTCTTCCCCACCATCACCCTCTACAACTACAACAATAAAGCCAGACTCCATCAAAGAGCACTCGGAAGCAAGGTTAGGCTTCAGCTTTGTGTTGCTGAACATGATGGATGCAGTAAAAGAGGGTGATGGAGAACGGCTAATGCGACTATACCAAGTTGCTCTCCTTTTCTATAAGGCGTATGGTCACACCCAATATGCATATAGCACTCTATTATTAACTTTGCAACTTAATGTCACACTGTCTCCGAGAATGGCCCACAGTCTAAAATGGAACAGATTCTGGAATGGAAGAGGTGGGCAAGGAAAAAACATACCACTTGACTTGCACTTGGAGCACATGAACAATTACCTTAAGTCTTTTCTGAAAGGTCTTGGCCCAAATCTTACTGAGAACTCTGCAAACCGAATCAGTAAATCCATTGGCATCCTCAAAGAAATGATGGACAACACTGACAGGGAGCTTGAGGTCACCAAACCAAGTGGTGTGCACCATACAACAGGAGAGGAGCAAGACATTGCAACTCTAGTGGCCATATTCAAGGACGGACACATTTTCAAAGAGCAGCCAGGGAGAGAATACCAGTCATTTCCTTCTTTTGGGAAAGACTTGCTTGAAAGACTGAATTACGCTGACCTGTACCTGTGGATCCAAACAAAAATTAAAGACTGGAGAAAAGTTGCACTTTAATCAAATACATTGTAGATGTTTGTCTTTGAACTTGCTACTGACAATGCATCTTTTACTTGCACTACTTGATAAAAACGAGCACTGCTATTTAGAACATTTGCATGTTTATTAAATTGTGTCCAACGAGAGCTATATTTTATATTAAAATACATTTGTTATATAATTAAATAAAAAGCTGTAAATGGTAATTTTTCTTTAGAAATCGTTTATTTTTGGTGTCACACAAGATAAAATACAGAAGTTCCTTTAAAATTCCTTCATGGCACTAACAGTGTAACTTTAGTAGTGCTGACATGATCCAAAATTAATCTGAACCTTCAAGAACATTGACTCCAGACTCTGAACTACTTGCCGATGTGTGTTGCTCCATGTCTGGCTCATCAAAATATCCTGTGTAATATATGTCTGGAAAGATAACGGTTTCAGGTAGTGCAGAAGTAGGTCCTGGGCAATTTATAATGTCTTCAAAAACGTCATTAATAATTTGGAGAATAGCGTGTGCGTGACTTTGATTAAATACTGGTAGGTGCTTGGCAATATATTGTACATCAAAGATATATTTACTGTGCTCTATGACAGCATCAATCAGTTCAGAGCCAAATCCAGTACAAGCAGTTATATTTGTGTATAAAACTTTGTTCTTAACTAAAGTCATTTGATATTGCACCAAGAGCTTAAGAGCACCTTGTCGTCGTCTGCCACCTCTCTACTAACATGATGTGCCGGAATAACCGTTTGGGGCAGTTCATAAACAGGAGTAGTCTCTTGGCAACCTTCTGGGTTACATTGGCATACTGAGTGACAGTAGGTGCAACACTGATGACCTGGCATGACTGCAGTGGCTTGTTCGTCAAAATGGCTGTACAAAGCCTTCCTAAAGCAACCATGTATTTTTGAATTTAGCAGCTCCTTGACAACTTGATCCACCTTAGTGTACTGTTTAATGCAATAAATAACTGCATGTGACTGTTCTCCATTCCTGCCTGCTCTGCCTATTTCCTGCACAATTGCTTCAATGTCCTCTGGAACGCCATACATAACCACATGGGAAATATTAGGAAAATTCAAACCCATTCCAAGGGCCGTAGTTGCAACTACAACTTTACAGTTGCCTTCTCCGCTCAAAGAAGACAGCACTCGGGTCTTATTTTGTGGTAGTGTTTTGCTGTGAAACATCCTAATAATCATATTGTCTGCTTGGTGCATAGGATCTCTCCCCACCCAGCAATCTTCATCCAGTTCAGCTTTTAGGTAGCAAAAGACTCTTCCAACCTCTTTTATAGTCCGACAGTAAATAAGAACAGGGGACATGGTAATTCCCATTTCTTTGACTTCCTGTACTATCCAGTCCATGCAGTCCAGGTGAGGTCCACGAATATGGGTCAATCCAAGTCTAATGTTGGACCTGTTTGGGCTTTCTATCAGAGTCACTGCCTTTTCTAGATGAAGCTGCTTTATCACTCTGGCTCTTGACTGGACATCTGCAGAAGCGGTTAGGGCCATAATAGGTGTCCCTGTAACACACATTTATAATGACATTAATAAACTGCAATATTTAATTGAAAACAAAAATGTGTATGCTTATGTTATATTTTTGCACCCAAAAATAAATAAACATCTCAAATAGGCACTGATTACATAACAAACCTGCTTTGACAATGGACCGCAATTCTCCAAGTCTAGCAAAACACTCTCTGAAGGCACTTTGTCCTTTCTCGGCAAGTCCCCTATAGGAAAAACACACGCAGAATAAAGCATTAGCATATTGTGGTGAATGAGTTGGAGCAAAAAGTAAATTCTAACAACATCCCACTCTTAACACTTATTGATGTTTTAGTTACGCACAGTTACAAAAGAAAAGCTTACCATTTGTAAGTGAGGTGTACTTCATCGACTACAATGCCGACCAGCTCCTGCTGGTTAGACAACAGGCGTCTCCATTTCTCGTTCAGGAGCCATGCCTCTGGGCTACCAAACAACAACTCCGCTTTGCCTCTGAAAATCTCCTCGTCAGTATTTACTCCGATCTGCATTGCGGTAACTCCGACTTTCGAGGCCTCGGTTACTTGCTGCTCCATGAGCGCAAGCAGAGGAGACACCACGACCACAACAGGATTTTTGTATAATGACATCTTTTTTGCAACAAGCGGAGCCAACTGATATATTAAACTCTTCCCAAAGCCAGTAGGAAGCAATGCAAAAACATCTTCTTTTGAAAGAAAGGCTTCCAGTGCTGTTAAGGGGTTTTAATGACTTGATGTGATTTTGGTCATTTAAAACCGAATTTACCGCTGAGTTGAACAAACTTTCATCTCTCTCGTGTGCCATCTCTATTGTTATTGAGGGGACATCCGCCGCGCAAGAGTGACGTTGCTCGCTAACAACACGTCACGGCAAATAAACAATTCAGATTGGACGTGAACGGATTAATTTTGCGGAAGGCGCGAGCGTTGACTGGGTGACCAGACTGATCCCCCGCTGGATAAAAAAATACAGAGGGGAATCATTCTGGTCTCACCAGGCTAACATTTTAAGGGCTAGGGTGAGAATTGGGACGGGGCCTTGGGGTCCTGCGTGTCTGCATGTCTCTGCTTTAACTGCTGCTCCGCGACACGGCAAAGGATGAAGCAGAAGAAAATGGATGGATGGATGTTTTACAAAGAAAAAATAGTTTTACATTGAAACACGTTTTTCTGCCGACCACTAACCCTACTTCAATTTCAATTCAATTCATTCTTTATTAAGAACACAGATAGAACTGGTTCATAGATTTAAAAAAAAAAAAAAAAAAATAATAATAATAATAATAATAATAATAAAGAGACAAAAAACATATGTATACAGTAAAATTATAAACAGGTGTACAGACAGGACCTCCAATGCCTCCATAGGTCAGAGGAAAACCTTACAGAGCTCCTCCTTGGACAGACCAGAGCTTGGATGATCTGGTTTGACAGATTCACGGCTCTGCACATAAAAGAGTAAATACAATATCTGATGGAGACAACACATGACCTCGCACCACAATTTACAAACATTTCACTGGCGCTACAAAACCTGGGCACTTTCAACAGAATCCTCAGAGAGTCATTGTGAGCCACATTTAGACTCCGCATACTCTTTTTCTTATATCTACACCAGAGCTGTGCAGTATACAAGGGCGAGCAGAAAGCCTTGAAAAGATTAACTTTAACATCTCTAGAGCACATGTGAAACTTCCGAACGAGCATATTAGCCTGGCCATAAAGTTTACACTGCTGTCGATACATGTCTCTGTCGTCAGAGAGGTCAGAGGTTATGTAGTGTCCAAGATACTTTACCTCCTCTGTGGGTTGGAGAATATCACCACATAGAAGGAAATCAGGGAACACTAATTTTTTATCCTCCTTTGTTTTTACAATCATGATTTGACTTTTAGAGGCATTATACTTGATGTCATGCTCTATGCCATATCGGGAGCAGATATTTAACAGCTGCTGTAGACCTGCATTGTAAGGACACAACACTACAAGGTCATCTGCATACATTAAATGGTTACACAGGTGACTGCCAACCATGCATCCAGTTTTACACTGATTTAGCTGCAGAGACATGTCATCAATATAGACATTAAATAGAAGAGACAAAATTCCACCCTGACGCACCCCATTGCTAACCCTGAATGGGTCAGAAGTGGAATCGCCCCATCTGACCTGCATGGACTGGCAGGAGTACCAGAATGCAAGTATCCTTATGAGGAAGTCTGGAACACCTCGATCTAATAATTTTTGGAACAATGTTCCATGGTTGACTCGATCAAATGCTTTAGATGCGTCCAGAAAACACATGAACATAGTTGATCCCTGAGAGTTATATTTGCCCAGCATCTCTTTGAGGGCATAGATGCACAGGTCAGTACCATGTGCAGGCTTGAAGCCAAACTGGTTAGCAGGGGTGTACAAATATGGCTCGAGTCGGGTTAAAAGAATAATCTCCAAAACCTTAGACACAGAGCTTGCTAAAGCAATTGGGCGGTAGTTGTTACTGTCACTGAGTTTACCAGTCTTATTTTTGATTATAGGGATCAATATAATGGACAAAAGTGACTGAGGCAAAAGGCCATGAACCAGAAACCCAGTGAAGCAGAGGGCTAAGAGAGGATATAGCCGTGAGCTGGCAAACTTTGCATGTTCAGAAGTCACTTTATCTAAACCACTGGACTTGTTGTTTTTCAGTTTGAAAACAGCTTCATACACTTCTTGAGGGGTGACTGAGGCCCCGTCCCAATACTCGCACTTCCACCCTCGCGCCCCTCATTTGCGCGTTCCCGATAAAGTGTGCGAGTGCGTAGGGTGTCCCAATTCTCCAGGGAGGTCTTTGGCCCCGCCCCCTTTGCGCCCCTGATCCACACTTCGCCGTAGCCTGCATCTATGCGCACTCTGGCGAAGGATATTGCCCATAATTCTTTGCGGTACACACCAAAACGTCGGGAAAATGCATTTAAATATACATTTTGAAATATATATGCTGTATGTGTGTAAATAAGTTTTGCTATGTTACTTGGAAAGAAGCATAAACGTCTGATGAAGAATTACGGACATTGTGTTTTAACAATTTAATAACGTTTTAAACCAAGCGTTTATATAACATTCAATTTAAACTTTACACTTAGTACAATAATCTTAGAATGTATAAAAACTGACCAGATAGTTAGTTACCCACATTTAACTTAAAATTATACAGCTATCTCTAATTAAAAAACACTAATATACATGTATTTTAACGTGTGTGAAGCAATTCAATTTGTTTCCCAAAGGGTCAGACAAAATTACCTTTAATTTTTATAAAGTTTAGGTCTGAAAATGACCATCTCTTGACGAGTCGATGACGTAACCTGCACTCAGTGTGTACTGTCCCAATTCCGCCTTTTGTGCACACTTGCAACCTGCGCACTCAAACCCTTGCGCGCACTTCAAACAAATGCACACTTCATAGGAGGGCGTAGGGTGCAGTGTGGGTATTGGGACTGGGCCTATCACTCCTCTGTGATTTCCAACTTGATGTCAACATTTCCAACATGGACGTACAATTATAATTATAAAAACATAATAAACATATCAATGTTTTGCCCAATATGAAAGAAATAATGCGTATAATAACCCAGTCAAAATTTACCAGTGTGACGGTTTGGGGTCTGAAGCTTCATTACAAAATAAAATGAAAAATGTTTGTCACACGCTGCGAGCAGGGTTCGAACCTGCGCGGGAAGATCCCATTGGATTTCAAGTCCAACGCCTTAACCACTCGGCCATCGCAGCTTACGTCATAACCATCAGTCGTGATACTATATAAAGGAAGTATTAGGCTAAACGTTTATCATCCGCTTATGAAAGTGAATGTGAAGATTAAGGTTAACGAATGAAGCTAACAGCATTTCCTATCTCAGAACAGTGGCAAACGAGAGGAATCGTAATAGACATTGCAGTAATATTTGAAAAAAAAAAACAAAACTCCAGCCTCCCTCCCCCTTCCTTTCTGATTGGTCTACACGCTCTTACCGGAAGTATAGCAGATTTATATAATGTTTGTTTTAACATTAGTAGGCCCGAGCGCCACCAGGCTGCACAGGGACTATTGTATGAAGTGTGCATAAAACATGAAACCCCCCTCAAACATAAAACATGTCATGGTACATGTTCCTGGACGCGTACACTGTACAAAAACTTCTCTGCATTGACAACAGTGTTGATGTACACGGAGGAGCCAATAAAGTCATCATTTGGTTCTGTGAGTGCAGTCTCTGACAATTGAAGTTAACTTGATCGGACAACCACCACCTTTGAGGGCTGCATTTGGTTTGGATGGAGCGCTGTTGGGTGTGTTTGAATGTATACACATTTTGACTCTTGATCGTAGGGTGCACAGTTTCACAACTCGGAACGCTGGGCCGGAGGGCAGTTCCACCGTGCCTCGAGCGAGAGGGCAAATTGCGAAAAAGTCATCAACGGGGCCAAAGTAGTAGAAACGCTTGGAGAGAGATTATGTTAAATAAATGGACGGACAGTTATGCTCACTGATGCCCTGCACAAGTCTAATCTGTGATTGTTCTTTATGGACAGTGAGTTTAAAATGATTGCAAATGATCTGGCATTGAGGCAGGTTACCAGAGGAGGGCAGCAGGGGAGCTGGGCTTGAAAGCTTTCCAAGAGAGATGGAGATTGGCGCGAGTCTCCCGCAGGAAGCCTTTTCTCTCACGATTAATAATAAAAAAGACAATTTGTTTTGTGTTGAACATTATTCCACGTTGTCGTACATTTCAGAGCTCATTCCAGCAGAACACAAATTCATAAAAAGAGCATGTACATAAAATGCCATAGGAAAACAATTTGTTCTTGTAGTCTAATGTCTACCGCCCTTCTGTCTAATCCCTTAGAATTTGACAGACACTCAGATGGTAATGAATGTCTGCCTGTGTCCCTAAAGGACCAAAGTTGGGCACGGAAAACTTAGTTTATGGCATGTGTCTCTGTTATGATCAGGTAAGGTGGAGATGAGCCACATGCGGGTGGTGTAGGGAGTGATGTCGGGGGTGGTGGTGGTTGGTAATAATGATCGTAAACTTGTAATGTAATCTTTGTCAATTCGCTGGTGTTGGACAAGTGTTCTCAAAAAACGCCACACGCAGTCTTTATTCCATTCATGTATTGCCACACCTGTGTGTCTTCAGCTGGGGTGGGAGGGATGCCTAGGAGGCCTACTAATCGTGTGCTATTGGCACCACCAAGCAGTCTCTCACTATGTCCACACATGTGGGTGAATGGCATTGCTCAAGAACATACCAGACTGCACTTGGGGCAGCCAGGATTTGAGCCACCAACCATAGGCCCCTTTTATAAATGAATGTACACATTAGACATAAGCACTGGCATTATTTGACTCATTAACTTTTGTCCTGAGCTGCTTCAAATCCCTATTGATTGATAGTCTGAAGTAATGGCAGCTTTTTGTAGGCAAATTTACTACTTTTGATATTTACAAAATTCGTCCATTTTCCCCCAATAAATAATATTGACAATGACATGCGCCATAAAATTCATTATTGCGCATAAATTTCATTTGGGCATAGATAGTACTCACTACTATCTAACTACTTAACAAACTCCACCCCCATAAACCCCCCCCACCCCCCCACCCACCACCTCCCCCCTGTCCAATCCCCCCCCCCCCCCCCCCCCCCACCACCCCCCCATCCACCCATAATCGCCATTTAATATTTGTCACAAGATATTGTGTGTCAACCAACCAAGAACAACCCCCCCTCCCCCTGCGTTCTTTCTATCACAGACCCCCCCCCCCTACCCCCCCCCTTCCCCCCTCCCCCCCTATTCCCCCCCCCCCATCTCCCACCCCACCCCAACACTCCCCCCCCCCCCACCCACCCCTTTTCGCGCACTGGATGTTTATCCCCCCTGTGGCGCCGACACGCGCCCGCGGCCTTCTCGCCCTAAAGAGTTGTTTCTGCATATGCCAGGCCACCCAAGGTAGCTGCCTCCGCGCTGGATAACACCGGAGGAGCACAGGGACTGGTCTCCTGCTGGGACTCTGAGGAGCACAGGGATCTGGTCTCCTGCTGGGACTCTGAGGAGCACAGGGACTGGCCTCCTGCTGGGACTGAGGAGCACAGGGACCTGGCCTCCTGCTGGGACTCTGAGGAGCAGAGAGACTGGCCTCCTGCTGGGACTCTGAGGAGCACAGGGACCTGGCCCTCCTGCTGGGACTCTGAGGAGCACAGGGACTGGTCTCCTGCTGGGACTCTGAGGAGCACAGGGACTGGTCTCCTCCTGCTGGGACTCTGAGGAGCACAGGGACTGGCCTCCTGCTGTTGACTCTGAGGAGCACAGGGACTGGCCTCCTGCTGTGACTCTGAGGAGGCACAGGGACTGGCCTCCTGCTGGGACTCTGAGGAGCACAGGGACTGGTCTCCTGCTGGGACTGAGGATCACAGGGACTGGCCCTCCTGCTAAGGACTCTGAGGAGCACAGGGACTGGCTCCTCTGCTGGGACTCTGAGGAGCACAGGGACTGGACCTCCTGCTGGGACTTGCGGAGCACAGGGGACTGGACTCCTGCTAAGACTCTGAGGAGCACAGGGACTGGACTCCTGCTGGGACTCTGAAGGAGCACAGGGACTGGTCTCTGCTGGGACTCTCTAGGAGGGTGGGGGGGGTGGGGTCTTTGCGGTGCTTTTTGTGGCGGGGCTGGGGTGGGGCCTCCTTAGGGTGGCTGTGTGGAGCAGGGTGGGGTCTTTTGGGTGTTGTGGCGGGAGGCGGGGTGGTAGGAGCCTTAGGTGTGCTCAGTTGGGTGGGGAGGGGCGGGGGTCCTAGGGCTCGGGAGGGTGATTGAGTGAGTCTTTCTTGAGGCCCTCCAGGCGGGTGGGCATCTCCTCCGGCAGCTGTCGGGTTCGTAGTCTGCGGCGAGAGTCAAGTAGGGGGGGCGTGTTACTGCGCGAGGCGGGGAAGGGCGTCGGTGAGGCCAGGACCTGCAGGAGTGACTGGGGGGGGAAGAGGGGGGGAGAGGGGGAGAGGGGGGAGAGCAAGCCCAGGTCAGTCTGGTTAGGAGGGCAGGGGGGGGGTGATGCTTGGTGAGCAAAGGACTGCAGCTGATGTCCGCGTCTGTTCTACTCAGATACTGTGATACTGGACCTGGGTAAGGTCTGGGGTTGACATGAGGCTGGATTATGGCGTATCCATCTGTTGCACCATTTTAATATCTACTAATGTGTACAAGTAAGTACCCACTAGAACATCTTATCCACACCAGACAAAACACAAGAGATTGTATTGTCTATATACACCACTTCTATGTGTGTCTCTTGATTACACAAATTTCGATATTAAGCTTCCACTGTATACTGTGACGTGTCCTCCCCCCTCTGTACTAGAGAATGAAACTAGTAAATCACTAACGAAACGTGACCGTGTATACCTTCTATCTCGTTGATAGTGACCCGCTCTGTCTACAAAAACATAGTATACAATAATAGTGACACAACTATAACATGTTTTTCTAAATTAACATCTACCGTGTGAAAGACCTCTGTGCACTCAGGAAAAACCCCAAGGACACAGGATAATCAGACATGAGTCATAAAGATAAAATGCTGTTTAAACAGGGCGAATTATTAACTTTAAATAATAAACAATGTGACAATCATAATGAGTGTATACACAGCACACTCCATTTTGACGAGGACAAGAGTTCAGAACCTGAATCTTGAGGCAGACTGGGAGATTCACCAACTGCATTCTGACGCCTCCCAGTGGACAAGGGACGTCAGCACACCCGGAAACTCCACCCCTTGGACGCATAAGGATGACGTCATCGGAAGTCTCCCTCATGAGCCCCTGTGTGTTTTTTTTGAGGTCAGACAGGACAGGGCACGGACAGGGGAAGAGCAGGCCTAGAATAGGAGCACTTTTGTTGAACATTCTGTATCTGATTGTAAAGATAATTAAATGCAGATGTTAAACGTGAAGATCTCTTGTCTCGCTCTTGCATCGACTTTGGATACGTCAGTCAAAGGGAATTATTGACTACATTTTGGTGAATCCCGACGTGATCGGGGCAGGAGCGGGACAGAGATGAGCTCAGTTATAGAGACTGGATTTGTGGGTTTGGAAAAATCTCTCTGCTCTTCAAAAAGGTCGCTTCTAAGGTAAGCGGATCACAGTTTTGGAAATCTGCACATTGTTTTAAATAGAAGAGAGAGAGATTTTGGCTCGACAGATTGCAGCGTGGCCAGACGAGACCGCCGTGACGGGGCGTTCCATCGGACGCGATAGAACAATAGTCAGGTTTAGACGTTTTAACCTTGGGGGAAGCATGGGTCCCTCCAAAGAAAACAGAACAGATGATGAAAAGAGCCACAGGATTTAGAAGTGCAAAAGAGGCACACCGTTTTAAGGTGCAAAGAGGCACAAGAGTTTAGATAAATAGAATTAGAGAAATAGGGATAGTTAGGGTCAGAAGTGATAGGATAATAAAAACTCCATATCCCCCGGGGGGCGGAAAAAAGGGTACATTTAAACAGAAAAAAGCCAAGTATTTAAAATGTGGATTCTGATAATAATGATCTGATTAATGAGAAAAAAGGGAGCCACTTGGCTGTAACTATGAGTTTTCATGTGAAGAAATGACAAAAGATCAGTCTGGGAGTTTTTCTCTTGTATTGGGATGTAATGTTTCGACAGTTACAGAGAATCAGGGAAAAAAAAAAAAAAAAGATTCTGCTGGAACTCTCGATACATTAATCATGTAGCAAATGGTAATGTTTTCCATTACTGACGTATTTAAGGATAAAATGTAAAGTGTCGTTTGACGTGAGAAAAACTTTTACCACTGATTAAGACCATATCACGATAAAAACGAGGAAAATGTAGCAAAGAAGGGGTGTATTTCAATCATCCATGTGTTCCTTTGTTCGAGTAGCCCCTCCCCTCCCTCGTTCTGTCTTCTCTCTCTCTCTCTCTCTCCCTTCCTCCTCTCTCTCTCTCTCTCTCTCTCTCTCTCTCTCTCTGTCTTTCTCTCTCTCTCGTGAAGAAAGAATTTTTTGTAGAAAATTACATTTATACACACGATAATGTTACTAACATGGAGTCATAGGATCACAGAACTTTGAGTTAGATTATAAAGAGGCATTTTTTTTTATTTTTTATCTCCAAGGCGTCTAGACAAGTTTTTTTCCCCTACATTTTGGTGATATAAAAGTTAGAATGATCTTAGAGAGCATTATACTTTTGGAAAAAGTAGGGCTTAGGATACCAGTTGAATGCAGAATTGGTTTTCAGAATTTAATGTTTAAAATGTTAATATTAATTATTTCATAGGTTTATTTTGAATTGTAATTAATCATTGGTTTCGTATGGTAATTAACACACTTGTTTGTGCTTCTTGTTTGTCTGTTTTTTCCGAGAAAACTTCTGTCTGTCTCATTTGGCCAAAATCGTCTGCCACAAGTCCTCAATCGAGCGCCATCAGCACGGACCATCTGCGTCTCCCCCGTTTCACCCACAGGGGGCAGCAAAGACTGCAGCATCGGCTGCAGCAGCTAACAGGAACTCTCGAAGAAGACCTCTCCGGCCTCCATTTCATGGAGAAGAACCAGACTTTTGCACAAACCGAGTGGAGTTATGTGCACGGAGTAGAACGTTGTATAAACCTAACAAGAAGAAGAAAGACATTATGAGGAAAAGATTGAAAGAAGAAGAAAGTGATTGAAAAGAAGAAGAAAGACATGAGAAAAAGTTGTCGGAAGAAGAAAGAAAGTGATTGATTGAAAGAAGAAGAAAAAAAAGACATTGAGACAAAGACATTGGACACTTTGAGACAAAAGACACTGAAAGACACCATAAGAGGAAGACGTGGCCAGGCTAAATGAGACAGACAGAAGGTAAATATATACAGACAAACAAACGCACAGAGACATGTGGAATTTAAGTCATATTTATACATTTAGCTAGGTCATTCGTTCATAACACCACATTTAGCTGCATGAAAGAATACAGGACAATCGTTAAAATTAATTAGACTCTTGCTTTAGCATGAGACACAAGGAGATTAGAACAGCAGTATATTTAAGGTAGAGGAGCCCTATTATTGAAACTAGTATTATTATTTAAAGTTATAGACGCGGAGAAGTTTAGAATTATTGATTTTAACTGCATGATCTTGGTAATACGGATATTTAAAGCAGTGTTTTCAACCTCTGAACCGTGGCTCGTTAATTATTTAAAAATAGTCACATGCACAGTTGAAACTGGTGCTAGGAAGAGAACTGCAGCTTTTAATGGACGTTGCATTTAGTACAAAATGGTTTGTTCAGACAATTAGAGTTTGAAAAATGATTTAAAGCATTTCTGAATTTTGGCTAAAGGTGATATTGGATCATTTCTGATAACACATAGACGCAACACTGTTCATTGGTTGAAAACAAAGATGTAGGGACATTTTTTGAAATCTTTTATGACATGTTTCTCTTCCAAATAGCTAAATTAGAAACAATTAGGACAATTATGTCTTTGATATAACTGTTGGCCGTTTATCTGAGACATGATTGGTGCAAGTACACACACATAAAACAATGGTCTTTTCTCCACATGAACGTAAAACAAGGGTGAAGTATTAAAGTTTGAAACTAATTTACATTTTTTAAGGAATCCGAACTGGCTTTAAAAAAAAAAAAGGAAAAACATTTATTGCACGTGCATGAGTTTTTTTTTAAGTGACAAGAGCTCATTAAAAATATAGGGGACACAGTTTGTGACAAGCCCGAGTAAAGACCACGTGGTTTAAACACTAAAGTTTGAAATGGATCCTTTTAGGAAAAATCTCTCAAAGCTTTGCATGTTCTGCAGGCTCTGAAAGTTGCAACGATAAAATAACTCATGAGACAATTGTAATTGGACATGGAAAAATATAACAAAGTTAAAATTACAGGCCTCTTGTGTATGTTATATGTTTGTGTATGTTATATGTTTGTGTATGTTATATGTTTGTGTGTGTTATATGTTTGTGTATGTTATATGTTTGTGTATGTTATATGTTTGTGTATGTTATATGTTTGTGCGTCATGTCAAATACACTACGTTGACCTTAACAAACTGGACCAATACTAACGTGGGGTGTTGTGAGTGTGTTGTGAGTGTGTTGTGGAGTGAACTGAGGAGTGAAATGAGGAATGCTGAACGGAGAATGGAATAACAAAAGTTTTCTGTAATGTTTTAATGTGATCATGGAATAATTATTTTTTGTCAACAGCATACGGTGTAAGTACTAGAGATTCAAAGATAACAAGCTTTATTGAACAGGTGTAAAAGTGAGAGTACTCTGGGATGAGTACTCTGAGAAAAGTACTCTGAGAAAGTACTCTGAGATGAAATACCTCGCTGAAGGTACTGGGAGTCCCTCCCTCTGCTGTTTGTCCTGACAGTGATTCGGTCCAACCGCAGTGAGCTGTCGTTGGGCGGAGGACACCTTTGGTTTGTAATTCACATTTAGGGGAGTATAAAATTAGAAACATACATATTGTTAAGTCTGTATTTGGCTACAGCCTCTGCCCTGATGCCACACACCGTCTGTCAATGTAGTTATGTTTTGCCCAATTGGATTGATTGACAGGCTGCACAATGCGAAGAGAGGAAAGTGGGCGTTTCTTGTGTTCTAATGTTTGTTTTTCAGATGAAAGATAAACTGCACCTGCTTCAGGGATACCACGGTAGTATGGATCATGAGGAAAATGAGCCTCTACTTTGGCACCAAAGCCCACAATATGAATTGAGGACGATCCGGGAGGAACAACTGAAGATGATTGGAACAGTAATCTACACACATACAGATGCATGTTTTATACTTTGGACCACGACCAACAGAGGGAGTATAGTAATGTTATTGTCATAGGTGGTCATGGTCCTTAACCTTCTAAATCATTAGAAAGAAGTGTAAAACATATATTTACAAGACCAAATACATAATAGAAAAGGGCAGCCTAAAAAAAAGCAAAATGGGAAAATTATTAAGTAATTTTCGGAGTTGCCAAAATGGAATAAAATTCTATATTTGTCCCATAGGGGGTCATTCTAAATTTAGTGTTGTGCAAATTCAAAAGGAGAAATAATAGCGCTTATAACATCAAACAGATCTACTCTTTAAGATAATAATAGAATAGAATGAAATAGTCTGGAGCTATAATGTCATTGGATTCGAGGAGCTATAGGTTGAAAAGTCGCTAAGAAGAGGTGTCAGAATAAACAATAGTAATAATAGTTAGACTAGTGAATAATCAAAATAGTTCTATTGTGGAAATAAGTATCAATAAGGTCAAATTGTTCTAATAACTAAAGTAAAAAGGAATCAAATGGAGTCAGATTTTAGATGTTTCTGTTTTCCACATCTGTAGGAATTAGTGCAGATGTGTTTATAGAGAGTAGTATTAAAATGCAGACATAGAACGACAGGCGTTAACACAATTTTAAATCTAAAATAGCTCAAATATAACATTGCTCTTGACGCAGCCTCTGAGCTGCTCCATTGGAGAACAGGTTAAATGTTATTGTTTATTACAAACAGCTGATGTATTCACACATATTAAGTTTGGGACAACTCTTTAAACAGTTATAAGCAGCGGACAGAAGCCATGAATGTGCTTTTGTTTATTAAATAATTAATTTCATAGCCTTATAATCGTGGAAAACGTTTTAAAATAGTTAAAATCCCTTTCAGGCAACTTGATTTAGATGTATGTCTTTAATATTGGAGAACGACTGTGTTGTTTTTGGAATTGTCTGAAATACAATACATAGAATAGTGATTTGCAGAACAAGAACCAGCCAATAAAAAATCGTCTATTGCCAATGCTATTGTTACAATCAGAACTCACAAATTGGGAATAGGCTTTGGCTCAAACTACTACCAAGATTTGGAGTCACAATAGAGTATAAAATAGATAGATGCTTTCAAAAATAGAGATTATTTTTAGACAGGGCTAATATCAAGCGGTAAAAGGACCATTTCCTTTCATATTATGTCCAAAAGTATTTACTTTAAAGGTAGATGAAGTTCATTACAGTTTATGCACAGGTTTATTAGATACTGTCAAATTCGCTTGTTTCAAACATAGGTGAATGTTAACAATGCCAAAAGTTAATGAGATAGATTAGAAACAACAGAGATTCAAAAACATTTAAAAGCATTTTAATGTATTTGGGTATAGCACAAAAGTAGATATTTAGGTATTTTTTGAGAATTTTAAGAGCTGTCAATTTGTCAGCAACAGATTAGAGAATCAAAATACCGTTGTATAGGGACTAACCCCAGAGAAACCTGCTAAAATAGATTAGCTCCTGTACGGATAATACCAATTTGATTAACAATGTACATTTATCCCAAACGGTCTGAGAGAAGGAAGTGACAGCACTTCCTGGTTCAACAAAATGTGTTTGGAAAAATGAGCAAAGCCCCACAAAATGGCACAGAGCCACTGAGAATGACAGCAGTGGTCATCAAAGAGTTTTGTAAGGAATGTTTCGAATGTTGTTGTGTGTGTATTCTTTCTGTATTAACTCTTCACAGATAACGAGCCAGAACCAAGAACCAAGGCGATGATGGACGAGCTCCCCAGTCTCGGCACCCAGAAGGAATATTGAAAGATTGTGACCTAAATTGGTTTAATATAGGTCAACAGAGGGGAACTGTTGTATATTTTAATATTTGACCATTTGAACATCATAGCCAGAAAGACCTCTGTGCACTCAGGAAAAACCCCAAGGACACAGGATAATCAGACATGAGTCATAAAGATAAAATGCTGTTTAAACAGGGCGAATTATTAACTTTAAATAATAAACATTTTGACGAGGACAAGAGTTCAGAACCTGAATCTTGAGGCAGACTGGGAGATTCACCAACTGCATTCTGACGCCTCCCAGTGGACAAGGGACGTCAGCACACCCGGAAACTCCACCCCTTGGACGCATAAGGATGACGTCATCGGAAGTCTCCCTCATGAGCCCCTGTGTGTTTTTTTTGAGGTCAGACAGGACAGGGCACGGACAGGGGAAGAGCAGGCCTAGAATAGGAGCACTTTTGTTGAACATTCTGTATCTGATTGTAAAGATAATTAAATGCAGATGTTAAACGTGAAGATCTCTTGTCTCGCTCTTGCATCGACTTTGGATACGTCAGTCAAAGGGAATTATTGACTTCACGTTTCATGTAGGCCTTCCCTGCAGCATCTTGCACCCTGCAGTTATGTGTTGGATTGTCTCAGGTGCCTCTTTGCACAACCGACACCTTGGGTCTTGTCTGGTGTGGTATATCTGGGCCTCTATCGCTCTGGTGCTCAGTGCCTGTTCCTGTGCAGCCATGATGAGTGCCTCTGTGCTGTCCTGTAGGCCAACCCTTTCTAGCCATTGGTAGGACTTCTTGAGATCAGCCACTTCTGTTATGCTCCGGTGGTACATGCCGTGTAGGGGCTTGTTCTCCCATGATGGGCTCTCCTCCAGCACCTCCTCATCTCGCCACTGCCTGAGACATTCACTGAGTACGTCATCCGTTTTGGCCTTCTCCATTATCTAGTTATGGAGTTTGGATGTTTGGTCCTGGACAGTGGCTCTCACACTCACTAGTCCTCGGCCTCCTTCTTTAGGGCTTACGTACAGTCTCAGGGTGCTGGATTTGGGATGGAACCCGCCATGCATGGTTTCGAGTTTTAACATCCGTGGTCTGAATCTCTTCCTTTGGCCACCTGATTATTCCTACAGGGTATCTGATCACTGGTAGGGCGTAGCTGTTAATTGCCCGGGCCTTGTTCTTGCCATTGAGCCGGCTTCTTAGGACCTGCCTTACTCGCTGGAGGTATTTGGCAATTGCCGCTTTCCTCGTCACCTGTTCGAGGTTGCCATTTGCCTGTGATATACCGAGATGCTTGTAACTGTCCTCAACGTCATATATATATAATAGTTAGTTCCCAAAGGTTTCCCTGTGACATTGCTAGACAGGTAACAGCAGCTAGGCTAGTAACAGCTAGGCTAGCTAACTGACTAGAACTCTCTGGAGCTACATGAAAAGTGAACAAAGAATTGTGAACATCAGCAGCGAGTGACCCAAATATACACTTAATTTAAATCCATAATCAGATCCTCTGCAAATGTGTCCTAAAATGTTATACTAATGTTAAGTTACTTCCGGGTTTATCGCGATTGTTTTTGGTCACATTGAAACAGTATTTTTGTCATGAAAACGTAAACAGATAATTCTGAAAACCTCTGTGCACATGTGTTAGGAATGTATAGGTATAATGTATTGTTTTTCATGTTTATTGAGCGTGGCCAGCTCCGATAGATTCTCTCGCTCAGACAGAAGTAATAAGTGACAGGCACTGAAAGCCCGTTGTGCCGAAGTATACGAACTGCAGTCCGTGTTTTACACACCTGAATTACAAGCACAGAGTGCGTTGCCAAAGAGCAGCGGCCATTAATGGTTTGAGAGGTCCGTTATTAAGAAATAATGATCAGTAGAAAGATTACATTCAAACCAATGAGCGTTCTACTGCTGCTGTGAGGAGCTGTATAATAAATTATGATTCAGTTTTGGAAAATTTGAATTAATATTCTCTTCTTCGCACATCTTGGGCCCATTGACCTGGTGCCCATTCGTTTCAAGACCAATCAGAAAGGAAGGGGGAGGGAGCTTGGGTCATTTTTTTTCTCTCTCTCTTTTTTCTGACAAACTCCAGACTATCACTTTAATAGAGAGCCGAGAGAAGTTTTAGTGTTAATTAAATCCAGTTCCAATTCTACAATGCCTGCTAAAACTTAGATCATAGTTCTAACCCCAGTCATTGTCCTAGTCACAGTCAAAGCAATGTGTCCTGTGAAGGAATAGGTCTAGAGTGTGTCCTCTGTTGTGACCAGGTACACTTAACCCCAATTTGCATAAGGCTGTACGGTCACTGACAGATTCTGCTCTGTCAGGTGGCAGATTCCACCCTAGAATAGAAAGCGTCCTCTGTCGTGACCAGGTCCAGAGTGTGTCCTCTGCTATGACCAGGTCTATAGTTCATCCTCTGTTGTGACCCAGGTCTGCCACTGCTAAATTAGATCAGCAGATATTGGTTTTGGTGAGGGAGGTGGCTATAGGGAGTTTGTGTTTGTTCTAGACAGAGTTGGCACATGTTGGTTATAAGAGAGTGTCAGTGTCGAGTCACGACAACCCGTCCCTTCAGCTGCAGCCTGCCGGCCCTCAGCCTCAGCCCACAGCACACATGGGCCCCTAGTGCAGGTCTGAGTGTGGGGTCTCGAAGCCCGTACGTCAGCGCACTGAGGCAGCGCGGCATTAGCACCACACACACGTACACCAGGATCAACAGCCGGGTGCTTACCCCCGCGTTACAGCACATTGACACAACAACAAACAGGTGCATGTTCATGACCGACAGAAGGTTCAGCCCGAGCTGAAACATGTGCAGAAGAAGAGTGTTTCGTGTCTTCTCTGCCTGAGCTTTGTCATCAGAGGCCAAACAGGCAACAACCATGACCGCCACAAAGGAGGAGGAGATGACCACGGCCGACAGGGTGAACAGGAAGTATGTGTACAACGTGTGGTAGAGTTGGGCCTTTGGGCTGATCTGAATGATGAACGTGGAGCAGAAGTGTCTCATCTGCAGATCCGGCAGCAGGTGAAAGGGGAACTCCATCAGGAGAATTACTCGGACCAGAACATCTGCAGTGCTCACAGCCCAGGTCAGCATGATGACAAAATGGGTGTTTCTGAGCGTGACCACGGTGGAGTGTCTGAAGGGGAAGCACACCGCCACACAGCGCTCCAACGACATGAAGATCAGTGTGTACGGAGAGATCTGGTCTGACACGAAGCACACCGTGTTCAGGAAGATACACAGCGGGTATGAGATCCACACTTGGTAGGTGGCGAGCAGGTACATCATCTGCCCTTGAGCCATGAGTACCGTGTCGGCAAACACCAGGTTGAACAGCAGCACGTAGCGCGGACACTGGGAGAACTGGGGTTTGCTGCGCAGGACCGAGAGGATGCAGCCGTTAACAAAGAAGAACAAGCCGCAAGGAACCGAGGTGACGAACGCCAACATGAGCCGCTCGCCCTTATCGTGTGGACGGGCCGAAGAGGAGCTGGAGCCCAGAGACGTGTTGGAGGAGTTCTGGTTTGGATCCATCGTAGCAGCTGCAAAGAGACACACGTTCAGAACCACAAGCCTAACTCCAAAAAGTAACAAGTAAAATTTAAAGTAATAAAGTAAGTAAGGGAGAAGAGAGAGTGTTGGTATAATTTATACACATCAATGTGGGTCAGGTGAAGAAGACTCTAAAACTGCACACGTCACACCTGGAGTAATACACTGCATAATGACAATGCAACGAGCCCTGGAGCTGTGTCACTCGCTGCTCTTTACTTTAATTTGTCCTTTAAAACTATGTTTTATTACTCCATGTGAATGAGAATCCATTACAGACCAGAGGCTCGCAAGAAGGTGTTTTATGGCCCTTATAGTGGACTTGAAACTTTTATATTCCCATAAACATTGTATCCTGAATGCAACAAAGGAAACATATTATTGAAAACGTTATAATACAGATACTACTGTTTCAATCCAAGCAGCTGGACTCATTTTGAGATTTTGAGATGTAAAAGTCATATCAAAGTCATATTCAATATAATTCCGGCGTGTCTTACTCTGACTCCAACATGATCATCAAATACGCTGATGACACCATCAGCGTATTTGATTCTGATTAATAAAATATGTTAGTGTGACTGTGAGTGCTGTTTAGGTCAAATATGTTTCTGAAGAGCTTTAGAAACGCCCCCTTTTTAGTCAACTCATGTTCCTGTTTGCCCCAGTCCTGGGCCTGGTGCAGACCGGAAAAGTTTTTGGGTTTAACTCTTGTCACCTCCATAACCTGCCCCCTCTTACCTCACAGACCTCCTCCATCATCACTGTCCCTCCCGCCGCCTCAGATCCACAGACTCCAGCCTCCTCACTCTCTCAGGACTAAACACAGAACCTTGGGGGTCCGAGCTTTCGCTGCAGCTGCCCCCACTCTCTGGAACTCACGCCCACAACCATCAGAAACTCCCACTCACTACAGAACTTCAAATCACTTCTCACAATCCACCTGTTTCCCCTAGACTTTCCTTCATTTTGCTCTTCTATGTTTATTTTAAATGTTTAGTACAGCGTCTTTGAGTGTCCAAAAAAGGGCTTTATATGTTGGATGTATTTTTTGTTTTATTATAATTTACCACAAACTCTAAGATCCTCCTTAATATTCATCGCTGCGCCATTGAATGTCAGCTCTGCGACTGTTTGGGTTAGTGACATCACAGATAAAGACAGGAGAGTTGTCCGTAGTCCTGCCCTTAGTCCTGCCCTTAGTCCTGCCCTTAGTCCTGCCCTTAGTCCTGTTGATAATCGTATTCTGTTGATAATCGTATTCTGTTGATAATCGTATTCTGTTGATAATCGTATTCTGTTGATAATCGTATTCTGTTGGATACGTTTTGTTGAAACTAGTGATATAGTGTAGTTGGGCTGCGCTCGGATCTGGTCAGAACATCCTGAGTCTGTTGCAGATTCTGCCTCGTTCTCGTTACTGTTGATGTGAAGAAAGTTACATGTTGTGCACGTGTGAGTCTGTTGTGTACAAACTTCACGATTACTCCATAGTTCCTTCTTCACACTAGTGAGGGCACAGTGGAAGCAACGACATCAGTAGCACCTGTGAAACGAAAGCTCAAATCTCCTTCATGTCCCTTATCAACCTCTGTGTTTACAGCACTGAGGATAGTTTTGGGCTCCTGGAAAAGCCATGTTCCAGCTTTTTCCATCTGGCAGAAGATTTTGTTCGTTGAGATGCAAGACATCTCGATGTGTTATTAACTTCTTTGCACAAGCTGTTAAGTTTAAACATTTTAGTCTGTACATTAGAGCTGACTCAAACAGGCTCCATGAGGATCAGAGCTAACTCAAACAGGCTCCATGAGGATCAGAGCTAACTCAAACAGGCTCCATGAGGATCAGAGCTAACTCAAACAGGCTCCATGAGGATCAGAGCTAACTCAAACAGGCTCCATGAGGATCAGAGCTAACTCAAACAGGCTCCATGAGGATTAGAGCTGACTCAAACAGGCTCCATGAGGATTAGAGCTAACTCAAACAGGCTCCATGAGGATTAGAGCTGACTCAAACAGGCTCCATGAGGATTAGAGCTAACTCAAACAGGCTCCATGAGGATTAGAGCTGACTCAAACAGACTCCATGAGGATTAGAGCTGACTCAAACAGACTCCATGAGGATTAGAGCTGACTCAAATAGACTCCATGAGGATTAGAGCTGACTCAAACAGGCTCCATGAGGATTAGAGCTGACTCAAACAGGCTCCATGAGGATTAGAGCTGACTCAAACAGACTCCATGAGGATTATAGCTAACAGGCTCCATGAGGATTAGAGATGACTCAAACAGACTCCATGAGGATTATAGCTAACAGGCTCCATGAGGATTAGAGCTGACTCAAACAGACTCCATGAGGATTAGAGCTAACAGGCTCCATGAGGATTAGAGATGACTCAAACAGGCTCCATGAGGATTAGAGCTGACTCAAACAGGCTCCATGAGGATTAGAGCTGACTCAAACAGGCTCCATGAGGATCAGAGCTGACTCAAACAGACCTTCCCAGATCTTGGTCACGTTTTGGTCCGGTCTGCACCAGGCCCAGGGCTGGAGCATCGTAAAGTTGACTAAAAAGGGGGCGTGTCTAAAGCTCTTCAGAAACAGCACTCACAGTCACACTAACATATTTTTTTAATTAGAATTCTCATTAAACATGGCACTGGGTTAGAATGTGGAGTGGAGTGGAAGAGAATGGATGGATGTGAATGGAGAGTCGGCTTCATTCTCAAAGTAAATATTGTGTGACATCACCACAGTAATGAGCATCACTTTATGCTACTGTCACTTTACTGCAAATGTTTAATGAGTGTACTTAGTGCATTTGTAATTAGTAAAGTAGTCATTTTAAGAATGTTAGTGCACTTGTATGTAGTAAGAGTACAGTATTATTCGGACAATGGGCCACTGCTTTTTTCCTGCATTTTTTTATGTGACAAGTAACAGTAGAGTTTATGAGTTGGTCACAGACGTCCAATTAAATTATAAGATTTGTCAATCAAGCAGAATAAAGTCCTCACTTCTAATATCTTTGTGCAAATATGTCCTATAATTCTTTGTACAGACGTGAAAGTGAAAATAGCACCAGTTGCTTAAACAGAAGCAGGTTTAAACAGAAGCAGGATCCAGTTTCCTTCTATAGCTCATATCTGGAATATTAAAATATAAACAAGTCATGGTTACACTGCAAGACACAAAGAGAGGACCACCCTCACTCAGCCAA
Organism: Knipowitschia caucasica; assembly: GCA_964034765.1. NCBI lineage: Eukaryota > Metazoa > Chordata > Actinopteri > Gobiiformes > Gobiidae > Knipowitschia > Knipowitschia caucasica. The sequence continues at coordinate 4,402,342 of OZ035833.1, forward strand.
GTAGCTCCCAGCCCAAAGAGTCCAATAGTGACTCACAGGGCTCTTTTTCACACTAAACATCTTGTTTTCTAATGAGACGAAGACGGCATGTTGTGGTCTGAGACTCTTTCTGTTCAAACTACATGTTTTCAATGAGACTAAAGTTACGTACCCCAGCTTTAATACAAGATATTTGAGTTTGTATTTCAGTTGAATAAAGTTATTCAGAATCACGAGCAAACTATGACCTGGCTCAGTCCTGGTTCAGTCCTGGTTCAATCCGAGTTCAGACCTGGTTCAGTCCTGCTTCAAATCCTAGTTCAGACCTGGTTCAGTCCTGGTTCAGACCTGGTTCTGTCCTGGTTAAGTCCTGGTCTCTAGTCCCTGAACGCGGTCTCTGACTAGTCTCTCTCTTTGGTCTCTCTCTGGTCTCTATCTGATTTTGCTCTGGTCTCTCTCTGGTCTCGCTCCAGTCTCTCTCTGGTCTCTATCCGGTCTTGCTCTGGTTTCTCTGGTCTCTCTCCAGTCTCTCTCTGGTCTCTTTCCGGTCTTGCTCTGGTCTCTCTGGTCTCTCTCCAGTCTCTCTCTCGTCTCTATCGGTCTTGTCTCTCTCTCTGGTCTCTATCCGGTCTTGCTCTGGTCTCTCTGGTCTCTCTCTAGTCTCTCTCTCTGGTCTCTATCCGGTCTTGCTCTGGTCTCTCGCTGGTCTCTCGCTGGTGTTTTGGCTCCTGCTGAAATACTATTGTACAACATGAACACAAACAATGAGGGAATACAGATTTGGTCACAAGGAACTCGACAAAAGTGTCCGTAGATGAGACAGAATCGACCAAATTCATGCATTCATTAAAGTTGGGGTGTGTAACTTTCAAACTACAATAGAGCTCTGCAATAAACATATGTCTCTTGTTCCTGGCTCTACACCGGTTGCTTCAATTAGTAGTTTTCACATCATGTATTTTTGGGCTCTGTCTCATCTTCAGATCCGCTTTTTCAGACAGAAAAGTGAAAAGGAGAAGACCACCGTCACTCAGCTCTCAGCCCAAAGAGTCCAGTAGTGACTCACAGGGCTCTTTCTGACACTAAAGATTCTGTTGAAAGTACTTGTTATGCTAAAGTTACATACCTCAGCTTTAAACATGTGTTATTTATGAGACCCCAGCCCTCCTCCCGTTCTAGCCCTGGATCAGACCTGGTTCAGTCCTGGTTCAGACCTGGTTCAGACCAGGTTCAGTCCGGGTTCAGACGTGGTTCAGATCTGGTTCAGTTCTGGTTGAGTCCTGGTTCAGTCCGAGGTTACACCTGGTTCAGTTCTTGTTCAGACCTGGTGCAGACCTGGTTTAGTTCTGATTTAGTCCTGGGTCAGACCTAATTCAGACCTGGTTCAGTTCTGTTTCAGTTTGATGCAGTCCTTTAGTCCTGGTCCAGACCTGGTTCAGTCCTGGTTCAGTCCTGGTTTAGGCCTAATTCAGACCTGGTTCAGTTCTGGTTAAGTTTGATGCAGTCCTTCAGTCCTGGTCCAGACCTGGTTCAGTCCTGGTTCAGACCTAATTCAGACCTGTTTCAGTTCTGGTTCAGTTTGATGTAGTCCTTCAGTCCTGGTCTAGACCTGGTTCAGTCCTGGTTCAGACCTGATTCAGACCTGGTTCAGTTCTGGTTCAGTTCTGGTTCAGTTTGATGCAGTCCTTCAGTCCTGGTCCAGACCTGGTGAAGGTACAAAATGCTGAGTCCGGTTGGAGCGACGGGAGGCGAGCTTTTATGCACAGACGTGACATCACGCCACGCCGCCATCTTGAGATTGCCATAGCAACAGTGAAGCGGTGGCCATCACCTCTGAGAGATAGAGCAGGGAGAGAGAGTAGGGACAGACCAATGTCCATGAATGTTGGTAAATGTCATACATGTTGTAGGATATGTCCTGGATCATCACAGTCCTTGTTAGACACAGACTCCTGCGTCAGAGGAAAACTCTAAAGCCCGGTGCGAGAAAAGTCTTAACTGTTGATTCTCGGATCTGTGTTGGTGATTTCAATGGTTTGGTTAAGTCCTCTGAGATGATGCTGTTGTGATTTAGGGCTATACGAGAATAAATTGTATTGAATTGAATAATGGATAGTGTGTTTATACAAGATAGACACGTTCAAACACTACATATTTTAGGACCTTGTGAGCAGCGGCCTAGAAAACACTTTTGATCAAAAAATCTGCTGTTTTTGAAAGTCCTGGTTCAGTTCAGTGGCTGAGAGGATAGCACTCATTCTTCTCAGCATTAAAGTCCGGGGTTTGAATCCCGGTCAGAACCGGGCCTTTCTGTGTGGAGTTTGCATGTTCTCCTCATGTCTGCGTAGGTTTCCTCCAGGTGGATATTAGCCTAAGGCTATCGTTTGGCATATTTACATTTGTGAAAAATGTCATTATTATGTATTGTTCATCCTTCCTCATATAAATGAACATGAATAAATGATAGGAAGAGGAGAGCAGAGTGTAGGTCAACGTGAACGAGGCCATTGTGTAAAGAGCTGGAAAAAAGAGAGACCAGAGAAAAAACAGAGAGAAACTAGAGAAAGACGAGATAGAGACCAACGAAAGAGACCAGAGAGAGACAAAAGGGGGAACAGAGAGACCAGAGTGTGAATGAGGCAATTATGAAAACAGAGCATTTAGAAGGAAGGGTTGTGGAGAACATTCCGGATATTAGTGTGGATGGAGCTAAACACAACTTTCGCAAGATCTCCGGTGTGTGCCGTTGGTGCAGACTGGGGTAGTCTTGCACAGTTTTTCCAATGTGGTTTTACTGCAAATGGCAAATAAATCAATCTGAATATGAATCTGACACCTGCAGGTGTGAGACTGATGGAATATGGAGAAGTGTAGGATAAACTTTATTGCTCTCATGGAGAATCACTCAGATTGTGCAAAATACAGAAATGTGCAATGTGTTAAAACAGGTTAAATGTACAATAAAAAAGTGGCAATAGCAGCTGGTTCTTCAGTCGTATTGCAGGTCATTAGAGACTCTACGTGACTTATTGGACTTATTATCTCAGCTCCTCCTCAGTCCTGTGCAGTGGGAGGTGTTGTCCATGATGGAGGTGACTTTGACTTGACCCTCCTGTCCCTCACCTCCTCCACAGAGTCCAGGGGCCTCCTGTCCCTCACCTCCTCCACAGAGTCCAGGGGCCTCCTGTCCCTCACCTCCTCCACAGAGTCCAGGGGCCTCCTGTCCCTCACCTCCTCCACAGAGTCCAGGGGCCTCCTGTCCCTCACCTCCTCCACAGAGTCCAGGGGCCTCCTGTCCCTCGCCTCCTCCACAGAGTCCAGGGGCCTCCTGTCCCTCGCCTCCTCCACAGAGTCCAGGGGCCTCCTGTCCCTCGCCTCCTCCACAGAGTCCAGGGGCCTCCTGTCCTGAGCAGGCCTCAGAAAGACTCAGAAGGACCTCAGCCTCCTCAGAAGGACCTCAGCCTCCTCAGAAGGACCTCAGCCTCCTCAGAAGGAAGAGGCGACTTTGGCCCTTCTTGTGCAGGGCGTTTGTATTATGGACCAGTCCAGTTTATTGTTAATGTGAACACCCAGGTACTTGAAGCTGTCCACCAGCTCAATGTCCTCCCCCTGGATGTTCAGCAGCGTGTGGGAAAGTGGTTTTCTCCTGAAGTCGATGACCATCTCCTTGGTCTTACTGGTGTTCAAGCACAAGTGGTTGCACTCACACCAGTCGACAAAGTCCTTGATAACCGACTGATATTCCAGTTCGTTCCCCTCAGACACACAGCCCACGATGGCGGAGTCGTCGGAGAACTTCTGCAGGTGACAGCTGTGTGTGTCGTGTGTGAAGTCTGAGGTGTAGATGGTGAAGAGAAACGGTGAGAGGACAGTGCCCTGAGGGGCCCCAGTGCCCTGAGGGGCCCCAGTGCTGCAGACGACCACCTCAGACTCACAGCTGCGCAGCCGCACGTACTGTGGTCGGTCTGAGAGGTAGTTGATGGTCCATGCAGTGAGGTAGTTGATGGTCCATGCAGTGAGGTAGTTGATGGTCCATGCAGTGAGGCTACTGTCCACTCCCGCGTCCTCCATCTTCCCCCGCAGCAGTGAGGTCTGATGGTGTTGAAAGCACTGGAGAAGTCGAAGAACATGACCCTCACAGCGCTCCCGGCGGGCTCCAGGTGGGAGAGCGTCCCCTGCAGGAAGTAGATGACGGCGTCCTCTACTCCGATGTTGGGCCTGTAGGCGAACTGCTATGTGTTTGAAGTCATACTTTGTGAGCTCATAAAGTTTGTGTAACTTTCTCCTGTTTTTTTGGCCCTGAGTGTGTTTGTGTTCCGCCCTGATCCCTGTAGACTAATTTGGTCTGATCTAAAATGCACCGGCTTCATCAAATATTCAATCATCTCTCTGTGGCCCTCTATCTGTTCCTCCGGTCCTGTGTGGCCCTCACTCCTCCAGTCCTCTGTGGCCCAGGCTCAGGTCCTCCAGGTGTGGGTTCTCCCAGTGGCACACCAAAACAACTCCAAACTATCAAGAACTTACCACAGATTACATCAGAGATTCAAATCATTTCTCACATTTTATCCAGAGAAACTTGTCTAAAGGAAACATTTTAAATATACTGGGTGTAGGAGGTATTCTAACCCACAATGAGGTAAATCTTTGAAGTAGCAGCTCTATGTTTGAAGGCGATAAAACCCCTCACCCACACTTTATATACACATTTCTAACCACCTCAACTCTCAAGGTCTGAGTGAAGCTGCAGCTGTCAAAAGTCATGCGTACACTGTAAAATACAGATGCAGAGGACACTCAAGGTCGGCAGCAGGACTTAGGGAAGACCAAAGAGAGATCTTAGTTAAAGTAGTACTAGAATTTAATATGCTGCTATCCAGAATATATAACTACAATATGTGTTTATAATATTTTGGGTGTTCATTTTGATATGTTCAGATGAATTATGTTTAAAAAACAGCTTTGAAGTGGCACCTTTTAACAAACACTAGGGGGAGCCAAAATGGCGGCGATGACGTAGCAGAATGACCTCTCACAGCAGCAGCAGCAGTCTGGGCTGAATCTGTAGGAGGTTTCACTGTCATCTGAACAAGGTATAAACATATTTTCATCAGTTTTGTACATAATAGTGTGCAACTCTTTTAACCTTTTAGCCTTATTTGTGAGATTCAAGCTAATTAGTGTTGGGCAAGTTAGCTAACTCTACTTGATATCATAAAACATGCTAACAAGGCTAATATTCGTGTTTACATTATGCCAGTCTCTCTTTGGTTGCCTTAGATTTATTTACCACAATGTACATTGTAATATTCAAAAATGCTAATCAAAATAACTCGAATTAAATAAATATTTTGCTTTTATGAACAAAAAGCTGCAGAAGTTGAAAACATAGACTACATGTGATGCAATCACTGATAAAAATGCTAATTAAACCTAATTATCATAGGTGATCATAGGTGTTAGCATTTATGGATATTACACTGTACATTGTGGTAAATAAATCTAAGGCAAAGTGAGACTGGCATAATGTAAAAACTAATATTAGCCTTGTTAGCAAAACGGATGAAAATATGTTTATACCTTGTTCAGATGACAGTGAAACCTCCTACAGATTCAGCCCAGACTGCTGCTGCTGCTGTGAGAGGTCATTCTCCTACGTCATCGCCGCCATTTTGGCGCCCCCTAGCGTTTCTATGCGGAAGTGAAAAGAAAAAGTGCTACTTCAAAGCAGTTTTTAAAACATAATTCATCTGAACATGTCAAAATGAACACCCAAAATATTATAAACACATATTGTAGTTATATATTCTGGATAGCAGCATATTAAATTCTAGTACTACTTTAAACCAGAGAGAAAAAAACAGATAGAGACCAGAGAGAAAGATGCCCAGAGAGAGACCAGAGACTAAGTAGAAGAACCAGAGAGAGACTGGTGAGAGAAACCCAGAATGAAACAGAGCAGTTCATGACATGGCCACACGGGGGCAGCAGCAGCAGTCACACCGTCTCCCTCCGCAGTCATGAGCGGCCGGAGCTAACGCACTAACATCACGACGCTTATCCTCTTCCGTGTTTTCTATCCGGAATACAACCTCTCCAGCACGGACCGAGGATCTCCCACACGGACAGAGCCTCTCCAGGCAGTGTGACACCAGGTAACCGCCTTTAGGAGAGAGGAAGACCGGGGAAAAGCCCCAGATTTGAACCGGTTCCAGAGTCGTGCGGAGCGGTTAGCTGCGATGCTAGCTCAAAGTTAGCCTCTTTAAAACGTCACAAATTCGTGTTATTTTTCGGTGTAATGATGCAGCAACACAAACAACGTGTATAAGTATGGTCTAAGCAGAGCAGTCATGTAACAGTTGTCAAGTTTGTTGAGTTTAAATGTGATTAAAGTGGTTTGACTGTTGGTTGTAGCATTAGCCTCGTGATGCTAACCGCCTGTAGTGTTGTGACTTTAGAAACGGTCTGTGGCGTGTGCTCAGGCCGATCAGGAGATTATGGTCACGTGATCAGAACCAGCATTGTGTTTTAGTGTGAAAACGTGCTTTTAGTGGAATCCACGTGGAACAGCGTCACACGTTTGAAGCAGTTCAACAACAATAGTTTGATTTCTTCAGAGAGTGTGTGTGTGTGTGTGTGTGTGTGTGTGTGTGTGTGTGTGTGTGTGTGTGTGTGTGTGTGTGTGTGTGTGTGTGTGTAATATATCGTAGACAATAATCGTGAAAGTCAATTTGAAGATATGCTTTTTCTTTTTACATACATATTATAATTAGAGAAGGACAGATGCCCATTTGGTCTAATGTGTGCCTAAAAAGCCAATCACTGCTTTATTTGTACATTTCAGTAAATATTGAGCCTTTTTGGATGTGTTCTTTCTGTGTTACTTGAATTTGATTTTTAATGTTGATATGTTTGCGCATGTTTTGCAAAGATGTGTGAAGTACTTTACAAATAAAAAGCTTCTATTTAGATCTACACTGTCTCTATCTATACATGCCCTGGCAGCCAAACATTACAGATCATTTTGTGTAAAAATGATTGATTTTAAAGATATCGTGACAATATCGTTATCGAGATATTTATTTTTGTCCATAGCGCCCACCCCCCTATGTGTGTGTCAGTCACATACAGTGGAATAAACTTTCAGCATTGATGGTCAGAGGAACCATGGCCTGTTGTGTCTCATTTTAAAGCTAGTTCACTCTGGAAAACAACCTTGTCATTGAATCGGATTTAACTTGAATGCAAATTGTAATTATAAATAAACAAATGTACAACTTGTCCTATTTTGTGATTGATCCAAACGGTCATGGACAGATTTTGTTACGTCAATGTCAACATACCTTCATAATGGTTAATGTATTGCTACTTTCTAAAGATGAAATAAAATACTTCCCCCTGACCAGCCATTAGTTATAGAAATTGCCTAACGCCGCCCCCGGCTGTGGTGTGACCTTTGACCTGTAGTTGTGGTGTGACCTGTCTCCTCTTCTGTGCAGGAGTCTGAGCCGGAGTCAGGATGTTCAACAAGTCTTTTGGGACTCCGTTTGGAGGAGGGACGACCGGAGGGTTTGGTACTGCCTCCACCTTCGGCCAGCAGAGTGAGTGACCGCAGCAGGGAAACACTAGGCACTAGTACAGAGAAGCAGCAGGTACTAGAATAAAGAACATAGTAGCAGTAGAACAGCAGGGACTAGAGTAAGTAATCTTTATCTATGTAGCGTCTTTCACAATCCAGAGTCAGAGAAGCGCTTTACAATAATTGTGGGCATATGTCTCTCACTCCACACAGAGATGGGAGCGGGGGTGCCACACAGGAAGAACATGCCAGACCTAGTGGTAGGGAAACCGGAGCACCCAGAGGAATCCTACAGACACGGGGAGAATATGCAAACTCCACTCAGAAAGGCCTGGAGGTTAAACTGAACCCAGGACCTTCTTGCTGTGAAGTACAAGAATTAACCACTGCACCACCGTGTCACCCAGAGTCGAGAACAAAGTAGCATGCGGGAGTAGAACCTAGAATAGTGGTTAGAGAGCTCTCGTCTCTCCTGAAGAAGGTCTTGGGTTCGACTCAAGTGACACAGGCCTTTCTGAGTAAATGTTACAGGGTTGTCAGCTTAAAACAGTTTAGCACGGACTGAAAATGAACTCATGCAAGTGCACACACGGACATCAGAGAGCAGAGCGTCTCCCTGCTGTCAGCAGCAGTTAAAATGGTCGATTCCCCACTTTTGTTCCAGATGCCGGTTTTGGAGCGACAGGAGGATTTGGAACGTCTGCGTTTGGGGCAACCACAAACACCGGAGGACTGTTCGGAGCCGCACAGACCAAACCAGGTCTGAGTCAGTCTCTGTGTGGATTAAGTCTCCTGTAGTATCTTACTTCCTCATGAAATCATTTTGTTTATGTATCGCCCTAAATCACCACAGCTGCTGGATATATTGTCCTCGCAACAATGATGTATTTATTTGATATGGACATGTTACATTGGACAGACCAGATTCACTGCCTTTTGTGATATAGCAAGACCATGCTAATTTTCAACAAGTTTAAAATGTACAAATATACAATAATCCTGTGTTTTATTTCTTAAACTATTGAACAACTTTTCTACAAATGCAGCCACAGTTTCAGGTGTCTGGTGAAGATGTTTAAGTTTATTTGTAGTTTTAGATCAGTGGGAGGAGGACTGTCTGAACATAGGAACCACTCTGGTGTTAGGGCCGCGAACCTTGACTTCTGACAGATCAGGGAACAACTGTGGCACATGATCAGTTGTAAAGTGTGTGTGTGTGTTTTCAGGAGGATTGTTTGGCGCCTCCACCTTCAGCCAGCCCGCCGCCTCCTCCACCACCACAGGCTTTGGGTTCGGGGCCAACACTGGAGCGACCACCGGTCTCTTCGGCAGCACCAACACGGGCACCACAGGGCTCTTCTCTCAGCCCAACAATGCATTTGGAGCAAGTAAACCCACGTCCTTCAGCAGTGAGTGATCAGTGCTAACTACTGTCTAGGGTTAAGGCTTCTATTCTAACCTCCCAGCTAGGGATGTAAAAAACCATGATTTTTCATGACCGACCACCAAGCCTCATTAACCGGTTGAAACCGGTTAACCGCATTGTTCAAAATAGTCCACGTTCTTTGAAATAACGACCATTTTGACGACCCTCCCCTTTTTCTTTTTTTAACCCACAGCTTTGACCAGTTAACGCTGTGACGGTCAACCACCGGTTACACGGTTACCGATTTACTTCCCTACTCATAGCTTTATATCCCCACAAGGGGCGGGGTTATGGGCCACTCTTGGTTTAAACCAAGCCCTGGTGATCCAAGATGGCGCCCTATTCAAATGAATGGCTTGTGCTCAGTGGTTCATGGGACTTCACGGAGACCGGGAGATTAACAGAACTCGCCTATATTTGGGCATCGTCTGGTCCTCCCGGTTCTGCACAGTGGACGAGCTCCCATAATGCGTTGCGCCAAACGTGCGTGTGTGGCACTCATGCACGCGCACAGAGGGGCTCGGCCGCGCTCCGACCAATCAGAGCAGAGCGGAGTCAGAGCGGGAAGGAAACGAGCAGAATTTGTGGCAGTAAAGTGTGGATTTAAAGAAAACCGAAGGATTTAAGAAGAAAAAATGTTCAGGATGACAAGGGACACTAAAATCCCCACAAAATCCGATCTTTATTTAAGCTGTAGGTTCTCTGTCAGGTTCTCTGTCAGGTTCTCTGTCAGCTGAGGTCAAGCTGTTTTAATTTACATTGAGTTCTATGGGACTTTTTTCTGGGTGGCCCGTGTTAATTCAGTCTGCAGTACCACAGCGCCCCCTGTGGCCATGGGTGGGACAGCTGTAAGCTAATAATACCCTATCCAGTTATTATTATAGACCCATGGTTTAAACACGTATCAGACTTGACTGAACCTTCTCTCTCTGATCTCAGACTTCGGCACCAGCACGACGGGCGGCAGTATCTTCGGTGCCACTAGCACCACATCCAACCCGTTTGGAACCACCACGTCTCTGTTTGGAGGAGCCGGCTTCAATGCAGCGGCTCAACAGCCCGGTACCACGGTCAAGTTCAACGTAAGTTTTACTCAAGCCCCAGCAATCAAAGATGGCGGCGTATTCAAATCAGTGGCTTGTGCTCAGTGGCGCAATAAAAAGTTGCCTTTTTTGTACATAATATATCCTGCATTTAACATGTTTGCACATTTCTTTCTTTGCACAATCTTGAGAGATTCTATCCATGCCAGATGTGACATGTACATTTCTCCTGTGTGAGATCAATAAAGTCTATCTTATCTATTCTTATGTAGCGACCATTGGCACCAAAAGATGAGCAGAACTAACCATATTTCAGCATGCATCTGGTCCTCCCGGTCCTGTGCAGTGGACAAGCTCCCATGATGCTTTGCCAAATACTAACAAGCCAAGCACACGTGTGGCTTGTTAGTATGCCACACATGCTCGTGCACAGAGGAGCACAGCAGCGTTCTGACCAATCAGGTGTTGCTGATCAGAGCGGGAGGAAAACGAGCAGTTTGTTGCACTTAAGTGTGGATTTAAAGAAAACCAAAGGATTTAACAAGAAAAAAGTTCAGGACGTCAAGGAACACTTAAATTCCCACAAAATCTGACTTTTATGAAAGCTGTAGGTTCTCTGTCAGCTGAGGTCGAGCTGTTTTAATTTACATTGAGTTCTATGGGAAAATGTCTTGTCTAGACCACGTCAATTTAGTCTAAGGCTATATCCACACGAAGACAAAACGCTTATAATTTCAGAAACTTTTTCTGTAAACACGGAGTTAGCTCAGTAAATGTGTGCGTCCATATGAATGTAGTCAATACGCCTGAAAACGCTGTGAAACTATGCCAGACCTGTTGGTGGCGCTGTGACGCAATGACGGGATCAAGCCCAAACTTCCGTGACGGGAACTGGGCATGCGCAGAATTTTGTAAACAGACAACATGGCGAGTGGGCGAGCTGGTACTACATTAGTATGGACGGACGATGAGGTTGAACTGTTGCTTCGGGTCGCACTGGATTACAAAACCAACAAGCTATATTGTTGTTGTCATTATTTTCTGAGTGCGGCGCATGCGTGCTTTAACAAGAGGCGGGGCGATGACGCAAGCGTCTCAGATACATTGCGGAGAGGCAGTAACCACGGAGCGGCATATACGGAGTTTTCAAATCTTTCCACTCTGGGACCTACTTTCAAAAATGTTCGTTTACACCCCCCCAAAACGCCGGCCTCGTATGGACAATACACTGGATTGATAAAGTATTTTTGCGTTTAGGCCGTGTCAGCTATAAGCTTGTAATACCCTATCCAGTTATTATTATAGATCCTTGATTTAACTCCTGAGAGTTTAAGATTCAGGCACTTAAGTCAAATTTAATTGAGGCCCCGTTGTTTCGCTGAGACGCAGTGTTTCAGAATGATAATATCCCACTCTGTGTTCTGCGACAGGCTCCCACTGGCAGTGACACCATGGTGAAGGCCGGAGTGACCACGAGCATCAACACCAAACACCAATGCATCACAGCCATGAAGGAGTACGAGAACAAGTCCCTGGAGGTGAGCTAGCCACATTAGCTCTGTTAGCTCTATTAGCACATCTGAACAAAGAGTCAAATACACAATTACTGCCCAAACTACAACTATTTAAAAAAAATTGAATTTAGTCTGCAGCACCACAGCGCCCCCTGTGTCCATGGGTGGGACAGCTATAAGCTAGTTATACCCTATCCAGTTACTATTATTGATCCATGCAACCTGCCCACAACAAACCGAAGTCCAGGGAACTGTTGTTACTGGTAACTGTGGTAACTACGGCCTCCAACTGCACTCAGACCAGCAACTGACCAGAACCTTGGTCATTTCCGCAGTGAAGAGGGCCCCAAAAAGGACCTGGTACCAGTGAAACAAGGCCCGCGTACAGTAGATGTGGCGAGTCTGGGTAAAGTAGAGCAAAGTTGACTCAGCGGATACAAGGCTTTAGTTGGCATCATAGCATCGTTGTTAGCACTATTAGCACAGTTAGCACTTTCGGCCGTAGGGGACAACAAATTGGATTCTTTTGGAGCCATTTTATTTTATTTTTTTAAAAAACAGCCATCAGCCTAGGTCCCTCATAAATTATTATCCAAGTCATATATTATTTAAGAAAAATAATTCATTATCTATAGATGCTAGTAGCTGTTTTTGTGCTGCACATGAAAAATAATTTCAATATTGACTGACATTTGGTGGAGCTGAAGTTGCCTGGACCCTAATCTGCTGCTGCGTCCACAGGAGCTGAGGCTGGAGGACTACCAGGCCGGGAGGAAGGGCCCCACTAACCCCATGGCCCCTGCCACAGGCTCCATGTTCGGGGCAAACCCAGCCACCTCCAGCGCCACCACCGGGCTGTTCGGAGCAGCTGCACCCAACTCCAGCTTCTGCTTCGGGCAGAATAAGACCACCTTCGGCACCAGTACGTCCACACAACATCACACTATGAGCCGTGGTCTGAGATGAGAGGAAGCTGTTGATGCTACTGATATGTGAGGGCATTAGTGGCCGGATCGGTTTTACAGGAGGAACTGCAGCCCACGAATACCACTCTTTCATGTTCTCCTTAATCTGGGGGCCGTGTTCTCTTGCAGTCAGGGAAACATACAAATTAGGACTGGGCGATATAAACGGTATAAGCGGTATGCGATGAAAATTTGGCCAACGATAGATTTTTGTTATACCGGCATAATGTCATCAATTTGCACGGGGCCCAACAGAGGGGCCCTCCTCCATGCTAGGTACTCTGTTGGGCCCTGGTGGGACTTCAGGTTAACCCGGCGCAAATTGGCTAAAGCTAGCGCAGGCTCTGACGGCAGGAGAAGGCACCAAAACAACTGGCATTAGCCCAGCAGCATTAGCCCAGCAGCATTAGCCCAGCAGCATTAGCCCAGCAGCATTAGCCCAGCAGCATTAGCCCAGCAGCATTAGCCCAGCAGCATTAGCCCAGCAGCATTAGCCCAGCAGCATTAGCCCAGCAGCATTAGCCCAGCAGCATTAGCCCAGCAGCATTAGCCCAGCAGCATTAGCCCAGCAGCATTAGCCCAGCAGCATTAGCCCAGCAGCATTAGCCCAGCAGCATTAGCCCAGCAGCATTAGCCCAGCAGCATTAGCCCAGCAGCATTAGCCCAGCAGCATTAGCCCAGCAGCATTGGCCCAGCAGCATTAGCCCAGCAGTATTAGCCCAGCAGCATTAGCCCAGCAGCATTAGCCCAGATCACATCCATGGGCTTAATGTTGACAAGCTCCAGCGTGGCCCGCAGCATCATCACAGCAGAAGTTTGGTAAAGTTAGCGTCAGATTGGGACTTCCGCGGTCAATAGCTCATGAAAGCTACTTAGTTAAACAATTGTGTCAAAATTATCACATTTACATCCATTGTTCAAATCCAATGCACTGTTTTAATGCAGAGAAATCCATTGCTGCAAGCGCCGGGAAAAGCGCTTAGGGAGCGTCAACAAATGTCAAAACCAACTTTGTAAATGAACAATAGCTTTTAGTAGTAGTAAGTAGTAAGTAAGTAATCTTTATTTATATACCGCCTTTTCACTGCACATCAGAGTCTCAAGAGAGTCTCATCAGAGTTTGTTATTTTATTTCGTGTAGTCAATACATTGAATTCTTAAAACTGATTATGAAATTCCATGATTCTTGTGTAGATTGAAATTAGGACCACAAGTGCTTAACCCGATCCACCCAAATGATATATTTTTCTGTTCTCAAGTTGGCCCTACCCAATAACCACAGGGTCCTCAGTTCAATCTGCATTTCAACAGCATGGTGTCTCTTTAATATGGAATAATATTATATGCGATAAAATGTATTAAATACTGGATGAAATATTGGTGATTTTGTTTGGAGATTGGACACACCTGATTTTCAAACTAAAAATTTAAAGTAACAATCTTGACTATTTTATGCAAGAACCTGCAAGTTAAAACAAATTATACTGCAATATGAATTTTAGGCCATATCGCCCACCTCTAGTGCAAATGAAACTCATGATAAAGTCAATTTTTGAAGTTTGTTACATATTTTCAGATCCACGTTCAATTCATATTAATGTTTTTACACAGAGTGGAAACAATGTGATTACTTTTATATCGTAAACCAATTAAATGTGATACCAGACAATCTTTGTAGTTTAATTTTTAGGATAAAAATTACGGAGACCATCATTTTTCAAAAATAATTCCTTTTTAGATCAATTGATTTACTTCTGTTGTGTTAACCATGTTTATCTGTGAGAGTTCTTCTGCCGCTTTGTCACGGATGACCTTTTTTTTTTTGGGGGGGGGGGAAATTTTTTTCATGTAATTTGAATAATCAAATCAGAGGCTGATCTGGTCGTCTAAAATTTTGCCAAAAATGTTTCAATCTTTTTTTTTTATCCACACTCTTTGATATGTCTGTTAGAAATATTTTTTGTCATATCTATGATAGTATTTTTTGTTTGAGTTATAACCTTTTAAAGTCCAGATGCTATAATTGACACTTTGATGTGGCAGACTCCTCACACACAAAGTGAGTCTTTATCTCTTATAATGTTGTCGTCTCGCAGTAACACCAGAATTAAGAAAATGGACTGTTGCCACAATCAGCATTATACCAAAGGCGTATGTTGCTATGAGTCCGGTTCATACAATGGTTTCATTTTAAGTTGAATATATTAACTTATGAAGGATGTTCTAATTTTCTGGGTTTCACCTGAACATCTGCGTGTCGTCTACGTAGGTGTGATCGAACACGTTTTAATAAGTAAGTCCTAGGATTGACCCCTGTGGAGATCCTCAAACGGTATCAAACGGTCATAACACCCTGATATTGGCGTGGGTGGAGCTAGAAACGACTTCAGGTCGGCGTTTGATGAGAGAGCACTGTTGTAGTGTGTTATTTTTGGAAGAGGTTTCAGTCGACCTCTGGGCAGGAACTACACTCGCCCCAACTTAGATCCTGTTCAGACCATCTCCTCAAATTGAGAATGACTTTTGATATTGAAAATGTCTCGTTGCCCAAAACTTGGTCCAGGTGGAACTGTCACCTTTTGTTCTGTCTGGACAAACCTGTGTGTGTGTGTGTGGTCTCAGGCACGGGGGGATTTGGAGCCGCCACGGGCAGCATGTTCGGTCAGCCTCAGCAGCCGCAGCAGCCAGGGCAGCCTCAGCAAACTGCCAGCCTCTTCAAACCCTTTGGACAAACCACCACGGCCCAGAGCACCGGCTTCACCTTTGGGAACACCGCCACCATGGGCCAAGCCAACACCGCTAGCATGGTAAGACTCACACACAGAAACAAAGCATCAGTCTCTCACCTTACCTTCTTTCTTCACTCTCTCCTCCTCTATTTGATCCAAGGTCTGTTATAGTTACACTGGTCCCCACGTCCTCTCTTCTCTCTCTTCTGTCTCCCGTCCCCTCTCTCCTCCTCTCTGATCCAGGGTCAGTTATAATAGTTACTTATGTCTGTCTACTCTCTGATCCAGGGTCTGTTTGGTAGCACCGCTCCAGCTCAGACCAACAGTTTGTTTGGTGCAGCTCAGACCAGCACCACCTCGGGCTTTGGGGCTAGCACTGGGCTTTTCGGACTATCCAACACGGGCTTTGGAGCCGTGGGTACTCAAGTAAGTACGGCTTTCACCGCAGAGGGGGGGGAGATTTTCCCGTCCACAAAATCTGCAGCTCTGTTGTCATTCAGAAGGAGCTGATCTGGGACTTGATTGGTCCTTTAAGAATCATAAACGCTTCTAGGCGGTGTCCTTCAAGGTTTAATTCTTGTCACAATTTTATTTCCGAAATGGATGCCATACCTCGGCCAAAAACGCACAATATCAGTTATGACCAGTACACAGTTGACCACGGCCAGCCCTTACAGAGCAGCTGATGGCACAGATGGGCAGCCCTTTCATCAGGCTGTCCCAGGGCAGCTGTGATTGTGGCGTGATGAGAGACTGTTCTTATTTGTTTGTCGCAGCCCAGTATGTTTGGAAATAAGACTGCAGGGTTTGGGACCACCACAACCAGCGCGCCCTCCTTTGGCACAGGCCCCAGTCTGTTTGGGAGCAAACCTGCGCTGACCCTGGGGACCGCCAACACATCTCTGTTCACTTCAGGGTTTGGCACTAACCCGGCCGCAGGAGGGTTGTTCGGAAGCAAACCTGCAACCGGAGGGCTGGGCACCGGGCTGGGGACGGGCTTTGGAGCAGGTACCTCACTCGCACACACTCACTCTCACTGTGGTCCGTACGAGACCTCCTTTCACCTGGTTTCTCTCTCAGCAGCTGGAACAGGACAGACCTCTCTGTTTGGAAACACCCAGAACAAACTGGGCACCACCCTTGGCACCATGGGCACTTTTGGGGCCACAGGGTTCAACACTGGAGCAGGAGGTCTGGGCTTCGGGGCTCCGCAGCAGCCTGTGGGTAAGTGCCCGTCCTCTGCATTCAACTTTACTTAAAATTACATTAATGCTGTCTCTTATCTACTCAGACATGGCTTTGGCCTGGTTTAGCCTTCTCTAACCCCTGGTCTCTCTCAGCTCTCACAGATCCCAGCGCAGTGGCTGCTCAGCAGGCTCTCCTGCAGCAGCAGCTCAATGTCCTGGCCTATTCTCCGTATGAAGACTCTCCTCTGTTCCGGAACCCTCTGTCTGACCCAAAGAAGAAAGAGGAGGTGAGAACATGGATTATGTCCTCTGCCACATTTTGACATTGGCTTTTTCTGACAGAAAAATGAGAGAGGACAACAATAAATGCTGTGAAAACTAGTGCTAGATGTGGGTTCAGGGTCAAGGACCTTGAAACTGTCCTTGAATGTACAAGATGGAGATGCCTGAGATGAGTGGCATACTTCTTCAGATTTGGTCTTTTCACTCACCCCTTTCTTCCAGCGTCTGAAACCGACCAATCCGGCAGCTCAGAAGGCCCTGACCACGCCCACCCACTACAAGCTGACACCACGGCCGGCCACCAGGGTGCGCCCTAAAGCTCTGTCCTCGTCCGGATCCTCCAAATCTCAGCTGTTTGACGGCTTAGACGACGACGAGCCGGCGCTGTCCAACGGAGCCTTCGTCCCCAGGTGAATATACAAGATCAGAGCCACGTACACACACAGAGGACACACGCATACAAACACACAGAGGAGACACGCACACACACAGAGGACACACACATACAAACACACAGTAAGTAAGTAAAATTTATTTATATAGCGCCTTTCTCAGACCAGGGTCACAAAGCGCTTCACATTAAAAGCAAGATCAATACATACATATAGAGCATACAGAGTAAAAAAAACTATACAGTAAAACAAGTTGTACAAAGTACATAAACATCAAGATCTAAAAGGCCTCTCTAAATAAGTGCGTCTTGAGCTGACTCTTGAAGATATCCACAGACTCCAGAACACGCAGGGACAGGGGCAGCTCATTCCACAGGCGAGGGGCAACGGCCTTGAATGATCTGTCTCCTCTGGTTTTAAAACAGGTGCGGGGGACCATCAGTAGGTTCTGCGTGGAGGACCTCAGGCTCCTGTTAGAGGTATAAGGCTGGATCAGGTCCTTTATATAATCGGGAGCCTGGCCATGAAGAGCCCTGAACGTCAGAACCAGGATTTTAAAATTGACTCTATAAGCGACAGGGAGCCAATGTAGAGCCTTCAAAATGGGGGAAATGTGGGCTCTCCTGTGGGTGCGGGTCAAGAGCCTCGCTGCAGAATTTTGGACTACTTGCAAACGAGCCAAGCCTTTTTTACTGAGGCATGTCAGAAGGCTGTTGCAGTAGTCCAGTTGCGAGGACACAAAAGCATGAATGATCGTCTCAAGCTCATGACTCGAGACAGTGTGTCTGAGCTTGGAGATGTTGCGCAGATGAAAATTAGTTCTTTACCAGCTGATTAATATGTCGCTCTAGGGACATCCCTTCATCAAAAATTACACCAAGGTTTCTCAGGCTTTTCTTCACGGAGCTGCCCAAGCCGCCGAGATGCTGGGTAATAAGTGGGACAATAGTGTCCGGAGCGACAACCAGGGTTTCAGTTTTGCTGGAGTTCAGCTGGAGGCTATTCTCACTGCGCCATAGCTAAGCCATAGCCCCAGATCCAGCCTCTGGGGCTCGGATGACTTAAACGAGCAGTACAGTTGAAGATCATCAGCATACAGATACACAGAGGAGACACACACCCACACAGACGACACACACATACAAACACACAGAGGAGACGCGCACACACACAGAGGACACACACACAAACGTTTTTAAAAATGGCCTGCTCTCACGCTGTGTCATATGTTTGTTTCAGGAAAAGCATAAAGAAACTGGTGTTGAAGAACCTCAACAGTTCTCAGTACAGCAGTCCTCTGTCCAAGAACCCAGACACTGACCTGGCCTCCCCCCCTGAGTACCCCCTGAATGGGAACAGGTGAGACCCAGAGACGCAGCAAGAGTGTTTTGTCAGTTGCTGCTTACATGACTGGCTGACACTGGTCCAACCACCAGGCTGACATTTCTTTCTCTTTGTGTGTGTGTGTGTAGTCCAGGGCAGCAGGAGGAGATGACTCGGGAGGTGGAAGGCTTTACCTCGCGCCTGGACGATGACCCGGAGGTTACTCATTTCTATGTGAACCCTATCGCCAAGCCCATCCCCCAGAGCAGACTCCAGCCAAGTCTGCAAGACACCATCACAGACATGAACCTGCACAAGGCCAGCTTGGAGGTGAGGACCATGTGGAAACAACATGGGGACTGTGTGGAAACAACATGAGGACTCTGGAGCCTGTTGCACTCCTCATGACCACCTGTGTGTGTGTGTGTGTGTGTGTGTGTGTGTGCGCGTTTCAGCTGAGCAGTGATGACGTGTCTGCGTCGCTGTTGGAGGAGTCTCTTCATGAGGATCGAGAGGAGGAGCTGCTGGAGCTTCAGCCTCCACATCCTGCAGGTACAAGACCTCAGACCTGGAGATACTAGACCTCAGACCTGTATCCTGCATGTACCAGACCTCTCAGACCTTGACCAGACCAGTTTAATCTGGTGCAATTATTGAGTGTGTTTCTAAACCGCTAGTGAAACCAGATCCTACGGAGACGGGGCCAGCAGAGGCATTTAAGAGCACATGGAAAAGCAAGGCTGATATTAGAAATCAGTCTTGATTTTTGCCAAGAGTCTTTATCTTGGTCTATAGGAGGATCTTGGAGTGACGTCGTTGTTTATAGTTTTTCCGCGCCGGTCACGTGGCCGTGTGGCACTATAGCTTTGGAAGCTACCTGAATGCTAGAAAGTTAGCTATTTTTAGTCGTTTGTAGAGAGGTTCTACTAAATCAAATGGTCCGTTTCTGTTGTGTGGTCAGTTGTACGGCCCGCTGGGGACAGATTCCGTTTTTTTCCTAATTTTTTCGGAAAAGAACAGCGAAAACCGGCCGCGGTAAAGTGGTTGCCCTTTTATGCTGTTACCTTCGGTAAACGTTGACCGGGAAGCCGGGGGGGGGGATTTTGGTTGCTCATCCCCGCGGCTTCCTGTTCCACCTTTACCGTAAGTAACAGCAAAAAGGGGCCGCCTGCTTTTAATGCGTGGCAAAATCCCAGGCCACTTTACCGCGGTGAAAAACGCGAGAAATGGATTCACACCACGGACCCTTCTAGAGTGAAGGGTCCCGGGTTTTCTATGAAGTAAGAATACATGTCTCCCAGTCCCATCAGAACGGTGCCAAAACAGAGGTGAGTCTGACCAATGTTTTTCTTGTCATCCCAGGTCTCATATGGGCTTTGGATTTGTTCAGTTCCGTCTTATATACTTATTTTTAGCTTGTTTTTATATCTCCTCTGATCTTCTTGCGTTAAAGTGCTTATATACAGTGCTATTCGCCCGCTGAGTCTTTTAAAAGTACTGGTCGTATCCATGCTTAAGTATGTGCCACTCTACCTTCTTGCCACCCGTGCGAAGGACACATGCGCACGCAGGTGTAAACAAAGATCCTCCTATACCCCGGTACTCACCTGGTCCTTGTTCTCACCTGGTCCTTGTCCTGGTCCTCTCCTAACCCTTGTCTCTGGCTGCAGGCCTGGTGCTGAACCGCGTGGGCTACTACACCATCCCGTCGCTGGAGGAACTATCTGAGATTGTGGACTCCAACGGGGACTGCATTGTGGAGAACTTCACCGTGGGCCGCAGAGGTTCAGTATTTTAAATAATGTCTCCCAAGCTACCACCCTGACCCCACGCTGACGTCTGACCTCTGTTCCAGGTTACGGCTCTGTGTTCTTCCCTGGAGAAGTGAACGTGTCTGGACTGAACCTCGACGAAATCATCCACTTCAGAAGAAAAGAGGTCATTGTGTATCCAGACGACAAGAACAAGCCAGAGGAGGGACAAGGACTGAACCGGTGAGTCTAGAACAACCCATAATGAGGACTGAACTGGTAAGATACCCCAGTGTTTGATATGGGGGGAGGGTATTACACAAGCTGATAGATAGATGGAAGAAGTCAAAACCAAGACAAGATTATAAACGGTACAGTTTTCAGGACCTTTGGGAAAGTTCCAGATTGAAGAGACATGTTTACCGTCTGTGTGAGTGAAGGTAACAGACTTTAGAAAACTAGTGGACAGAACATCGGTGCGTGTGAAGGACGACAGACTGGACATCGTTCTAACCTCCATGGTTGTGACTCTCTACTCCCCCTGCAGGCGAGCTGAGGTGACTCTGGACGGCGTTTGGCCTAATGATAAGACGTCGTGCTCCCAGATCCGCAGTCCTGAGCGTCTGAGTGAAATGAACTACGAGGGCCGACTGGAGAAGGCCTCGCGGCGCCAAGGGGCCCGCTTCCTGGAGTACAGGCCCGAGACCGGCTCCTGGGTTTTTGAGGTTCGTCACGCACGTACACACACATACACACACACACCAAACTTTTAAATCCTCTTGTGTTCGGCGGCCCGAACAGCTGGTTGATACAGTGGTAGGAACTCTTGCATCTCAGCAAGTTGGTCCGGAGTTGGAATCCCAGTCGGAACTGGGTCATTCTGAGTGAAGTTTGCATGTTCTCTCCATGTCTGCGTAGGCTACAACGGGGTTCCCCTACCTCTAAAACATTTACAATAGGTAAAATCCTCCAGTGGTCCTGAAGAGCATCAACATCTGGAGCTGGGCCCGTGAGCTGCACCATAGTGACCACTGCCCCTGACAGAGGCCTTTGTGGCTTTAAGGATGGGGCTAAATGCTGAGGACAAAGTTCCCTATGGGAAAAATGAAGTGTACTTCATTTTTATTTAACCCTCTCTCTTCTTCAGGTCTCTCACTTTTCAAAGTACGGACTCCAGGATTCTGATGAAGATGATGACGTTCCACTGAAACTGGATCCAAAGAAAATGAAAACCACAGGGAGCGCTGCTGCAGGCGGACAGCAGCAGAGGGCGCCACTCACACAGGTCTGTCCGTCAGCTGCAGCTCTGAGTAGCTGTACACATGTACCTGTGTGTGTCGAGCTGTACACATGTACCTGTGTGTGTCGAGCCGTACACATGTACCTGTGTGTGTCGAGCCGTACACATGTACCTGTGTGTGTCGAGCCGTACACATGTACCTGTGTGTGTCGAGCCGTACACATGTACCTGTGTGTGTCGAGCCGTACACATGTACCTGTGTGTGTCGAGCCGTACACATGTACCTGTGTGTGTCGAGCCGTACACATGTACCTGTGTGTGTCGAGCTGGTCGCATGTGTACCGGTGTGTGTTTAGTTGTATGCATGTGTACCTGTGTGTGTTTAGTTGTATGCATGTGTACCTGTGTGATGAAGGTAAAACTAAAGATCTAATTTAATGTTAGTATTTTAAAGTTGTGGTTCCTCGTTCCTGGACTAAACAATTTTCTACTTTAGATCAGCTTTTCACCTCCACCCTCACAGCCATTCAGCTCTCAGCCTGAAGAGTCATAGTGACTCACAGGGATTTTTCTTACACAGAAGACTTTCTGAAGATGAAGACATATATATCAAGACATACAACAAGTGTTGTGATATGATTTATTCTCTTTTCAACAAGTGTATTGATAAAAAGAATAATAATACATTTTATTTTTAATGTACCTCAACGTTTAACATGCAAATTCTAAACTACAAAAGCATACAAAAAAATCCACTTTTACTAGGAGATGGCAGCACTGCTCATCCCGATCATCTCTTATTCCACATATTTCCTCATTCTGAAACCGCCTCTTGATTTGTTTGTCTCCTCAGCCTCTGCTCCCCTCCCCCCCTCCCCCCTCTGCTCTGGAGATCGACAGTGACATGGCCGACATCACGCAGCCCCTCTCCTCTGACAGTCTCCACCCACAGGAAACCAGTGGAGACCAATCTGAGCACATCGCCACCTCAGGCTCCGCCCACATCGCCACGTCACTGGGCATCAACCCACACACGCTGCAGGTAAATGTGACATGTGGGCCAGAAGGTTCTAGAACTGCACATCAGGGATAATACTCTGCATAGAGACAGCGTAACGAGCCGTGTTGGAGTGAGTTTAGTAGAGCAGTTTATAATAAAGTGAGTACATTGGTTATTGGTTTGTCGCAGTCACAAAAAACACAAAGTATAGTCTCTCTCTCGTCTCTGTGTGGTCTTCCTCGCTTCTCTCACTCTCTCTTGGTGGTCTGTCTACCCGCTCCTGTGGTAATAAGCCGACACGGTTCAAACGCTGTAACGTGTGTGTGTGTGTGTGTGTGTGTGTGTGTGTGTGTGTGTCTGTGTCTGTGTCTGTGTCTGTGTCTGTGTGTCTGTGTGTCTGTGTGTGTGTAGATCATGAAGGCCTCTCTTTTCGCTGAGGACGAGGTGTGTGACATGTTTGAAGACCACAGACTGAAATTCTCTGAAGTGCCCTCTCCTCGAACTCCAGGACGAACCTCTGGTAAGATCCAACTGAGACAGGGCCAGCAGTCACATATAAGAGCACAGGAAAAAGCCATGGGGATATTAGAAATGTATTAATTTACAGTTAAGTCTTTATTTGAAAGGTACACAGTAACATTAAGCTCAAAGACGGATATGTTCTGCACCAGATTATAGCCTTACAACTAATGTCTGTCTGCAGTCCCTGGTTACATGACGGAAAAAATACAATACAGTACAATAACAAACACCTCACACTTATATCTCAAACAATACATCCCCTCATTCGTTTGAAATCACTAGCCATAAAATACATACATTTAACACTACAGTTTACAGAAACATATTCCCTCACACACATAACACATAAGTTGTTGTAATTTACATACAGTAATTTATAGTGTGAGGTTGACATAGAGCCCACCTCAGTGTTTATAGCATATAGACCATGCCCTCCCACCAGAGAGACAGTAGGAGACAGTAGGAGACGGTAGGAGACAGTAGGAGACGGTAGGAGACGGTAGGAGACAGTAGGAGACAGTAGGAGACAGTAGGAGAGACCTGAGATCTGGAGCCTTGCGTCTTTTCCACAGACACAAGACCCGTGTTTTTAGCTTTCTCATTTCAGTGAGTTGAATGTGTGACTGTAGTTCTGCCTGACTCCAGCAGGTGGTGGTGTTGTTTGTGTGTGTGGAGTATAGCTAAAATTTTCCTCCTCCTCAGTGGGAGGACTCCTGCAGAGCCGCTTCCTGTCCCAGCTCTCGGACTCTCCCCGCTCGCCATCTATGCCCCGCCCCCTCGCCATCCCTCAGCTGTGGACTCCCCCGAAGGCCACACCTCCTCTCCCCTCCCTACCACAACGACCCCAGGACCACACAACAATCAGGACTGTGGCGGCGCGTAGACTGGGAGGACCGGTGCCTCTCAAGGAGTCGGTCACTTATAACAAGGTACCAGCACCTACACCCTGTCTCCTCCTTCTCTTCTCTCCGCTCTAATCTCCTCTCTCCTCTTCTCTCCTGATTCTCAACTCTCCTCTCCCCATGAAGCTCTCTCCTCTCACCTCTCCTCTCCTCTCCTCTCTCCTTATGCTCTCCTCCCCTCTCCTCAGGGCGCTCTCCTGATGGATGCCGGTCTGTTCCGCGGCCGCTCCTTCCGTGTGGGCTGGGGACCCGGTTGGACCCTGGTTCACTCGGGTCAGACCCTGAGCTCTGAGTCCAAAGTCCTGGACCTGGAACCGGACTACAGCTTCCTGCCGCGGCCCTCGCACAAAACGTGAGATTTTTAATCTTGTGTTCCCACGTCTCCGTCCACTTCCATTTTTTTTGCAATTCCCATTTTGTGTTTGTTAATGGAATCTTTACTAAATTATATTAATGTTTTGAGTTAAGATAAGATAGACTTTATGGATCTCACACTGGAGACACATTTGGCACAGATAGACTGTGCAAAAGAAGTGTGCAACATGTTAAAGGTTAAAAATATAGTCTGTGCAGGAGCTATTATGTACGATAAAAAGTGGCAATTAAAGAAAGAGTAGGGTCTGACCTTAAGCCTTGTTTCATGTTACATGCAATCAACGTGGTGCGGATTTTGATAAAAGGTGAAAAACCTGAATACCTCTTGGCTAACTAGCATTAGCTCCCTCTTTATGAGTTGCCTTTAAAACAGAGGTCTGTCTTGATTTGGTCGTAGTTTAAGTGTTTGTGTTGGAACATTGTTTTTCTGAACATTTGTGTCTTCAGTCTGACAGAGTCCCCGTACAAAGTGTCGGTGGAGCGGGTTCTGGGTCTGGACTCTGGTCTGGACTCAGGCCTGGACTCAGGCCTGGACTCGAGCCTGGACCCTGAAGCCCTGCAGCTGCGTGAGGCCATGTTGGAGCGCCCTCTACAGATCTGCCTGAAGCACAGCAGGATCCTGAGCTCCGGCCGCTGTCCCTTTGCTCAGCCACAGAACGGTGTGAGCGCCCTGCACGAGTACGCGGCATGGGCTAAAGACGTGAGCGAGGAGCATGGGTCAAAGCAGCGTAAGTACCAGAGGGGGAGACCACCGACCCACCAGAGGGGGAGACCACCGACCCACCAGAGGGGGAGACCACCGACCCACCAGAGGGAGGGAGACCACCGACCCACCGCAGGGAGGGAGACCACCGACCCACCGCAGGGAGGGAGACCACCGACCCACCGCAGGGAGGGAGACCACCGACCCACCGCAGGGAGGGAGACCACCGACCCACCGCAGGGAGGGAGACCACCGACCCACCGCAGGGAGGGAGACCACCGACCCACCGCAGGGAGGGAGACCACCGACCCACCAGAGGGGGAGACCACCGACCCACCGCAGGGAGGGAGACCGACCGCTCCAGCTAAATTTGTCCTTCTTGTTACTTATCAGAAACAGGTTTAGGTTGTAATAAACCATCAACAACAGATCCTTGTTAACGGTGTGTTGTGTTTGTAGCCGTGCTGAGCTCCTGGAGAGAAGCCTGGACTTTGTGTGAGGCTCTGTGGGGCCGGCTGGGTCTGGACCAGGACCAGGACGAGTCTGAGCCAGCGGGAGAGTACCAGCAGCAGATCCTCCGCAGGCGAGCCTTCTCTGCCTGGCTGTCTGAGGGCGCCCTCTGCAGAGTGGAGAAGGAAGTGTCCATGTCCCAGGGCAGGCACATCGAGGCCATATTCAGCCTCCTGACAGGAAACTGCATCAGCCAAGCCTGCCAGCTCGCCCAGAAACACGGTAGGACCCGCTTGTGCCGAAAATGTTGTCAAACCCTCTTGACCCACAGAGGTCTTCCATCTGTCTGCAGCTGTTTCTCTGTTTACAGTACGTTGTTTTTTAGATGAGAATGTCGATCTCCCTTCTTCCTTCTTCTCTCCTATAAATGGAGACCACAGACTCTCTCTGCTCCTGTCTCATATATGTCTCTCTTCAGGAGACCAGACTCTCCCTGCTCCAGTCTCATATATGTCTCTCTTCAGGAGCCACAGACTCTCTCTGCTCCTGTCTCATATATGTCTCTCTTCAGGAGACCACAGACTCCCTGCTCCTGTCTCATATATGTCTCTCTCTTCAGAAGACCACAGACTCTCCCTGCTCCAGTCTCATATATGTCTCTCTCCCTGCTCCTGTCTCATATATGTCTCTCTCTTCAGAAGACCACAGACTCTCCCTGCTCCAGTCTCATATATGTCTCTCTCCCTGCTCCAGTCTCATATATGTCTCTCTCCCTGCTCCAGTCTCATATATGTCTCTCTCCCTGCTCCAGTCTCATATATGTCTCTCTCTTCAGAAGACCACAGACTCTCCCTGCTCCAGTCTCATATATGTCTCTCTCCCTGCTCCTGTCTCATATGTCTCTCTCTCTTCAGGAGACCACAGACTCTCCCTGCTCCAGTCTCATATATGTCTCTCTCCCTGCTCCTGTCTCCATATATGTCTCTCTCTTCAGGAGACCACAGACTCTCCCTGCTCCAGTCTCATATATGTCTCTCTCCCTGCTCCTGTCTCATATATGTCTCTCTTCAGAAGACCACAGACTCTCCCTGCTCCAGTCTCATATATGTCTCTCTCCCTGCTCCAGTCTCATATATGTCTCTCTCCCTGCTCCAGTCTCATATATGTCTCTCTCCCTGCTCCAGTCTCATATATGTCTCTCTCCCTGCTCCTGTCTCATATATGTCTCTCTCTTCAGAAGACCACAGACTCTCCCTGCTCCAGTCTCATATATGTCTCTCTCCCTGCTCCTGTCTCATATATGTCTCTCTCTTCAGGAGACCACAGACTCTCCCTGCTCCAGTCTCATATATGTCTCTCTCCCTGCTCCTGTCTCATATATGTCTCTCTCTTCAGGAGACCACAGACTCTCCCTGCTCCAGTCTCATATATGTCTCTCTCCCTGCTCCTGTCTCATATATGTCTCTCTCTTCAGAAGACCACAGACTCTCCCTGCTCCAGTCTCATATATGTCTCTCTCCCTGCTCCAGTCTCATATATGTCTCTCTCCCTGCTCCAGTCTCATATATGTCTCTCTCCCTGCTCCTGTCTCATATATGTCTCTCTCTTCAGAAGACCACAGACTCTCCCTGCTCCAGTCTCATATATGTCTCTCTCCCTGCTCCAGTCTCATATATGTCTCTCTCCCTGCTCCAGTCTCATATATGTCTCTCTCCCTGCTCCTGTCTCATATATGTCTCTCTCTTCAGAAGACCACAGACTCTCCCTGCTCCAGTCTCATATATGTCTCTCTCCCTGCTCCAGTCTCATATATGTCTCTCTCCCTGCTCCAGTCTCATATATGTCTCTCTCCCTGCTCCAGTCTCATATATGTCTCTCTCCCTGCTCCAGTCTCATATATGTCTCTCTCCCTGCTCCAGTCTCATATATGTCTCTCTCCCTGCTCCTGTCTCATATATGTCTCTCTCTTCAGGAGACCACAGACTCTCCCTGCTCCAGTCTCATATATGTCTCTCTCCCTGCTCCAGTCTCATATATGTCTCTCTCCCTGCTCCAGTCTCATATATGTCTCTCTCCCTGCTCCTGTCTCATATATGTCTCTCTCTTCAGGAGACCACAGACTCTCCCTGCTCCAGTCTCATATATGTCTCTCTCTTCAGGAGACCACAGACTCTCCCTGCTCCTGTCGCAGGCTGTGGGATCTCACTTCTGCAGAGAGCTGTTGGGGCTGCAGCTCGCTGACTGGAATCGCACACAGACGGACAGTTATCTGACAGAGGAACGTCTACGCATCTACAGCCTGCTCTCTGGGAAGCCTGTAAGTGAGATGTGACCCCCCCTGGTCCCTGATGTGACCTGGGTATTCTAACAGATATTCTTAGTTCAACTTCTACCACGATTATTACTGCTGCAACTTATCTCATTGCCTGTCATTGGAGGATTCAATCGTCAATTGCGTTCTCTCTTTTCATCTCTGTCTGTGTCCCTCTATTATAAATGTCTGGGGGTTGGTAGCTGACAGTGCTTTGTTGAGCCAGCAGGTGGCAGTAGTGCTCTGTTGGTGTTAGGTCAAAGGTTACACAACTTGGTCTGAGTGCTGCAGGAGAGACAGTCAAAGTGAGGGGAAGACTGAGAGGAAAAAGCTTTAGTTGGTGGCGGTTTGAGCAGTAAAGGTGCCATTAGAGCTGACAGAGAGCATCGGAAGATCAGGGCAGCAGAGCAGCGCTGCACCACAAAAAACCACAGAAAAATTGACTATTGTTAATACTAGGGCTGCACGATATTGGAAATTAGAGCGATATTTGTATGAGTGTTTAATATTGCGATAACAATATTATTACAATATTTTTTTCTTTCACCTAAAATTGCATCTGCTTTGAAACACAAGAGACAAATAACAAAAACATTAATGACATTCAAATGCATATATTTATGTACTTTTTGTTTTATTTGTTGAAGGTTGATGTGTCTGTCTGTTTTGTTGTCTTTTTTCATTGCACATATTTTTGATATGGATATTGCACGCACCAATATCGCGATAACGGTACTTTTCGATAAATTGTGCAGTCCTAGTTAATACTATCTTTAATCCTAGCGTACATGGACAGAGTAACTGGAGACAACTAGTTTCAAGGCGGCTTTTGGCGACTGAGAGGAGATGATGGAGATGATCCGTTGCCAAAATCGGTCGATGTGAGCGCTCTTACAACTGGAGATAAACAGTCGATCTCTGGATTCAGTCAGTTGCCCGTGTTCTACTTTTCGGCAACTAGTGTTCCTCAGATCCGGAGATATGACCCAATGTGCTCCAACATGTGACGTATTGCGTGTATTGCGCCCTCTATAGTTTATGTCAGAAAACACACTGTAGTTGAGGCCAGTTGCTGTCGATGAACGCGCTGTTATTCCCCAGACTGACCTGCTACAGGAGTTGCCCGTTTTCACCAGATTGTCGATGTGTGCGGTGCAGCAACTCATAGGCCACGGATATAATCAGTTGCCAGTCCGATGTACGCTAGGCATGAAGTGTGCACGAGGAGCCAGCGGTAATATCCGGTCCTAGTTATCTGCTCTAAGCAAAATTACAGTGTAGATGTAACCACACACACACATTATTCTACTGCACTCACTATATAGGTTTGTGTGTGTCATAAAACATCAAAATCGCCTTCTTGGTTTTGCCTCATTCAAGCATGTAAGATCCTGGACATGTTTGAGGAGATGCTAAAGTTAAACTAGATGGTGTTAAAATCACTTTTCTGCATAGTGTCTGTTTTCACAAACGCCTCATTTTCTGGTGACTTGTGATTTCTGTCAAACTTGCCTCTACTCCACTGGTAACAGGAGTATGAAACAAGCTAGAATCAAACTTTTTGCTGATGAAAGTTGACATTAGTAAATACTTTCAGAAGCTGGTTTCAGATATCAATAGCCATGGTATGCAATAATCTATGGGTCTTGAGAAATCAGCGAAAATCATAAAAAAGGTTATATGACAATGAGTTAAGAGCAGCTCTGGTGGGTTCCCTATGCTCTGGGTTGCTGTGGTAACGGCCTCTCTTCTTCAGGTGTGGCAGTCCTCAGACTCCTCTGTGAACGTTTGCTCGGAGCTCGACTGGAAACGTTCCGTTGCTGTTCATCTGTGGTTCATGCTCCCGCCCACCGCCTCCGTGTCGGACGCTCTGAGGCAATACGAGCACGCGTTCCAGGTCTGTCACTCACTCACAAGCCCCACCTTCCAGGTCTGTGAATCACTCAGAAGCCCTGCCTCCGGTTCTTAAAGCTGCACTAACTGACTTTGGGATTTCGGAGCAGCGGTTTTGCTGGCCTCGCTCCCCGCACCCACGAAGCTATCGCCCCCCACTACCGCACACCCACTGTTGTTTACAGGGCTAGCGTCTCACAATATGGATAGATCATGTATCGTACATTTGAGCGTGGATGGCGTGACCATAGAACGATAGAACCAAGAAGAACTGAGAGGACGGGACTTTCTTTTGGATGGATGTTTCGCTGTGTTAGTTGTAACGAAGACACAAGAAGCTTCAGGTTAGCCTCCGCCACTTGTTGTGTTATCTCAGCTGGGAATTGGGTATATCCCAATGCACTGCATGGACATGGATTGCATTTTCGTAATTAATACAAAAATAAAGTCAGTTAGTGCAGCTTTAAGCTGTGTTTGACTCGTAGAAAGTCTCCGTAGAGTTCTACAGTGTTTCAAACATGGCAACACACTTCCTGAGGGTCGTGATCAGACAGACAACCGCTCACACACACACTACTCTCTCCTCAGGGCCCCCCGTGATCATCTCTGTGTTTTCACTTTGAGTTATAACACTCTCTCGTCTCAGGGCTCAGAAGACTCTGGCAGATACGCTGCTCCTCCTCTTCCTTCGTACCTGGAGTCTGAGAGTTTGGAGCCGGAGGAGGAATCTGACCCACGACCTCTGTATGACCTGTGCTTCCACCTGCTGAAGCTGTACAGCGACAGGTACCTCCCCCTGCTGGCACTGCGTGTGTACTGCACCCACAGCCCCTGTCTTTGTGTGTGGCGTCCCCCCTCCCTTATCTCACCCTCTCCTTACCCTCTCTCCTCAGGCACCACCCCCTCCCGCCTCTCCTCGACCCGCTGGCCGTGTCCCCTCACCGGCTGGACTTCAGACTCAGCTGGCACCTGTGGTCAGTCCTGGAGGCGCTGAACTACTCCCACCTGCCCGAGTCCAGTGTGGGTCAGCTGCATGTGTCCTTCTGCTCCGTGCTGGAGAGTGTAGGACTGTGGCACCTGGGAGTCTTTGTGCTCCTACACATCAGGAGAGACAGGTACTGCTGTATTATGACTGCTACTGATGCTGCTGTTATTACTGCTGTTATATGACTTACTACCACCTCTGCCTGTGGAGAGAGGTACTGATGGGGTATTACTGATGCTTTAATAACTGCTACTGCTATTAGGAGGGACAGGTGCTGCTGAAGATTGTGTTTTGGTTTCTGAATTAACATGTTAACATTAACATGTGTCTCGTCTTTCTCTCTCTGGTCCCTCTCTCTCTCTCCCCCCACTCCCTCAGTGAGAGAGAGCGTGCTGTGCGGCTGATGCTGGAGCTGCATTGCCCCCTGGAGGACACAGAGCAGTCACTGCGCACAGAGCGCTTCCTTACACAGACCCTGCTGATCCCAGAGCAGTGGATTCATCAGGCGAAAGCGCTGAGAGCGCTGAGTCTGAGAGACACAAGCCGACAAGCCCTGCACCTGTACCGAGCGGAGGAGTGGAGTGAGTGCCACCGCACGCTCATCAGGCACTGTGCATCAGGTAATCATTACAGTGCCTTGCAAAAGTATTCGCCCCCTTGAACCTTTCAACACACAGGTGCATTCTATTTATCATCATCAGTCATTTAGGACAACATTGGATCATTCAAAGATCCTCACTGAACTTCTGGAGTGAGTTTTCTGCACTGAAAGTAAAGGGGCCGAATAATATTGCACGCCCCACTTTTCAGTTTTTTATTTGTTAAAAAAGTTTAAATTAGCCAATAAATTGTTCCACTTCACGATTGTGTCCCACTTGTTGTTGATTCATGACAAAAAATAATAATTTTATATCTTTATGTTTGAAGCCTGAAATGTGGCGAAAGGTTCAAGGGGGCCAAATACTTTCGCAAGGCACTGTATCATCATTGTGTGACGCTGGTTTGTGAAGTGCGCTGTATATAGATTTTTTCACTATTAAGTGTTCTCAGACTGCATCATAAACCTGTATTTGTGTGTGTCCACAGACTGTGCAATAAACCGTGTGTGTGTATGTCCCCACACTGTATCAGAAACTTCTTTGTGTGTGTCCCTAGACTGTATCATAAACGAGCGTCTGGACTTCCTGCTGGAGTTCCTGGAGGGTCTGAGTGTTCCGGAGCGCTGTGTCCTGATCCAGGACTGGGACTGTTGTGGGAGAGTGTTCCTGGACTACATCCGAGTCCTGAAGACTCTAGAGCACATCCAGCAGGTGGCACTACTCTCTAAACACGCACACTGCCCCACCTAAACACACACAACACATATGTAACACTTCTTTGAGAGCTTCATAATGCTAACTCTCATGATGCTAACTTCCTCTCCAGTCTGAAGCGGCCGACGGCGGGTTCGAGCTTGAACGTCTTTACACTGAGGTCACATCTCTGTGTGGAAGAATAGAACTGCTGCCCTGTCACTGCGCCAAGGACCGGCTCGCCCAATCAGGTGAGAGATCACTGGCTGGTCCAATCGGGTGAGGGCACTGGTGGAACTTAAGTTATCAAACACCAGAGACCAACCAAAATGTTTTGCTTGAGAAAACCTTTGGGATTTCTGTTGCACTGTTGTGAACTATAGACATTTAAAAATTAGACTAATCTAAAGGGCAAATCTTTAGGTCAAGACATGCGGGTTAATCAGAAACATGTTGGCCTTTAATCTCTCATCAGACATCTCCTTTAATGTCTTCTCAGAGATGGCGAAGCGTGTGGCCAACATCCTGCGTGCTGTGGTGTCTCTGCAGCCAGGGGGCGCTGTGCTGCACTTGGCGCCTCACATCAGCAGACTGCCCATGCCTGAGGACTACAGCCTGGAGGAGCTGAGGGGCCTGACGCAGAGCTACCTCAACCAGCTCGTGCTCAGCCAATAGGAGTGCACGACCTGCCAGAGCTCAGCCAATGGAAGCCCAGGACCAGCCTGAGCTCAGCCTATTGGGGAGTGAATAAACAGTCCTCTGATTGAACTGTGTGTTAAAGCAGGAAACTTCTCTCGGGATGATTCTACCGGAAACTCTCTCTCCGTCACAAACACCTGCTTCTGCTTTCAGATGGCAACGACACGTCCCCCCTCCCCTTCTGTCTCAATGCCCTGTTTGCAAGTTCACTCCTGTCCAACTCTCCCTGTTCTTTTTAACTGCTGACAGCACAAGCTAACAATTTTCATTTGAATATGCTGGAATTTAGCATTAGCATTGGAACGAATAAATGGCATCCTTTGTCCTACAGGGGGCCTAGGAAAAACACGGACAACGTACTACTCAAAATACATCATTCTTCCTCTTTTTATACCTGGAAACCACAAAGAACATGTTCAGGACCAGACCGAAAACTGATTATTCTGTTTGTTTGCCAAGGCTCACGCCATTCTCGTGACACAAGCAGTCACTTTGTCTCTGGGTTTCCCTTATTTTTCCGTCTTGTGGCCGAAGTCTCCGTCTACACTGGAGACGAGCCACTTCACGAGCCTGAGGTATTACCAACCGGTCACGTCCGCGGAGAGGAGACAACCCACTGGAAGAGAATCCAGGTGTTTGACTCTTTAGGGCTTCGAATGATAACGTAAAACACAGCGCGTCCAAGCTAAAGTTGTATGCTAAAGATGTTAGCTTAGCTGCTGTTCACCTAATGTTATCATAACATTAACTTTCTACAACCAGAAGCATTCATGGCAGTTTGATAAGTTTCACACCTTTGTTCAGTACACTGACAAAATGGCCGCCGCAAAATCGCTTGTGTCGTGTGTAACCATGGTGACGACTGGGCTTGTGTTGTGTGTAACTATGGTGACGACTGGGCTTGTGTTGTGTGTAACCATGGTGACGACTGGGCTTGTGTTGTGTGTAACCATGGTGACATTCTGGAATTTTTACCGAATGAAAACTCCAAATTATGTAAATATATCTCAAACTTTTGTCACATTTGTAAAGTTTTATTCAGGAAAATTAAGCAGAGAAATTATTTTGTCAAAAAAAACTATGAGCTGTTTTTTTTTTTTGTATTCATTTATTGACAAAAAATACTGAAATGCTGGAGACAGGCGGCACTTGACTTTTTTTTTTTTTTTTTGGCTGTTTGTTTTTTTTTGGCTGTTTTTTTGTTTATGGAAAATATTTTTGTAAATGACACTTTTGTTGTAACCGAGGGAAACGTCTGAAGAGATGATTTTGATGACGATATTTTTAATAAAGACTTGTTCAAGTAAAAGCTGTGGTTTGTGGTTTTGAACCTGACAATGCAAAACGTAAAAGTAAAAAGCATAGACTGTAAATATTAACAGACGTAGTCACGCCTGTCTCCGCCGTTCAAACTAAGTGCCATCACTTTTGGCGTCTGTGGCAAGCCCCGGCGATCCAAGATGGCGCCCTATTCAAATGAATGGTTGTGCTCAGTGGCGCTTTGTGACGGCATGGGGGCTGAAAGATTAGTGGAAGTCGCCTGAAACTCGCAAAGATCTATGGGAAACTCGCCTGTATTTGGGCATCGTCTGGTCCTCCCGGTTCTGCGCAGTGGATGATCTCCCATAATGCGTTGCGCCAAACACGCGTGTGTGGGTCTCACACCGGGTCTCACGCACGTGCACAGAGGGGCTCGGCCGCGCTCTGACCAATCAGAGCAGTTCATCAGAGCGGGAGTTAGAGCGAGAGCCAGAGGAGCAGAGTTTGTGGCACTAAAGTGTGGATTTTGTTGTCAGAATTCGCTACGCAGCAGCCCAGTGTGAGCCTCCTTTAGCACTGTGCGAGAAAAAGACGAGCAGTCCACACAGATTCATTTCACACAAGCAAGGTGCCATGGTTTATTTAGGGCGGGGTTAAATAAGGTCCGGCCGTGACGTCATCAATCAATAAACAAATAATGCATTCAGAGCATAACAGAAAATACAATACAATTAACACCCCCACTTGCTCTCAAATGTGTTAGCTTCCTTCACAACAGGAAATACGGAAACAAAAATACACACTGTCCACACTTTTAACCAAACAAAATGTTAGAGAACTTAAATAGCTTGTGCTGTGATGCTGGTTTTGTCATCACATCTGCCAACATCTCCTCTGTAGGACAATAGTGTAACGTCACTTTACCTTCATTTACAGTTGATCTTACAAAATGATATTTTATGTCAACGTGTTTGCACCTTTGCCTGCTCACTGGGTTTCTAGCTAAAGCAATAGCTCCTTGATTGTCCTCAAAGATTTTTGGTGGTATATCTATGGACATACCAAAACCTTCCAGTAGGTGAGTCAGGTGCAAACATTCCTGGACAGTTGCTGCTAATGCCATATACTCTGCTTCACAAGTAGATAATGCCACAGTCGGCTGCTTTTTGGATTTCCATGAAATAACAGGCCCCTTTTCTTTAAGACATATACAGTAACCTGTAGTGCTGCGTCTATCAAAGGAATCTGCTGCCCAGTCTGCATCACTGTAGGCACATATACACATATGGTCATTGTCATTATCATTTTTACTGTAACAGAGCTCCTTGTCCATTGTCTCTTTCAAATATCTAAGTACATGTTTAGCGGTCACCCATTGCTCCTCTGTGGGGTTTGTAAAGTATTGAGATAACCTGCTTACAACAAAGCTTAGATCTGGTCTTGTACATGTGGCAAGGTAAATCAGGCTCCCTACTGCCTCTCTGTACTTTTTAACATCACTTAAAACATTAGCATCAACAGAATAGTTGAGTTTCTGTTCACATGGTGTTGTACGAGGTTTACAGTCTTGCATGTTAAACCTGACTAATAACTTTTCCACATATTGTCTTTGAGACATCCTTATGCACTCATTTGATTGTTCAAAATCAATACCCAAGAAATATTTGAGTTTGCCCAAATCTTTCATATTGAACTTGGCTGAAAGCATTTCCTTAACAGTTTTCATTGCCTTTTCATCACTTGTAGCCAAAATTAAGTCATCGACCCAAATTATTATTATGACTTCTTCTTTTACTGTTTTTCTTGTATAAACACAATGATCAGACTCATTTTGGGCAAAGTTATTATCAATCAAATATGAATGCAACATGTGATTCCAATTACGGCCGGATTGTTTCAGTCCGTAAATTGATTTGTCTAATTTGCACACCAACTGTTCATCTGATGTTGATTTGATCTCATATCCCTCTGGCTGCTCAAGATAGAGTTCACAATCTATGGGTGCATGTAGGTAGGCGGTTTTAACGTCCATTTGATGCAAAAGTAAGTTTTCTTGGGCAGCTTTCTGCATTAAAACTCTCACGCTGGTCATATTTGCAGTTGGAGAGAACGTTTCTTCGTAATCCACTCCACGCCTTTGACTATAACCTTTTGCAACATAACGTGCCTTGTACTTGTCCGTACCATCTTCGTTCCTCTTAATGGCGTACACCCACTTTCCCCCCACTGCACACTTGCCTCTGGGTAAGTTGGTCAGGGTGAATGTGTTATTCTCCCTCAATGATAGAATCTCCTCGTCCATGGCTCTGATCCAGCAGTTTGATTCTGGTGAAGTCACCGCTTCCCTGAAAGATTGTGGTACTCCACATGACAGTCTATAACAATAATCAATATTAATTAGCACCTGATCATCACTGTCAAAATCAGAAACATATTCATACAGATAACTCGGCTTCCGTCTGTCTCTGGATGGATATCTCCTACTGCTGGTCTTACTTGGCTCAGTCTCATTCCTTTCAGGGACTAGATCTTCTGGCTCATCCTCCTGGATGTTCTCAGAGGTCCCAATTGGTTTTGATACAGGTCTTGGTTTAGTTCTGGTCGTTTCATCATCGTCGTCAGATGTTAACACTGTTTGGGTTTGCTGCTCCACAGTTTTCTTTAACACAAACTTCAACAATCTGTTCTTTTGGACCTTTTCACTATTAGGATAATAGACCAAGTAAGCTGGGCTATTTTTGTCATATCCAATGAACACTCCTTTTTCACATCTTGTGTCAAGTTTCTTTTTGTCTTGCTTGTAAGCAAAACACACAGAGCCAAATTTTTGCATTTTGGAAACATCTGGTTTGTTCCCCGTCAGCATAAAGTACGGTGTTTGTTTTGTGCGATTATTAAAACACCGGTTTCTGACTACAGCTGCTGTCTGTACAGCATAAGGCCACAATGATTTTGGCAGGTCACTTTCGACGATCATACACCTGGCCATGTCAAATAATGTCCGCCAGTTCCGCTCTGCTGTGCCGTTCTGGTGTGGAGAATACGGCGCAGAGGTCTCATGTCTAATTCTGTTTTGCTTTAATAATGACTGATACTCTTTTGATGTGAACTCAGTCCCATTATCAGATCTGATACATTTAATCTTCCCATAGGGGGCAGTATCAGCTAGAAACTTCTCTGTTGCATTTACTGTATCACTCTTTTGTTTAAGAAAATAAACAAAAACTGCACTGGAAAAATCATCAGTGAATGATAGGGCATATCTGTAGCCCTCTTTGGACATGGGATCTACTGGCCCTGCAAGATCTGTATGTACTAACTGTAACACATCTGTGGCACGTGCATCAGCTTCTCTGCTCCTTGTTTGAACAAACTTTCCCTGGATGCACACTTCACATGGTGGAATAGGCTTCTCCATTTTACCTTTAATAGTCATACCTCTAACCACTTTTGGTAGCTTTTGTACGTCTTCATGATTACAATGTCCAAGTATTTCATGCCATGTCTGTAGATCAAAACACCCATTAAGTGTATCCTTACCTCCTATTGCTGTAGCGAGGTAGTACAGTTTATTTTTCACACTGATTGGAAAAACAGTACCGTCTCTGTGAATGAGGGAGTTCTTCCCCTCCTTGAAGACCATCGTTGCCCCACTAGATGTGGCTGCCTTCACAGAAAAGATGTTCTGTGGGTACGACGGGATGAACAGTGCT
This sequence comes from Knipowitschia caucasica, assembly GCA_964034765.1. Lineage (NCBI taxonomy): Eukaryota > Metazoa > Chordata > Actinopteri > Gobiiformes > Gobiidae > Knipowitschia > Knipowitschia caucasica. The sequence continues at coordinate 4,439,854 of OZ035833.1, forward strand.
CCCCTCAGTGTTGCTGCATGGCGCTGACCACTGCTGTCGATCAGGAACACCTCAGCATCACCCCGCTGCTTGGCCACTCCCTGGCTCCTGGTTCCATCTGCGAGCTCCACACAGTGGGTCTCCGATCTGAAGTTCTCATCGAAGCTTCTGAACATCGACTCCTCGGTAATGATGTGGGACGTTGCTCCAGTGTCGACCATCAGTCCCCTCTTGACACGTCCTTCTGGGTGACTCTCCACGTCTTGGGTCAGGCATCTCGGGATGAGGTGCTCATCCCGAGAAAAAAATCTGTTTTGTATAAAGCACAATGGCCCAGTCCCAATACCCACACTGCACCCTACGCCCTCCTATGAAGTGTGCATTTGTTTGAAGTGCGCGCAAGGGTTTGAGTGCGCAGGTTGCAAGTGTGCACAAAAGGTGGAATTGGGACAGTACACACTGAGTGCAGGTTACGTCATCGACTCGTCAGAGATGGTCATTTTCAGACCTAAACTTTATAAACATTAAAGGTAATTTTGTCTGACCCTTTGGGAAACAAATTGAATTGCTTCACACACGTTAAAATACATGTATATTAGTGTTTTTTTAATTAGAGATAGCTGTATAATTTTAAGTTAAATGTGGGTAACTAACTATCTGGTCAGTTTTTATACATTCTAAGATTATTGTACTAAGTGTAAAGTTTAAATTGAATGTTGTATAAACGCTTGGTTTAAAAAGTTATTAAATTGCTAAAACACAATGTCCGTAATTCTTCATCAGACGTTTATGCTTCTTTCCAAGTAACATAGCAAAACTTATTTACACACATACAGCATATATATTTCAAAATGTATATTTAAATGCATTTTCCCGACGTTTTGGTGTGTACCGCAAAGAATTATGGGCAATATCCTTCGCCAGAGTGCGCATAGATGCAGGCTACGGCGAAGTGTGGATCAGGGGCGCAAAGGGGGCGGGGCCAAAGACCTCCCTGGAGAATTGGGACACCCTACGCACTCGCACACTTTATCGGGAACGCGCAAATGAGGGGCGCGAGGGTGGAAGTGCGAGTATTGGGACGGGGCCAAAGCTAACAAACAGCATCAGCCGTATCTTAGTTTTCACGAATTTCCAACCGAGAAAGTGACTCAATCGGCCTGGGTGAGAGCGATTCGTAGAGATTTGGGTGCTACCTTTTCAGTGCTTCGTGGCAGTAGCTACGTGTGTAGCCTTCATTTTCAGGCTGACGATATTTACACCACTCCCAAGGGTCGTCGACGTTTAAAGAAAGGTGTAATACCATCCAAATTTGCTTGGAACAACTTTAATCCCCCTCATCGCCAGTCAGTGTATGAGAGAGCCAGCGAAAGACTGGGGGTCGATCTCCGTGAGGAGGAAGACACTGTAACAGCTGAGAGCGAGGGAGCTGCCTGTGCTGACCACGACTATGCTACTCCCCCCAAGCCCGGTAGGCAGGCCCGGACTGGCCATCGGGAGCATCGGGAGATCTCCCGGTGGCCTGCGTGTCAAAGTGGCCTGGGCCTGCCCTATCATCACGGTCTATTTTTTGTTTTTTTTTTGTTTTTTAAATTTAATTTCATCCTTACGGTCTTTGCAAACTCCTACCCTGCCTGGTGGCCTGGTCCAATGAGCAAGGCCCAGGCCAAAGCCAGTGTTGCGCGTGAACGAGTTCAAAAGAACGCGTTCATTGAACACGCTCATTTTTTTTCGTGAACGTTGAACTGAACGCAACACATTTTTTAATAAAGAACTTGAACGTGAATTAGTTCATATTATGTGTCATGAACGGCAGACAATTTGTTTTCCATTTAAAACTGAGTGAAATCTGTTTTCTCTTTTGAAACGCAACGAGAGAAAGTTCCTCCCTCCTGTATTCTCCGCACTGTTTCCGCCGAAAACTAAACATTCCTACGGTTTCCACCGTCTGTGAACGCACCCCGACTCAGTGTACTTGCGGTGCGGCGCTATATGCTAGTGCTATTCATTGGTTGTTGGACTCACATGTGCCGTGATGAAAACACAGGGGTAAGTCAGTGACACAGGGCCGTTTACATTTGACATAAAGTATAGACACACGTTCTGCAGCGCATTACAGTTTGTACTTATGAGCAGAGATGGGACAACTCAGTTCCCATTCTGCATTGGAGTCAAAACATCCTGTGCAGTGTACAGGATATAATATATAATTATATATATAGCGTTATATATATATATATACCACGTATTGTGATTTCTAGCTCGTAGTGAAAAAAAATATTTATTTGAATATCTCGCAAAAAGTAAAATGAACTGAACTTTGAACTAGTTCAGAATTAAAATTGAGAACTTCGAACGTGAACTGTTCACTTTGAGCATGTATGAACTGAACTTGAACTAGTTCAGAAAAGCTGTGAACTGGCACAATACTAGCCAAAGCTTTACTGTCATTGGGCCAGAGCAAAATTAAACAAATGTGACGTCACACGTCGGCTACACAGCCAGGCCAGCCTAGCAGTGCGCCCAGTGTAGCTTCCCCGGTTGAAATGAGTGGTCTCTCCAACTGATGGTTCATACACGTTTTTATTTTTCCTTTTATATGAGCTGTAACGATGTGATTTTACCTTACTACTTTTTTACAATAATTGATTAGCTTGTTATAGTTATACACTATTATTATACGGCTCCTCACAGCAGCAGTAGAATGCTCCATTGATTTGAATGTAATTTCAAAACGTTCTACGGTCATTATTTTCTATAACGGACCTCTCAAAACAATAATGACCGCTGCCCTTTGGCAACGCACTCTCTGCTTGTCTTTCAAATGCGTGGATAACTCCGCAAGTAGTTCCGGCCACTCCGGAGCTAGCCACGCTCAATCAACACACTTAAATGTTAATCGGAGAATACTTATACATATACATTCTTCACACACGTGCACGGAAACTTTCAGAATTTTCTGGTCTTGTCTTCATGACAAAAATACTATTTCTCTGCGTCAAAAAGCGATCGTGAAAAACCCGGAAGTAGTTCTGGCCGCTCAATAAACGCAAATGCCAATCAATCAACGCAATGAAATGTTAATCGGAGAGTAATTTATACATATCCAGTCTTAATACAAATGCACGGAAGTTTTCAGAATTTTCCGTTTACGTTTTCATGACAAAAACACTGATGTAATGCGAGAAAAGGCGATCCCGAAAAACCCGGAAGTAGATACCGGCACATTTTCGGACACATTTGCAGAGGATGGAATTATGGATTTAGGTTAGGTTTATGTATGGGTCACTCACCGCTGATGTTCAGAATTCTTTGTTCAGTTTTCATGCAGTTCCAGAGAGTTCTAGTTTGGAAGTTGCCAGCCTAACTGTTGCCCGCGGTTGCCGAGCAACGGGAAAACTTTTTGGGACTACTTTATTTGTTGTCATTAAATAAACTTTTGGCATTCATAAAAGTGATCTGAAGTTTATTTTGTGTGTTAAGTTGGTACAAAGCAGTATAATAAGCGGGATAATGTATAGCCTACAGGTCACCTTCAGGGCGGAAGCAGACCCCTCCGCTGCGCGTCGGGGTCCGCTTCGCCCTGTCGGTACTTATTTTCCGATAATGACCTGTAGGCTATACATTATCCCTTACATGAACACTTAGTTCATTGTGTGTGTGTGTGTCTTTATTCTCACTAAACTCCATAAACGTTATGTTGCTAAGCAACGTACAACAATCCTTAAACGTCCGAGATTATATAAACAGTCAATATAAAAAAAAATAAAGAAAACAAAAGTTTTGACAGTCAATCTTAAAACTATTAAAAGAACATCAAAATACAATGACAAAAACACAAATTTAGAACCTTGTTTGGCCTGCATGGATGAAAAGCTCCCGGCCTGAAATGTTGTCCCACTCCAGCCCTGCCGGTAGGTACATATTAGGTTACGTTTATGTATGTAATCTCTTATAAATGTATTCCTTAGAAGTGCTTTTTATTTTTTATTATGCCTTCTCTAGTCTTTACCTCTCTTTCTGACTGTTGCACTGAGCCAAAGCAATCTCCAAGTCACCGCGGTGAAGTTAGTTTGAAGTTGGATATCCGACAGACATTCAACGGTCATTCCCTCTCGGTACACCTCTCCTTCTCTCTGGGTTCAGAGCGACTCGAAAGCCGCTCCAACATTTTAGTGCACCCCTACTACACACAGTACGGTAAACACGCGGAGACATGTACGCTGGTCTAATATTTACATATAAAAAATCATTAAAAATACTTAAAACACTTTAATGATAAAAGAAGAGGTGTACCCCCTGCAGCTAGTGGAGGACTATGATCCTGACCTGATTTGGAGTCAATAGGTCACATGACCTGGAAGCTATTGAGCTAAAATGCTAATATTTGCCTTTAAAAATTCATTAAAAATACTTTAAAAATATGCTAATAAATTGAAGTAGCAAAATTCAGGGAGTTCAGAGACTTTGAGATTAATCCCAAAATATTATGAGAGTAATCTCAAAATATTTTGAGAATAAACTTGAAATAATACTGGATACAATTGAGCTCCATCTCGCAAAGTAGCAAAATAAACAAAGACACCTTGTGCAGAGTTCACTGAGGGTATGCTTTTATGATTTCATATCCTCTTAATCTGATGACCAAAAGTAACAGAGGAATTATTTGATAAACTATGTGCAGGCTATCGTATCTCAGTTGCAGCTCCTTCACCTGCGGCTGGGACAAAGCACATAGCGGAATGGTTATAATCACAAATGCACTAAGCGCTTCGCGTTCAGAGTTCATAAACCTCTCAATGTATTAACGCTTGTCATTTACTCTGATACTGTTGGTGGTTATATATCATTAATCTATCAATATCATCATCAAATAATTCAAACGTATCGTGTCCATTGAGGGGGTTTGGCCGTAGACTGTAAAAAGGTGTGCCCAATAAGATATGATAAGATATACTTTATTAATCTCATACAGGAGAAATTCACATGTCACATTTGGCATGGAAAGAAACACTCAAGGTTGTGCACAAAGTAAGAAATTTGCAAACATGTAAAATGCAGCATATATTATGTACAATGAAAGTGGCAATTAGAAAGTGGCAATCAAGAAAGAAGTAGTGCAGGTTTTTCAGTCTTAGTGCGATGACTGAAAGTGACTTGTTGTACAGTCTGACTGCGGTGGGGATAAAGGCCCTGCGGTAGCGCTCCTTCCTACACTGAGGGTGCCTCAGTCTTCCACTGAAGGAGCTCCTCAGCTCCTCTACAGTCCTGTGCAGTGGGTGGTGTTGTTCATGATGGAGGTGGCTTTGGCTAGCACCCTCCTGTCCCTCACCTCCTCCACAGAGTCCAGGGGCCTCCTGTCCCTCACCTCCTCCACAGAGTCCAGGGGCCTCCTGTCCCTCACCTCCTCCACAGAGTCCAGGGGCCTCCTGTCCCTCACCTCCTCCACAGAGTCCAGGGGCCTCCTGTCCCTCACCTCCTCCACAGAGTCCAGGGGGCTGTCCCGTTCTGTGCTGCCCGGGGCCCAGCACACGGCAGCGTAGTGTATGGCAGAGCCTACCACAGAGTCATAAAAGGTCCTGAGCAGAGGCCTGCTCACTCCGAAGGACCTCAGCCTCCTCAGAAGGACCTCAGCCTCCTCAGAAGGAAGAGGCGACTTTGGCCCTTCTTGTGCAGGGCGTTTGTATTATGGACCAGTCCAGTTTATTGTTAATGTGAACACCCAGGTACTTGAAGCTGTCCACCAGCTCAATGTCCTCCCCCTGGATGTTCAGCAGCGTGTGGGAAAGTGGTTTTCTCCTGAAGTCGATGATCATCTCCTTGGTCTTACTGGTGTTCAAGCACAAGTGGTTGCGCTCACACCAGTCGACAAAGTCAACTGGTCCATTCAAAGTCCATTCAAAGCTTTAAAAACAAACAAAATGAAGGACCTCTCCACCCACCTGGAGAGGGCAATGCACCTTTTTCCGGTCGAGCACCATGGCCTCAGATTTGGAGGTGCTGATTCTCATCCCAGCCGCTTCACACTTGGTTGCAAACCGTCCCTGTGCATGTTGCAGGTCCTGGTTTGTTGAAGCCAACAGGACAACATGTTTGTAAACCGCTTTTTGACTCTGGTCTGTGAAAGGCGGTATATAAATAAAGATTACTTACTTATTTTACTTACTTAACATTGTCCGCAAACAGCAGAGATGAAATCCTGTGGTCCCCGAACCAGACCCCTTCCGGTCCCTGGCTGTGGCCTCCTAACCAGAACCCATGGCTGTGGTCTCCGAACCGGACCACATAATATTTTGAGATTAATCTCATAATATTTCGATTTTGATTAATCTTGTAATATTGTAATATTCTGACTTTACTCTCATAGCCTCTGAAAATAAAAGAGAAAATTAGATGACCCTTCTGCTCCATTGTACAAATAAGATTTCTTTTATGACAACTGAAAAAAACTACTACTTATTTTTGTTTTCAATTGAACAGATACAGTGTGATAACTGTGACAGGTGGTTCCATGATTCTTGTGTATCGTTGGAAAGCAAGGACTTGGAGGATGCAATGGAAAAGAGCTGGACATGTGTGTTATGCCAGTGAAGAAGAGAAACAAGGGACAGGGCTATGTTCAATATATTTTCATGATGAAAAAATAAAGTCATCTCATGGTAGCCCTACTAGTGTTGCATCATGTTACTCCACTAGCTGCATAGTACAAGTACTTTTTTCATTTTCAATCTCTAAATATTTATTTAACATGTAAATATTTCCAAGTCAAGTGATCTATTGACTCCAAATCAGGTCAGGATCATAGTCCTGCCCTAGCTGCAAAGGGTACACCTCTTATTTTGTCATTAAAGTGTTTTAAGTATTTTTAATGATTTTTTATATGTAAATATTAGCCCAGCGTACATGTCTCCGCGTGTTTACCGTACTGTGTGTAGTAGGGGTGCACTAAAATGATGGAGCGGCTTTCGAGTCGCTCTGAACCCAGAGAGAAGGAGAGGTGTACCGAGAGGGGATGACCGTTGAATGTCTGTCGGATATCCAACTTCAAACTAACTTCACCGCGGTCTCCAAGTCTGTAACTTCCTGTTTCTTACGTGGCAATAAAAATGATTCTGATGTAAACATACAGCTGCTAATGTACAGATGCTATCATATAACTACACTTTGCTTGCACTAGAATACACAGTACTTTATACTTGCCTCTTATTTAGGCAAATGTAAAACTTCTACCCTTCTTTTTATTAGAGATTTTATACTTGTTATTTGATGCTGGAGTTAGAGATTTTGCTTTATTTTAATTAGTAAAGCTATTGTTCACTAATCCTGTGCTGTGTGCTCCTCTTTCCTGCTGTTCTATAACTTGTGATTCAACACTGAAATTTCTCCACTGTGGGACGAATAAAGGATCTCTTCATCTTAATAGTTATTGCCATAGCTAAACATTACTTTTTTCATTAGCTGTGTGTGTGCCTGTGTGTCACAATTTGTATGAAAAGAGCTATATAAATAAAGTTTTATATATTTTATGATTTTCTCCTGACTTAAATCTGATTGTACTTGTTTTTTCTAAGGATTCATTGATGCACTGGCAGAAGAAAATCAGAGGCTGGAGTCGCAACTGCAGCAACTACAATTACAACTGACAGAGATGACCCTACAACTAAAGCAACCTAAGTGCCACCGCTTTTGTGCCTCTGACAGCGATTTCCGTTTCTACACCCGATTCCCATCGGAGGAGGTCTTCATAGCGTTTTGGGAAACTCTGCAGCCATCTGCTTCTAGGATGGTCTACTGGACAAGGGCACAGAGCATGGCACAGGGTCCTGCCCTTCAACGCAAACTCCCTCTGATAGATGAATGTTTTCTTTTCCTTTGTCGCATTGCTGCAGGACTGAAAGAAAAAGTACTGGCTTCTATCTTTGACATCAGTGTCTCGACAGTGAGTCGTGTTGTCATCACTTGGGCAAACTACCTGTTTCAAGTTCTTGGGGCAGAGCCAGTTTGGATGACGAGAGCTCAGGTACAAGCTACAATGCCAGACAAATTTCGGCAGTACTGCCCCAATGTGCGTGTGATTGTGGACTGTACTGAAGTGCGTTGTGAGATACCAGCCTCCCTTACCTTACAATCAGAAACATTTTCGACCTATAAAAACAACAACACTTTCAAGGGCTTGATTGGTATCGCTCCCTGTGGAGTTGTTACGTTTGTGTCAAAGCTGTACACTGGCTCAATTTCGGACAAAGAAATTACTATGAGATGTGGTCTATTGCAACTGCTCTCCTATGGAGATGGAGTCATGGCTGACAAGGGTTTTGTCATTGAGGAAGAGTTGTCACAAATTGGTGCACACTTAATCATTCCACCTTTCAAAACCACATCCCAACTCTCTGTTGCTGATGCCCATAAAACCCAAGCAATTGCTCGTCTCAGAGTGCTCGTGGAGAGGGCAATACGCAGAGTGAAGGAGTACCATATCTGGGATAGCGTTGTGCCCCTCTCCTTGACTGGCACCATCAACCAGCTTTGGGCAGTTTGTTGCTTGCTAACACACTACCAAGGACCTTTGGATATTAAACATGACAAGCCAGTGTAATGTTCTATGCTTATATAACTTTAAATGTTTTTTGTTTTGTCTAACTTTGGCAATCAAGAATAACATGTATTTTACACCACTGTAGTTAGATTTAAACTTCAGTTGATCAGCATCGCAATAGTAAGTGGAAGGATTTAAAAAGTTAATTGTTTTAGGTAATCCATGTTCTCTATGTATCTTGAATCTCTTTGAATCTGATCTGCATGTCACCATCTGTATTGTCTGTTGATTCATACTTTCATTGTGTCTTGTTTTGTATGTTAAGATTTTCTTAAAAAAAAAAAAAAAGCATGAATAAAATGAAATGTAAATATACCCGTGCAACAGAACTTTTAGTTTACTGTATTTGACTTTAATAGATTGCCGGAACCACACTCAAATTCAGGGTGCTGAAATGTGCACTTTGATAGAGAAGTGCAACCAGATGGTTGCACAAAATCTTTCCTGAAGCACAGGAACAACTGGTGGACATCACCTTCACAGGAACCTCTCCAGATTTCAGGTTTATCTGTAATTAAAAAACACATCAGTCACAATGTTGCCATTAGCAGGCGCACACAGAACATGTAGAATGACAACAGACAATAACGCAGAGGAGAAAACAGAACTCGCTGCAACAGCAGCAACTTTATCAACTGGATGAGAACAAACTGCAACGGCAGTAAATAGCAGTGTTTCAAAGTAAACCTGTAGGTTCTGTGGCACCTCACGCTTCCTCATAGACCTGTAGCATCTTGCCCGAACTTCCACTTCTCCTCCTACTATTCCTGACACTACATATACATATAATACACAATAAAACACAAAATATTAAAAAATAATAATTTCTTTATATATTTCATAAATATTTGAATGATAAGTGAAACTTTTAACAAAATTTGAAACATGAAAGTGATCAACAATATACATACTATATATTTCAAATCTAACTACATATTTTTTATGATGCTCATGCTGACAGTATAGCATTATCAAACTGTTTTGATAATGCTAGGATTCTGACTGTAGTTTGTTCATTGCTATTCACCCGTTGTCCCATTGTCTGTTTCATGGTACGATGACGGGATCTCTGAGCCTGGCCTCTTCCATCTACACCTGCGGACTGCCCCGCCCGACCCGCCTGGGAGTGCTTCGGTCCTGCACCGGACCTGTCCACGTTCAGCGTCCACTGGTCCACGTTCTGTAGCTAGCTTAGGTCCTAGATCATTAGTCTGTCCGTCCGGAGGAGCGGATCCCTTTCTCATATGGGTCTCCCTCCCTGTGGGTTTCCCTAGTTCTCCTCCAAGGTTTCTCACTTTTTCCCACTGGGTTTTTTAAGAGTTTTTCCTTGTCGATGCAGGAGGGTCTTGTTGGACAGTTAGTGTCCAACAGAAAGGATTGGTGATGATCAGGACACTTTAGCATTCTACAACATGTATGGACATTTTCTTCTGTGTGTGCTTTATACTGTATTCTTCATGTGTTTTAACTGTTGATTCTCTGACCTGTGTTGGTGATTTCAATGGTTTTGTTAAGTCCTCTGAGATGACTTCTGTTGTGACCTAGGGCTATACAAGAATAAATTGTATTGTATTGTATTGTATTGTTTTGGTAGACCCAGCAAAAGCGTATTTTCACTGCTCCATTACATAGTATGTAAATCCACCCGTAAATCATGGCTCCATCATGCTTCTCCGTTACCTTAATGCTTGTTGGTAAAAACAATTACAAGAAGGGCCTGTTAGTTAGTTCAACTATTTGTTTACTAGTGATGGGTCCAGCAACACTGATACACCGGCGCATGTGCCGAGTTCGTTTAGCGAAACCTCGTATCGGCGCGCGTGTCGCTTTATGAAAAAGCCACGTGACCAATACAGCCGCAGTGTCGCTTGTCACCGACACGGCAAACTGTGTTTAAAAGGTTCCGCATCTGCAAGTGTCACCGGTATGAACCGCTCTCAGAAAAAGAAAATAACCCTTTCAAAAAGGAAAACATCCCATTTTACAGCATAAAAAATGGAACTGCCACTAAAAGAAAGTATTCTGCAGTGTGATACTGCAAATAACAGCAAATAAGGCAATGTTTGTATTTTACATTTCACGCTTTATCTACAATCCAGCTTTAGTTTGAAACGCAAAATCTAGTTAGGCATGGTGGATGAGTGGATAGCGCTCTCGTCTCGCGTTTGAGAGAACTGGGTACGAATCCCTGTCGGACCTCAAAAGTTTATGTTGACATCACAGTCTTGAAGAATAATTTTGAGACATTGAAGTGCAGAAAATGTCAAAGGTTTTTTCAAGTATACTTTAGTTGCCAGGGTTTACAGTGCACTTTGGACATGCTTATTGTTTTGAAAAAACAAAAAACAAAAAAAAAACATCACTCAATGACATTTTGCTTAATGAATACATTCACAACTATCACTTTAATTTTCACATAAAATAAAATAACACAAACAATGCAGTTACGTAATATTGTGTGCAGACAAGTATGTAAAGCTCATTGAATCAGTGAGTTGGATGCAATGATTTATCAGATCCACCAGGTGTCAGTATAGAGCAGCACAAGCAACACTGTTGCGGCACAGTATCAACACAGTTTGTTGGATGTGCCGAAACGATACGTGAGGTTTCATTTACCCATCACTATTGTTTACTCTTATTTAGCTCATTCCAAGTGTAAATGAACTAAGGCTAATTAAAACACCATTTAATACAGCACTGAGCACAAATCCGTCAGACAAATGGTGACTTACCTTCATAGTTGAACACATATTTTTCCACAAACAACTTGTAGCCCTTATCCAAGTTTGAACATGTTGTTAGTGACAACTCAGATGCTATCCGTATCACGTCCCCCATTGTCATTTTCGGCAAATTCCGCAAGGATTTGGAGAAATTGGTCGCGCTGGCCGAATCTATTCTTGTCGTCCTTTACAGAAACAGCGCACCGGAAGTCGTCATACCCGACATTTCATTTACTTCCGCATTGTGACGTCAACCGTGAAATAGGCCTATTGTCTGTGAAACTGTGTGTTATTGCTCTCTGCTGTTTCTTGCTGCACACAGCGCCGCAAATGGCGAAGTGGCACTCTCTCTGCCAAAACAATTTACAAGTGGTAACTTTATTACTGACGTGGCAATAAAAATGATTGATTCTGATTAAGTCCAAAATTACTCCCCTCAGCATTGACACACATCTGGGCAATAGTTTGTTGCACTAAAGTGTGGATTTAAAGAAAACGGAAGTGTTGAACAAGAAAATAAGTTGAGGATGACGAGGGACAGTAAAATTTCCATAAAATCTAACCTTTATGAAAGCTGTAGGTTCTCTGTCAGCTGTGGTCGAGCAAGTTTTAGCTGTTTTAGTTTACATTGAGTTCTTACATTCTTTCTGGTAGCCCAGAGCCGTGAATGCAGCACGGTGGGACAGCTATAAGCTAGTAATACCCTATCCAGACATTATCACAGATCCATTGATTACAAGTATGTCAGCGCACGTGCTCATGGACCTTTATGAGTTTATTGCCCCCTACTGCCAGGCTGGGTCACTGCAGACCTCACTTTGTGATTATTATTTTTTTCAAGCCGCGGTTAAAGATCTACTAAACACCTGTGCCCAGCCTGACTTCGCCCACATGAGCATTTGAACATCCTTTCTAAAGGGGCCTTGCCTGGAGGACCAGGGGACAAGAAGCGTCCTTAGAGCTGGGCGTGGTCTGGGCTGTGATTGACAGCTCGTTTGTCACGCCAAAAAAAAGAGTTGTTATTGCTGCTCAAAGCAATAAGAGGATCTTGGAGTGACGTCGTTGTTTATAGTTTTTCCGCACCGGTCACGTGACCTGAATGCTAGAGAGTTAGCTATTTTTAGACGCTTGGAGAGAGGTTTTACAAAATCAAATGGTCCATTCTTGTTGTGTGGTCGGTTGTACGCCCGCTCGGGCCGATTAAGTTTTTTTCGAATTCTTTTGGAAAAGAACAGCGAACAACGGCCGCGGTAAAGTGGTTGCCCTTTTATGCTGTTACCTTCGGTAAACGTAGAACGGGAGGCCGGGGGGATGAGGGGATAAAAATTCATTAACAAATTTAAGTTTTGCAGCTACTTTCACTGCGGACTTGGTCACTGTGATTATTGATTTTAAACCTTGCATTTTGGTTGCTCATCCCCGCGGCTTCCTGTTCCACGTTTACCGTAAATAACATCATAAAGGGCAACCCGCTTTTAATATGTGGACCACTTTACCGCAACGGCGAAATGCCGGGCCACTTTACCTCTGTGAAAAACGCAAGAAATGGATTTTCACCACGGAGCCTTCTCGCGTGAGGTCCCGGGTTTTCTATGAAGTAAGAATAAATGTCTCCCAGCAGATCTGTGCCAAGACAGAGACCAATGTTTTTTCCCGTCATCTCAGGTCTCATCTGGGCCTTGAATTTTGCTCAGATCGGTCTTAAATATTTATTTTTAGCTTGTCTTTATATCTCCTCTGATCTTCTTGCGTTAAAGTGCTTATATACAGTGCTATTCGCACGCTGAGTCTTTTAAAAGTACTCGTATCCATGTTTCAGTATGTGCCGCTCTGTCTTTTTGCCAGCAGCGAGGGGCACATGCGCATGCGGTTGTGTAAACAAAGATCCTCCGATAGTTTACACACCAGAAAGTCTCGTTCTACCTTTGTTTACACACTGAACTGTAAAGCTACACACCTGAACCTAAGCCACTGAATTATCTCAGCAGTAGTGGCGGTCAACTGATGTAATTTAATTTTAGTCCACTAGATGTCGCCAGAATACTCCAAATCGCAACTGGGGCATGTGAGAGTTGTATGGGTTTATACCCATGGATCTATGATAATAACCAGATTGTGTATTAATAGCTTACAGCTGTCCCACCCATGGGCACAGGGGGCGCCGTGTTAATGCAGACTAAATTCACACGGACTACCCAGAAAAACGTCCCATAGAACTCTATGTAAACTAAAACAGCTCGACCACAGCTGACAGAGAACCTGACAGAGAACCTGACAGAGAACCTGCAGCTTTCATAAAGATCGTGTCCCTTGTCATCCTGAATCTTTTTTCTTTAAATCCACACTTTACTTCCCCAAACTCTGCTCCTTTCCTTCCCGCTCTGACTCCGCTCTTCTGCTGCTCTGATCAACAGCTCTGATTGGTCAAAGCACGACCGAGCCCCTTTTTGCACGTGCATGAAAGCCACACATGCGTTTTTGGCGCAATCCATCATGAGAGATAATCCACTGCACAGAACCGGGAGGACCAGACAATGCCCAAATATAGGCGAGTTCTGTTAATCTCCCGGTCTCCGTGAAGTCCCATGAACCACTGAGCACAAGCCATTCATTTGAATAGGGCGCCATCTTGGATCACCGGGGCTTGCGTGTATACCGCTTGCGCAGAGAGACTCAAATCACACTGTACCTACTGACGTCACTCCAGAGCCAATGGAGAGGCCAGGCACAACATTCAAATGTAGTGCCACCAAGAAGGTAGAGAGAGCGCCACACAGACGGTTTTAGGCTCTAAAGTGGCTCCCGCTCTAGGCTCCTGCTCTGGCTCCTGCTCTGGCTCCTGCACTGGCTCTTGCTCTGGCTCCTGCTCTGGTTCCTGCTCTGGCTCCTGCTCTGGCTCCTGCTCTGGCTCCTGCTCTGGCTCATGCTCTGGCTCCTGCTCTGGCTCCTGCTCTGGTTCCTGCTCTGGCTCATGCTCTGGCTCCTGCTCTGGCTCCTGCTCTGGCTCTTGCTCTGGCTCTTGCTCTGGCTCCTGCTCTGGCTCCTGCTCTGGCTCCTGCTCTTGCTCTGGCTCCTGCTCTGGCTCTTGCTCTGGCTCTTGCTCTGGCTCTTGCTCTGGCTCTTGCTCTGGCTCTTGCTCTGGCTCCTGCTCTGGCTCCTGCTCTGGCTCCTGCTCCGCCTACGCCCCATTCACACCATACTCTAGCCACCACCAGTGCTTGACCCCGGGGGATTTGAGATCATCTTCAGCTGCAATCGATCTCATCGCTGCAAGTGTCACTGCCGAGGTCAATGCGCAAAATAAATAAATCATCCCAACGTATTAATTGTGTCTTTGGTCTCTTCAGATTGAATAATGACTAGAACATGTAGAGATCATTATAGGAAACATATTTATGCTGAAAAAAAGTTGATTTGTTCGAAAAAGATATTTGTCAAAAACACACTGTGTCACATGTCTGTAAAGGAGATGTGTTTGAACATAGAAGCAGTCCTTCACGAGAGCCCTGCAGATGTGGCTTCACACCACTCACACCAGAGACAGAATCAAATGAAAAAGGAAAACCACTGGAGGAGGAACCAGAGCTCTCCTCTGCTTTCACCCGAGCAGCAGCCACTCGCCTGGTGACTCTCTGGGCTTCAGCACATCTGGTCCTCTGGAGGAAGTCATGTACCGCAGCTTTAAACGAGTCTGATCAGGTCTCCTCCTCTTTCCTTGTTTTCTTTCCTTCCTCCTTGTGCAGAGGCGTGGAGCAAGAAATCAAACCAGAGAAAGACCGTACCAGATCTGAACCAGGTCTGAACCAGGACTTGCCCAACCTGGACCTCAGCAACATGTAAGTCCCAAGACCAGGTCTAAACCAGGTCTGAACAGAATGACACTAAAATTCAGAAGTTTGAAAAGTTTTCCCATGACCTAAATGACTCATGTTACTCTGTCCTGTTTTACTACTAACGGACTACAACCAGTACTACTGCTTCTGCTGCTTCTGCTGCTTCTGCTGCTTCTGCCGCTTCTGCCGCTTCTGCCGCTTCTGCCGCTTCTGCCGCTTCTGCTGCTTCTGCCGCTTCTGCCGCTTCTGCCGCTTCTGCCGCTTCTGCCGCTTCTGCCGCTTCTGCCGCTTCTGCCGCTTCTGCTGCTTCTGCCGCTTCTGCCGCTTCTGCCGCTTCTGCCGCTTCTGCCGCTTCTGCTGCTTCTGCTGCTTCTGCTGAACAAAGTTGATCTGTTTTTTTGCTTCTGGAATGTGTGGAATTCCAGAGTTGACAAAACGATGCCATGTGTTTGTGTTACTGACCTCACAGACCCCCGCCCCTTCTGTCTCGCTGCTCTGATTTACAACTTGTTACACTTTTCTGTGAGAACAATGTCGACGTAAGAGTAAAGTCCAGCTGTGTCCATAAACAACTACATACGCACACACACACAGATAGACACACACACAATCACACTCACACAGGAAGACGCACACACAGACAGAGACACAGAGACAGAGACACACACACACATACACAGGGAGACGCACACAGGAAGACGCACACACAGACAGAGAGACACACACACACAGAGACACACACATACACAGGGAGACGCACACACAGACAG
The DNA here is from genome assembly GCA_964034765.1 of Knipowitschia caucasica. NCBI lineage: Eukaryota > Metazoa > Chordata > Actinopteri > Gobiiformes > Gobiidae > Knipowitschia > Knipowitschia caucasica. Next base: position 4,455,758 of record OZ035833.1, read on the forward strand.
ACACACACACACACACACACAGATAGACACACACAGAGACACAGACACAGGGAGACGCACACACGGACAGACGCACACACACACACACACACAGATGATCATTTAAAGTAATCAGAATGTTTACTCTATATCTAAACATTATTGTAAAATGTAAAATTATATATTTATTTGTCTTATTGACTTTTTCTTGTGTTTTCCGTGATTTTTTAACATTGCACTTTAAACTGCTCTGTAAACACATTGTGCTGCTCTGTAAACACATTGTGCTGCTCTGTAAACACATTGTGCTGCTCTGTAAACACATTGTTCTGTACAAATACATTTTGACTGATTGATAAAAAAACACATTCTCAGTTCTCTGCAGCCTGAGGTCTGAGTGTTCTAAATAAAACCACTTCCTGTTCACAAACTTAAAACTGCAAACGCACAGTCTGTCGGAAATCAGTAGATCATCCTCCTGCTTCAGCATCAACTCCCTCATGTGCCGGTCTCGTACGCGATGTCTCGTACAGGATAGTTTTGTACGTGAAGGTCTCGTACACGACGGTCTCGTACACGACAGTCTCGTACGTGACTAAATACTTTTTTTTTCAAAGTGTGTGTGTCTGTGTTTACGTTTGCAGTGTGTAGAACTGTATACTTTGCATTTTAAAGAGCTCATGTGTCTCCTCAGATCTGTGATGTCATAGAGTGCCCGGATCCAAGATGGCGGCTGCGGGGGCCCAGTCGCGGAGCCTCTTCAGGAGCGTCAAGGTTTGTGACTCTGTGTGTCTTTTATTCTCACATACACGCTCAGCCATTGCTCTCCTCTCAGTCCTTTGACCACCACATCTAGCCCTCTCCCTGCGAGCTGGTTTCTCTTTCTCTCAGGTCGCTCTGTGGTCTCTCTGGTCTCTTTGTGGTCTCTCTCTGGTCTCAAGCCCACCATAAGACCCACTTGACGAGTCCCACTGATGACTGCTGTCGTTGTGTCCTTGGGCAAGACACTTAACCCCACTTTGCCTGAAGCCCCCACTGAAAGATCTCAGCTCCTGTGGACCTGCAGGAGGATCAGTGAGGGGCTGGTGCTCTGGGAACTGGGTGCAGCTCTGACTGCTACCCCCCCGACCCAGACATGGATTAAGAGGAAGAAGATGGATGGATCTCTCTGGTCTCTCTCTCTCTGGTCTCTCTCTCTGGTCTCTCTCTCTGGTCTCTCTCTCTGGTCTCTCTCTCTGGTCTCTCTCTCTGGTCTCTCTCTCTCTGGTCTCTCTCTCTGGTCTCTCTGGTCTCTGGTCTCTCTCTGGTCTCTCTCTCTGGTCTCTCTGGTCTCTGGTCTCTCTCTGGTCTCTCTCTCTGGTCTCTCTCTCTGGTCTCTCTCTCTGGTCTCTGGTCTCTCTCTCTGGTCTCTCTCTCTGGTCTCTCTCTCTGGTCTCTGGTCTCTCTCTCTGGTCTCTCTCTCTGGTCTCTGGTCTCTCTCTCTGGTCTCATCCTAATGTGTCTTTCCGTTGTTGTTTCAGTTCTTTGTCCTGTGCCACTCGGTGCTGCAGCTCTCTCAGCTCCTTGTCTCCGGTTACATGAAAAGTTCCATCTCTACCATCGAGCGCCGGTTTGGCCTCTCGAGCCAAAAGGCCGGACTCCTCGCCGCCTTCAACGAGGTCTGGACACCACACACACCTGCAGGGGGGCGCTGTCACTTCCACTGCCATTTTCTAGAACAGGATCCGGAGCACCAGAAGTGACAACCCCCCCCCCCAAAAATGATGGGTCTTTCTCTCTCTCTGGTCTCTGTCTCTGGTCTCTCTCTTTAGTCTCTTTCTGATCTCTTCGGTCTCTAACTTTGATCTCCCTCTCTGGTCTCTCTTTATGGTGTCTGGTCTCTCTCTAGTCACTTTCTGCCCTCTCTCTCTTGTCTCTCTTTCTGGTCTCTCTATGGTCTCTCTCTGGTCACTCTCTGGTTTCTCGTTCTAGTCTCTCTCTGTTCTCTCTCTGGTCTCTCTCTCTCTCTGGTCTCTCGTTCTGGTCTAACTCTGGTCTAACTCTGGTCTGTCTCTGGTCTGTCTCTGGTCTGTCTCTAGTCTCTCTCTGGTCTCTCTCTCTCTCTGGTCTCTCGTTCTGGTCTCTCGTTCTGGTCTGTCTCTGGTCTGTCTCTGGTCTCTCTCTGGTCTCTCTCTGGTCTGTCTCTGGTCTGTAAGTAAGTAAGTTATTATTTATATACCGCCTTTTCACTGCAGATCTGAGTCTCAAAGCGGTTTACAATTGTTAATTTTGGGCATTTGTCTCTCACTCCACACAGAGATGGGAGCGGGGCCAGTACAGGAGGCACATGCCAGAACTATTGGACATATTTTTAGTGGTAGGGGAAACCGGAGTACCCGGAGGAAACCTACGCAGACACGGGGAGAACATGCAAACTCCACTCAGAAAGGCCCTGGTCCGGCCGGGATTCGAACCCAGGACCTTCTTGCTGAGAGGCGAGAGTGCTATCCACTCAGCCACCGTGCCGGTGGCTGAGTCTCTGGTTTCTGGTCTCTGGTTTCTCTCTGGTCTCTCTGGTCTCTCTCTGGTCTCTCTCTGGTCTCTCTCTGGTCTGTCTCTGGTCTCCCTCTGGTCTCCCTCTGGTCTCCCTCTGGTCTCCCTCTGGTCTCCCTCTGGTCTCCCTCTGGTCTCTCTCTGGTCTAAACCCTGTCTCTGGTCTCAGGTGGGGAACACGGTCCTCATCGTCTTCGTCAGTTTTTGTGGCAGTCGCGTTCACCGCCCGCGGTTCATCGCAGGAGGCGCTGCTGTCGCTGCGGGCGCATCTCTGCTCATGACCCTGCCCCACTTCCTGTACGGCCCCTATGAGTACACAGGACCCAACCATGGTGAGTACAGAGAGACCAGAGAGAGAGACCAGAGAGAGAGACCAGAGAGAGAGACCAGAGAGAGAGACCAGAGAGAGAGACCAGAGAGAGAGAGACCAGAGAGAGACCAGAGAGAGAGACCAGAGAGAGAGAGACCAGAGAGAGAGAGACCAGAGAGAGAGACCAGAGAGAGAGACCAGAGAGAGAGAGACCAGAGAGAGAGAGACCAGAGAGAGAGACCAGAGAGAGAGAAGAGAGAGAGAGACCAGAGAGAGAGAGACCAGAGAGAGAGACCACAGAGAGACCACAGAGAGACCAGAGAGAGAGACCACAGAGAGACCACAGAGAGACCAGAGAGAGACCAGAGAGAAACCACAGAGAGAGACCAGAGAGAGAGACCAGAGAGAGAGAGACCAGAGAGAGAGACCAGAGAGAGAGACCAGAGAGACACCAGAGAGAGAGACCAGAGAGAGACCAGAGAGAAACCACAGAGAGAGACCAGAGAGAGAGAGACCAGAGAGAGAGAGACCAGAGAGAGAGACCAGAGAGAGAGACCAGAGAGAGACCAGAGAGAGACCACAGAGAGAGACCAGAGAGAGAGAGACCAGAGAGAGAGACCAGAGAGAGAGAGACCAGAGAGACCACAGAGAGACCAGAGAGAGACCAGAGAGAGACCACAGAGAGAGACCAGAGAGAGAGAGACCAGAGAGAGAGACCAGAGAGAGAGACCAGAGAGAGAGACCAGAGAGAGACCAGAGAGAGACCACAGAGAGAGACCAGAGAGAGAGAGACCAGAGAGAGAGACCAGAGAGAGAGAGACCAGAGAGAGAGACCAGAGAGAGAGAGACCAGAGAGAGAGACCAGAGAGAGAGACCAGAGAGAGGATTTTGCTTTTTGCACAGCTTCACGGCTCGTTACGTTGTCCTTGGTGTGACGTGTGTTGTTCTAGAACCTTCTGAGCGTCCATAATCACTGTACTCTCTCGCTCTCTCTCAGGGGGAAACGGCTCTGGTCTGTGCCTCACCCAGTCCTCCCCCTCCCCTCCTGTGTGTGACGCCCATACCCACAGCGGGCACGAGGGGGCATACCCGCTCCTGCTCCTGGCTCAGCTGCTGCTCGGCATTGGTGCGGTGCCGATCCAACCGTTCGGCATCAGTTACATCGACGACTTCTCCAGCAAACGCAACTCCCCCCTCTACCTCGGTACGCCCCTCCCCCTCTGACCCCCTCCCACCTCTACACCCCCCTACCTCAGTATTCCCTTCCCCCTTCTGGACCAGGACCTGGGTCTGGACCAGGACCTGGGTCTGGACCAGGACCTGGGTGACCCTGTCTGTCTCCTCAGGGATCCTCCTCGCTGTCACCTCCATTGGTCCAGCGCTCGGGTTTATGACCAGCGCCTTCACCCTCAGGCTCTATGTGGACTTCAACTCTGTCAAACCAGGTCAGGACCTGAACCAGGACTGAACCAGGACTGAACCAGGACTGGACTTGAGTAGTATTATGGGCTCTTCGGTTGCTGGGCAGATGTGAGAGTGCCCTGTTTTCTCAGACCAGGTGTCTCTGAAGCCTGGAGACCTGCGCTGGGTCGGGGCCTGGTGGCTCGGGTTCCTGTTGGCGTCTTGTTTACTGCTGCTGACGGCGCTGCCCCTGCTGTTCTTCCCCAGAGAGCTCCCCCCAGAGGTAAGGAGTTACACTACACTTCACACAGACTTTGACTGTACCAGGACCGGAGCAGGACCATAGACTGTATATATTAACGGACAGAGTCACGCCTATCTCCGCCGTTCAAACAAATGGGCCAAAAAATGTGCTCTGCTGGAGCAATCCAAAATGGCCGCGAGTGGTCCCGCCCACAAGACGGGCATGCGTCAGCCGGCGAGAGCTCCATTCATTTAAACGAGAGACTTCAAAAATTCTCAACAACTAAACTAGACTGGTCCAAAACACCCCCCTCAGCACTGACACACATGTGGAACGGAGCCAAGAGCCAACTTTTGGACCATCCTGTAAAGACGTTTTCCAGAGGTCTGAATTAGCCAATGCTAACATATAGCATTGGCTAATTCTTATTCCGGGTCCACCCCCATCGGCCCGGGGTGGTATTGCAGCATGTCAGCGCAAGTCATTTTAGCCACTTTTGAGCCGGGACCCTCCCCCACTGAGCAGGACCAGAGACTCGACCAGGACTGAACCAGGTGTATGTTACAGACGGGGTCTGAAAAGAGTGGAGACGACGTCAAACAGGACAAGAAAAACTCACAAACTTTGGGAATCTTCCTCCGCAGTGAGTCACACACACACACACACACACACACTCACACACACACACACTCACACACTCACACACACACACACACGCACACACCCTCACACACACATTCACACTCACACACACACACAAACAAACTCACACTCACACACACACTCACACACTCACACTCACACACCCACTCACACGCACACACACACACACACACACACACACGCACACACCCTCACACACACACTCACACTCACACACACACACAAACAAACTCACACCCACACAAACTCACACTCACACACCCACTCACACGCACACACACACACGCACTCACACACACACACACACACACACACACACACACACACACAGTTCCCAGTCTACATGTGTGGCTCCTCCCCCAGGCTTTCCTCGGACCGCCCTCCGGACCCTGCGGTCTCCGGTCTACATGTGCGTGGTCTTGGCTCAGGTGAACCTCGCCGCACTGCTCTGCGGACTCGCCACCTTCATGCCCAAGTTCATGGAGCGCCAGTTCAGCCAGAGCACCTCAACCTCCAACATGATGATCGGTAAGTACCAGGACCGGGTCTGGTCTAGGACTGGGCCAGGACCAGACCGGGTCTGGACTGGGTCTAATGCAGTCTACTAGTTTCCCAGTGGGTAAGACTTGACAAATGCTGTTTCCTGTGTACTGTAGGGGGTGTCTCTCTCTCTCCTGTAGGGGGCGTGTCTCCCTCCCTTCTCTCTCTCTCTCTCTCCTGCAAGGGAAGTGTCTCTCTCTCTCCTGTAGGGGGTGTCTCTCTCTCTCTCCTGTGTGGGGTGTCTCTCTCGCTCTCTCTCTCTCCTGTAGGGGGTGTCTCTCTCTCTCTTTCTCTCCTGCAGGAGAAGTGTCTCTCTCTCTCCTGTAAGGGGCGTGTCTCACTCCCCTCTCTCTCTCCTCCAGGGGGCGTGGCTCTGCCCTGCTCGATCCTGGGTATCGTCCTCGGTGGCGTGCTGATGCGGCGTGCGGCGCTCTCCACAGTCGGTGCCGGCAGGATGTGCCTGGTGTCGGTGAGCTTGTGCGTCCTGACCGCGGTGCCGCTGCTGCTGATTGGCTGCTCCAGCAACCCGGTGTATAGGGTTTATCCAGCAGGGGGCGCCAGGTATGTCTCTCTCTCTGGTCTCTCTCTCTGCTCTCTCTCTGGTCTCTCTCTGGTCTCTCTCTGGTCTTTCTTGCTGGTCTCTCTCTCTGGTCTCTCTCTGGTCTCTGCCTGGTCTCTCGCTGGTCTCTCGCTGGTCTCTCTCTGGTCTCTCTCTGGTCTCTCTCTGGTCTTTCTCTGGTCTCTCTCTGGTCTCTCTCTGGTCTCTCTCTGGTCTCTCTCTGGTCTCTCTCTGGTCTCTCGATGGTCTCTCACTGGTCTCTCTCTGGTCTCTCTCTGGTCTCTCTCTGGTCTCTCTGGTCTCTCTCCCTGGTCTCTTTTGTTGTGGTCTGAAAGTTATGTACCACAGCTTTACTTGGTCTGTTCTTCTTTGTGCAGCCCAGTCCCAGACCCGGTCTCTGGTCCGGTTTGTAAATCCTGTCTCTGTCAGGAGGACTGGTTCAACCCGGTCTGTGGTTCTGACAGAGTGGAGTTCAGGTCGCCGTGTCACGCTGGCTGCACGACCCAAGAAAGGGACCAGGAGAGCGGGCGCATTTATGTGAGTCTCCCCCTCCCCAGACACCTCCCCTCCCCAGACGCCTATTATATTTATTTTTTATTTATTTTTTTGAGCATATGTTAAAATGCAAGACATTCAACTCGCAGATTTGATCAATTGCAATAAAAATACACATAGAAATATTGACAGAGTTCAGTCAGAACATGATAAAAATACAATCAGCTTAAATTTGTTTTACAATGTATCACTTCCAACATGAAGAGCAGCAGAAGTTACTATGGTAACACTGTTGTAAGCTCACACCACATCTGCACAATGTTCTCTACGGAGATAATTAAAGTGTACAGATTTATTTGTGGGTCGTTCGAAGCTGCTTGCAGTTTGAATAATTTGTGGTTTATTTTTCAGCGCTACACAAACTGCAGCTGTATCTCTGCGTCCCCCCCGGCCACTCTGAGTCCTGATCCCAGTCCCAGTCCGAGTCTCGCTCCCAGTCTTGGTCCGGACCAGTCCTGGGCCCGTCCTGGTTCCTGTGGGAGTCCGTGTTCACATCTGATCTCTGTCTTCATGGTTTTTGTGGCTCTGACGTGTTTCATCGCCTCCTTCTGCCACACACCGTCCTACATCCTCATCCTCCGGTACGGTACGAGTTCTACGAGTACTATAGCAGTGCCGTAGTACTGCCGTATTACAGCCGCAGTATGGCCGTACTACAACTGCAGTACGGCTGTAGTACTTTTGTACTTCTGTACTACGGCTGTGGTACTTTTGCTGCTCTAGTACTGCTCTAGTACTGCTGTAGTACTGCTGTAGTACTGCTGTTCTACTGCTGTAGTACTGCTGTAGTACTGTTGTAGTACGGCTGTAGTACTGCTGTAGTACGGCTGTGGTACTCGTGCTGCTGTAGTACTGCTGTAGTACTGCTGTTCTACGGCTGTAGTACTGCTGTAGTACAGCTGTAGTACGGCTGTGGTACTTGTGCTGCTGTAGTACTGCTGTAGTCCTGCTGTAGTACTGCTGTTCTACGGCTGTAGTACTGCTGTAGTACGGCTGTGGTACTTGTGCTGCTGTAGTGTCTTTCTGAGTGGTTTTTGTCGCAGGTCGGTGCCAGTGGACGACAAATCGTTTGCTGTTGGGCTTCAGTACATGTTCTTCAGAGTCCTGGGTGAGGAACATGTGATCATCAGGACACACCCCTCTGATAGGACACGCCCCTCTGATAGGGCACGCCCCTCTCTAATAGGACACACCCCTCTGATAGGACACACCCCTCTCTGAGAGAACCCACCCCGTGTGAGCACACGGCCCCCTCTTTAAGTGGACACGCCTCCTTTAACCACCCTTATAGGACACGCCCCCTTTGATATATATTTGCATCACTGTCCTCTAATGTGAGCTTAGCATAGCTAATGCTAAACAAAACACCTGTTTTCATTCTATTCGCAGAACATTAGCATAACATTATATTAACATGTTAACATGTGTCTCCATGGTGACAGCCTTTTTGTTTGTTACATGTGTCTCCGTGGTAACAGCCTTCATGCCCGGCCCAGTTCTCTACGGCAAAGTCATTGACACCACATGTCTGCTCTGGGGCAAGAAATGCAACCGGCTCACTTCCTGTTTGTACTATGACATGGATCTTTTCAGAACCAGGTGTGAACCAGGACCGGACCAGGACGGACCAAACAAAGACCAAGACCAGACCATGGTCAGACCAGAACCACAACCACGTCAGGACTGCCCAAGTGAGGACTCGGGTTGGGACAATTTGAGAAATGGTAAAACAGCAACAGTCCCAGTGCAGAGCCCTGAGGGACACCATGCAGGACTCAGAGACTGTATTAGGAACACAAGACCAGGAGTCAGACTGTACTCAGAACACAGGTCCAGGACTGACTCAGGTCTGTTCTTTGCAGGTTCCTTGGTCTTCAGCTGGTTTTCTTCTGTGGGTCCTTATTCTGTTTCCTGCTGATGGTTTGGATCCAGAGACGAAAACAAAAACAAGAAAAGAAAACCAGATACGAACTTACGGAGCAGACACCAGGACTGAGCTAGGTCTGAACCTAAACCGTAACTTTATAAACGGCACATTTTACAGCATAAAGAACAAATATTGTACTCTTTTATTAGTCCAGATGCCATTTCCTGATGAGTGGGAAGCACCACCCCCTCTATAAAAGGGTGATCTCACACTTGTAAACCTTGTGTAACGTGTTTGTTTCCTGTGGATATTGTTGATAAATGATCTTAAACAGATAAGTTTGACTGTGGCCACATCTGCCCTGGGGCAGCCAGGCTGAAGCCATCGTCCATTCTATTATCCATTATAACAATCGACCGTTTACAGATGGACTTGACTTTTATGTAAGACGCACAAAACTAATGAAGTCCAAACAAATACCCATGTCTCCAGCTAGCTTATGTTCTTCCACATTTAGGCTAACACTATGGTGATGTCACACTATGCACTTCTAATTTGAGTTCTGTCGTTTCTGAGATTTTCATACAATCTCTGGGGCAGTCTTATGTCCGACTGCAGGACTTTAAAACTTGATGTACAGAACTGAATCACTAACACTCTGAGGAAACAAAAGCAGATGTGCCTGAAGTTAATGAGGGAGGTGTAGGGTGTGTCGCCTGTTAAAAAACTCTGAATAAATCTGCACAGTATTCTACACTCTGTTGTGACTTGTGTGTAGCCACATCTGCAGAGGGCTCAGGGGCAGGACCAGGACAGTACCAAAGCTCCAGTAGAGGTTACTGTGGAATCCGCCCCCCACCCACGTCAAGGAAGCAGACAGTCTCTGGGTCATTCTCTGTAACCGGTGCCTTTTGTGTCCCAGAGGTTTAACGCAAAGATTAAAACATAAAGTAACCAATAAAATGAATTTTAACCAAGAAATAGAAAGAAAGATGTGTATTTTTATAGAACACAAGGAATGATTTGAAAAAATAAAACACATTATTCACATTTGTATGAGTCGCTGAGTATCAGATGCAGAGGAAGATTCATGTCCCCAGAGACCACAGGTACTTTTTCATTCAGTCTAAAACATATATGAATTACCATTAACCCAATTTTTTCTGCTAATATAATCATTTACCTTCTGCTCTGACTAAAATAAAAGAAAACTGAAAAGAATTTATGGTTTTTTTTCATGAAATGGTACTTTGTAGTCCTGTCCCCCAAGTTTGTTCAACCCCGTAACGGCATTTTCCACACTTTTTGAAAATAATGGTTCAGTCCAACAAACTCAACCTTCACAAAGTTACTCAAGTCTTTTCAAGGTCATGCTGTAAACAAAGGTCATTATTAGCATAAATATTTAACCCCATTTCATTTTTGTTGTTGTGAGATTGACATCGTCAAGCTCAACCTTTCAACTGTTACACAGATAAACGATATTTAGATATTGTTTAGGAAGAATCAAACAACTGTGTGAAAAAGTATCAATGTCATAATTTCCAAATGCCATGTGGTGCTAGCATGTTTGCTAACATGTTTGCTAACATGTTTGCTAACATGTTTGCTAACATGGGAAATATGGCTACTTTTAACTGGAATCTTCAACCCCGTAACAAAATGAATGGCAAATTCCTAGTAATATTTGGTATTCCATGTCTAAGGTGGGAGACAGTATTTTACCAGAGGTTCAAATACTCCTTTGTCAAATGCTATGTTCAGAAATGCAATAATTTTTGGTCATTTTTCAAAATTCTGAGGACCCAAAAGGCATCCAGAATCACCCGCCTACATCCCAGGCCAGGATTCAATCAGTCCTCGATAATTCAACAAATGTTAGGTAAGACTTAGAAATACAACATTAATAAAAACAGATAGTCAGTGATGCAGGATACAGAGACCCCTGCTGGAGAGGTCTGGTAACAGCACTATCCTCTCTACTTTCTACATCATTATGACTTCAGCTTCTGTCTGTCAGCTGTCCCATTATCAGTCATCGTCCTGTTTCATGATGACGGGACCCCTGAATCTGACCTCCTGCATCTGCACTTTTGTCTTGTGGGGTTCACCTTCCTCCCCGACTGGGAGCCGGCTCATTCCTGTATCATGTGGCCTTGGTCCTCGGTCTAGTCTCAGTCCTGGATCTAGAGCCTGTCCGTCTGTGGGAGCGAATCTGGTTTTTCACTTTTTCCCTCTGGGTTTCTCAGTTCTCCTCTGATGCAGGAGGGTTTGATCCGCGGTGGTCGTTCCGCTCCCTCTGGACCATTGGCTTCTGTGTGTTTGTTTTTATTACATTTCCTGTTTTCCAACTGATTGATTCTTTGATCTGTCGTTGGTGAATCATCAACTTCCTCTGAGATGATTGCTGTTATGATTTAGGACGAGACACAAATACATTGCCTTATATTAGTACCAGGCACTTCACTCTGAGGTCACTTACTAAGAAGTGACAGGACAGAAATGTTGAAACCAGAGTCTGACTCGACAAACTCACTTCCTCAAAGTCTCAAAGGGAAATGAGTGAATGAGTGAAATGAGTGAAAAACTAGAGTTCAGACCCAGGTCTTAAAGAGAGAATTGTGAAATTGTGCAGAGGTTTCCTGGACACAGGTCACCACAACATGAATAAGTAGCCGTAAAATCCTCACACACATACTTTCTAACCACCTGAACTCACGACTGCTGAAGTGAGAGACCAGAGATATCAAACATTTTGGTTGTAGGTCTGAGTGCTGCTGCAGCTGTCAAAAGTCGTGCACACACTGCAAAATGCAACTGAGGTCACTGAGCAGGCTATGGGAGAGAGAGCGAGCGGGACCAGAGAGAAACCAGAGAAATAGAGATAGACCAGAGAGAGAGACTTTAAATAAAAGGTATCTACCATGCTAAACTAACGGTTATATGATGTCACTGGATTATACACAGTAAAAGGCGATGAGAAGCAGACTGAGAAAGTTCATGATTTTATTCCAAACAAATAAACAATATATATTTACAATAAGTACATCACAGTAGAACAGTCTGATGGTGGGACATTGTCCACCACCTCAGAGCACATGTCCTCAGCTCTGCTTGTCCTTCGGCCCTGTCCTCAGCAGGGTTCTGTACAGCCTGATGAAGCAGTAGGTCACTCCCAGGCTGCAGTACACTGATGTGAGCAGCAGGGGGAGGAAGGGCAGGCGTGAGCTCAGAGAGGACAGAGGCAGCAGCAGCTCACAGCTCACACAGAGCAGAGGAAGAAGGAGCAGGAAGCAGCGCTCAGGGAGAGACAGGAGCCCAGGCCTGAGAACACAGGTGTAACACAGGTGTAATATGAGGTCTGTAACACAGGTGTAATGTGAGGTCTGTAACACAGGTGTAATATGAGGTCTGTAACACAGGTGTAATGTGAGGTCTGTAACACAGGTGTAATGTGAGGTCTGTAACACAGGTGTAATGTGAGGTCTGTAACACAGGTGTAATGTGAGGTCTGTAACACAGGTGTAATGTGAGGACTGTAACACAGGTGTAATGTGAGGACTGTAACACAGGTGTAATGTGAGGACTGTAACACAGGTGTAATGTGAGGTCTGTAACACAGGTGTAATGTGAGGTCTAATAGGGCTTTCAGACCGCCAACGCTGAAACACTGAAGCCCCGCTCACCAGACGCGCATTCTCTAGTTTTCAGACGCAGAGGACTTCACACCAGAACGTCCTGACGCGAGCCGGAAGTACCGGAAGTAGCCGGCCGGCTCTGATGCTAACAGAGCTATGCTAGCGGCTTCTTGTGTACAGATCTTCTCCAATATGCAGCTTTGCAGCGTGTCTTTGCTCACAGACATTCCACGGGCTTTATACAACAGCAGTATGTGTTCACGGAGGTGCGCCATACGTTTTTTCATATTATTAAACAGTATTTCCGCATCGGTGAACACACTCTAAGCAGTTGCATAAAGTCACGGGAGCATGACAACGCATATTTTCACAAGCACAGAGTCCCCCATTGTCAACCCTGGTTTGAGTTCTGGTGAAGTCTGGTGTGGGTCCTGTTTTGGCTGTTTACAGTATTTTCAGTCTGCTCGCTCAGTCCGCTAATGTCCCCGTGACCACTTTGCTGCTCTCTGATTGGTTGTTGCACAAACGTCCCAAGGAAAGGATGAGCAGAATCCATCTCCTGTGGGCGTTGTTTTTTCGCTCCTGCTCCTCCCTTTTCACTTTCCCGCCAAGTCCGTGCGTCATTATTGAACAGTCCGTGCGTGCGTGCAGAGAAGTCTGTGCGTTGTGACGGGCGAACGCGCGCCACCATAGACTTTGCATTGAAACCCGACGCAACGCATGATCCGGTCTGAAAGTACCATAACACAGGTGTAATGTGAGGTCTGTAACACAGGTGTAATGTGAGGTCTGTAACACAGGTGTAATGTGAGGTCTAACACAGGTGTAATGTGAGGTCTAACACAGGTGTAATGTGAGGTCTAACACAGGTGTAATGTGAGGTCTGTAACACAGGTGTAATGTGAGGTCTGTAACACAGGTGTAATGTGAGGTCTGTAACACAGGTGTAATGTGAGGTCTGTAACACAGGTGTAATGTGAGGTCTGTAACACAGGTGTAATGTGAGTCTGTGACACAGGTGTAATGTGAGTCTGTGACACAGGTGTAATGTGAGTGTGTGACACAGGTGTAATGTGAGTCTGTGACACAGGTGTAATGTGAGGTCTAACACAGGTGTAATGTGAGTCTATGACACAGGTGTAATGTGAGTCTGTGACACAGGTGTAATGCGAGTGTGACACAGGTGTAATGTGAGGTCTGTAACACAGGTGTAATGTGAGTCTGTGACACAGGTGTAATGTGAGTCTGTGACACAGGTGTAATGTGAGTGTGACACAGGTGTAATGTGAGGTCTAGCACAGGTGTAATGTGAGGTCTGTGACACAGGTGTAATGTGAGTCTGTGACACAGGTGTAATGCGAGTGTGACACAGGTGTAATGTGAGGTCTGTAACACAGGTGTAATGTGAGTCTGTGACACAGGTGTAATGCGAGTGTGACACAGGTGTAATGTGAGGTCTGTAACACAGGTGTAATGTGAGTCTGTGACACAGGTGTAATGTGAGGTCTGTAACACAGGTGTAATGTGAGTCTGTGACACAGGTGTAATGTGAGTCTGTGACACAGGTGTAATGTGAGTGTGACACAGGTGTAATGTGAGGTCTAACACAGGTGTAATGTGAGGTCTGTGACACAGGTGTAATGTGAGTCTGTGACACAGGTGTAATGTGAGTCTGTGACACAGGTGTAATGTGAGTCTGTGACACAGGTGTAATGTGAGTCTAACACAGGTGTAATGTGAGGTCTGTGACACAGGTGTAATGTGAGTCTGTGACACAGGTGTAATGTGAGTCTGTGACACAGGTGTAATGTGAGTCTGTGACACAGGTGTAATGTGAGGTCTAACACAGGTGTAATGTGAGTCTGTGACACAGGTGTAATGTGAGTGTGACACAGGTGTAATGCGAGTGTGACACAGGTGTAATGTGAGGTCTGTAACACAGGTGTAATGTGAGTCTGTGACACAGGTGTAATGTGAGGTCTGTAACACAGGTGTAATGTGAGGTCTAACACAGGTGTAATGTGAGTCTGTGACACAGGTGTAATGTGAGTCTGTGACACAGGTGTAATGTGAGGTCTGTAACACAGGTGTAATGTGAGTCTGTGACACAGGTGTAATGTGAGGTCTAACACAGGTGTAATGTGAGTCTGTGACACAGGTGTAATGTGAGTCTGTGACACAGGTGTAATGTGAGGTCTGTAACACAGGTGTAATGTGAGTCTGTGACACAGGTGTAATGTGAGGTCTAACACAGGTGTAATGTGAGGTCTTTAACACAGGTGTAATGAGAGTCTGTGACACAGGTGTAATGTGAGTCTGTGACACAGGTGTAATGCGAGTCTGTGACACAGGTGTAATGCGAGTCTGTGACACAGGTGTAATGTGAGGTCTAACACAGGTGTAATGTGAGTCTGTGACACAGGTGTAATGTGAGGTCTAACACAGGTGTAATGTGAGTCTGTGACACAGGTGTAATGTGAGGTCTAACACAGGTGTAATGTGAGTCTGTGACACAGGTGTAATGTGAGTCTGTGACACAGGTGTAATGTGAGGTCTGTAACACAGGTGTAATGTGAGGTCTGTAACACAGGTGTAATGTGAGGTCTGTAACACAGGTGTAATGTAAGGTCTGTAACACAGGTGTAATGTGAGGTCTTTAACACAGGTGTAATGTGAGTCTGTGACACAGGTGTAATGCGAGTCTGTGACACAGGTGTAATGCGAGTCTGTGACACAGGTGTAATGCGAGTCTGTGACACAGGTGTAATGTGAGTCTGTGACACAGGTGTAATGTGAGTGTGTGACACAGGTGTAATGTGAGTCTGTGACACAGGTGTAATGTGAAGTCTGTGACACAGGTGTAATGTGAGGTCTGTGACACAGGTGTAATGTGAGTCTGTGACACAGGTGTAATGCGAGTCTGTGACACAGGTGTAATGCGAGTCTGTGACACAGGTGTAATGTGAGTCTGTGACACAGGTGTAATGTGAGTGTGTGACACAGGTGTAATGTGAGTCTGTGACACAGGTGTAATGTGAGGTCTAACACAGGTGTAATGTGAGTCTGTGACACAGGTGTAATGTGAGTCTGTGACACAGGTGTAATGCGAGTGTGACACAGGTGTAATGTGAGGTCTGTAACACAGGTGTAATGTGAGTCTGTGACACAGGTGTAATGTGAGTCTGTGACACAGGTGTAATGTGAGTGTGACACAGGTGTAATGTGAGGTCTAACACAGGTGTAATGTGAGGTCTAACACAGGTGTAATGTGAGTCTGTGACACAGGTGTAATGTGAGTCTGTGACACAGGTGTAATGTGAGTCTGTGACACAGGTGTAATGTGAGTCTGTGACACAGGTGTAATGTGAGTCTGTGACACAGGTGTAATGTGAGGTCTAACAGGTGTAATGTGAGTCTGTGACACAGGTGTAATGCGAGTGTGACACAGGTGTAATGTGAGGTCTGTAACACAGGTGTAATGTGAGTCTGTGACACAGGTGTAATGCGAGTGTGACACAGGTGTAATGTGAGGTCTGTAACACAGGTGTAATGTGAGTCTGTGACACAGGTGTAATGTGAGGTCTGTAACACAGGTGTAATGTGAGTCTGTGACACAGGTGTAATGTGAGTCTGTGACACAGGTGTAATGTGAGTGTGACACAGGTGTAATGTGAGGTCTAACACAGGTGTAATGTGAGGTCTGTGACACAGGTGTAATGTGAGTCTGTGACACAGGTGTAATGTGAGTCTGTGACACAGGTGTAATGTGAGTCTGTGACACAGGTGTAATGTGAGGTCTAACACAGGTGTAATGTGAGTCTGTGACACAGGTGTAATGTGAGTCTGTGACACAGGTGTAATGCGAGTGTGACACAGGTGTAATGTGAGGTCTGTAAACACAGGTGTAATGTGAGTCTGTGACACAGGTGTAATGTGAGGTCTGTAACACAGGTGTAATGTGAGGTCTAACACAGGTGTAATGTGAGTCTGTGACACAGGTGTAATGTGAGTCTGTGACACAGGTGTAATGTGAGTCTGTGACACAGGTGTAATGTGAGGTCTGTAACACAGGTGTAATGTGAGTCTGTGACACAGGTGTAATGTGAGGTCTAACACAGGTGTAATGTGAGTCTGTGACACAGGTGTAATGTGAGTCTGTGACACAGGTGTAATGTGAGGTCTGTAACACAGGTGTAATGTGAGTCTGTGACACAGGTGTAATGTGAGGTCTAACACAGGTGTAATGTGAGTCTGTGACACAGGTGTAATGTGAGGTCTAACACAGGTGTAATGTGAGGTCTTTAACACAGGTGTAATGAGAGTCTGTGACACAGGTGTAATGTGAGTCTGTGACACAGGTGTAATGTGAGGTCTGTAACACAGGTGTAATGCGAGTCTGTGACACAGGTGTAATGTGAGGTCTAACACAGGTGTAATGTGAGTCTGTGACACAGGTGTAATGTGAGGTCTAACACAGGTGTAATGTGAGTCTGTGACACAGGTGTAATGTGAGGTCTAACACAGGTGTAATGTGAGTCTGTGACACAGGTGTAATGTGAGTCTGTGACACAGG
The DNA here is from genome assembly GCA_964034765.1 of Knipowitschia caucasica. Lineage (NCBI taxonomy): Eukaryota > Metazoa > Chordata > Actinopteri > Gobiiformes > Gobiidae > Knipowitschia > Knipowitschia caucasica. The sequence goes on from OZ035833.1 coordinate 4,472,619, forward strand.
TGTAATGTGAGGTCTGTAACACAGGTGTAATGTGAGGTCTGTAACACAGGTGTAATGTGAGGTCTGTAACACAGGTGTAATGTAAGGTCTGTAACACAGGTGTAATGTGAGGTCTTTAACACAGGTGTAATGTGAGGTTACAGGCGTAATGTGAAGTCTGTGACACAGGTGTAATGTGAGGTCTGTGACACAGGTGTAATGTGAGTCTGTGACACAGGTGTAATGCGAGTCTGTGACACAGGTGTAATGTGAGGTCTAACACAGGTGTAATGTGAGTCTGTGACACAGGTGTAATGTGAGGTCTAACACAGGTGTAATGTGAGGTCTAACACAGGTGTAATGTGAGGTCTAACACAGGTGTAATGTGAGTCTGTGACACAGGTGTAATGTGAGGTCTTTAACACAGGTGTAATGTGAGTCTGTGACACAGGTGTAACTCCTGGACACTCACCCGTGCAGCTTGTGCAGAGCGCTGAAGGAGAACACAGAGAAGAGCAGCATCAGCAGCAGCTTCAGCGGAAACTCTGAACGAGCAGAACAAGCAAACAGGGTTCACAAAGGGCCCTGTTCTTAAAGCTGGCGTATGTAACTTCAGTCTCATGAGTAACACATGTTTAAAGCTGGGATATGTGACTTTAACAAAAACAATGTAGTTGGTCCAACAGAAAGTCTCAGACCACAACATGCCGTCTTCATCCATTGTGTGAGAAAGAACCCTGTGAGTCACTATTTGCCTCTTTGGGCAGAGCTGTTTTACCTGCAGCAGTGAAGATGAGCGGGAACAGGGAGTAGTGTCCTGTCGTGGCCAATAGCAGAAAGATCCCAGCATCCTCTCTGCTCTGCACGGCAAGTAGGCTGCCAGTGGGGGACATTAGACATGAACACACACGTGTATGTGTATGTGTGTATGTGTGTATGTGTGTATGTGTATGTGTATGTGTATGTGTATGTGTATGTGTATGTGTGTGTGTGTGTGTGTGTGTGTGTGTGTGTGTGTGTGTGTGTGTGTGTGTGTGTATGTGTATGTGTATGTGTGTGTGTGTGTGTGTGTGTGTATGTGTGTGTATATGTGTATGTGTGCGTGTGTGTGTGTTTCAGTAGCGGCACCAGGTTTGCAATAATGGGTAGGCCTGCAGATTAGTAAGTAGGCCTAATTCGCTCGCAAACTACAAGGGGTAGTTGGAAATGGGGTTTCAAAGAATATGGTTCACACACATCCACACATGCACACACGAACGCACGCTAACACACATGCACACACGAACGCACGCTAACACACATGCACACACGAACGCACGCTAACACACATGCACACACGAACGCACGCTAACACACATGCACACACGCTAACACACATGCACACACGCTAACACACATGCACACACAAACGCACGCTAACACACATGCACACACGCTAACACACATGCACACACGAACGCACGCTAACACACATGCACACACGCTAACACACATGCACACACGCTCGCACACATGCACACACGCTAACACACATGCACACACGCTCGCACACATGCACACACGCTAACACACATGCACACACGCACGCACACATGCACACACGCTCGCACACATGCACACACGCACGAACACATGCACACACGCTCGCACACATGCACACACGCTAACACACATGCACACACGCACGCACACACGCTAACACACATGCACACACGCTCGCACACATGCACACACGCTCGCACACATGCACACACGCTAACACACATGCACACACGCACGCACACACGCTAACACACATGCACACACGCTCGCACACATGCTCGCACACAGGCACACACGCTAACACACATGCACACACGCTCGCACACATGCACACATGCTCGCACACAGGCACACACGCTAACACACATGCACACACGCACGCACACACGCTAACACACATGCACACATGCTCGCACACAGGCACACACGCTAACACACATGCACACACGCTCGCACACATGCACACACGCTAACACACATGCACACACGCTAACACACATGCTAACACGCTCGCACACATGCACACACGCTAACACACATGCACACACGCTCGCACACATGCACACACGCTAACACACATGCACACACGCACGCACACACGCTAACACACATGCTAACACACACGCTAACACACATGCACACACGCTCGCACACATGCACACACGCTAACACACACGCTCGCACACTTTACCTCATTAGTGCGAGTCTTGCCTGACTGCGCTCTTCTCTTCTGGGACCTACGAGGCTGGACCTCTGGCTCCTCTACCTCACGAAGTTCACGCTGAACTTTCTTAAAACTAAAATGAAAAAGGCTGCTCTGTTGTGAATGTTTTGAGAGCGTTGTCAATCTTTAAGACGAGTAATAGCTGCTTGTTCTCGGGGAACGAGCTTCGTGCTGTTTGATATGATCATGCAGATTATTGGACAAAAGTGTTCAGCCAATAAACAGAACTATATTTCTATATATATATATATATATATATATATATATATATATATATATATATAAGGGGACGTGATGACGCTCAGGGGTTACATTTTCTAAAAACATTAGAACGCAACATTTAGGCGATAATTTGTGTATAATAATAACAATATTTAAATTATGACTTATAAATAAAAAAGGCTTATGACTTGAGAGGCGAGGAACAAATTTTAGTAGCCCAAGAAAAAAAAACTGGTAGGCACCGGCCTACCCAGGCCTATCCAGGCCTATCCAGGCCTACCCAGACCTATCCAGGCCTATCCAGACCTATCCAGGCCTACCCAGACCTATCCAGGCCTACCCAGAGTATCCCTGGCGCCGCGGCTGGTGTGTGTATGTACAGTGGAGCAAAAAAGTATTTAGTCAGCCACCAATTGTGCAAGTTCTCCCAGTTAAAATAATGACAGGTCTGTAATTTTCATCATAGGTTCACTTCAACTGTGAGAGACAGAATGTGAAGACATTTTTTTTAATTATGGTGGAAAATAAGTTTTTGGTCAATAACAAAAATTCAACTCAATACTTTGTAATATAACCTTTGTTGGCAATAACAGAGGTCAAATGATTACTATAGGTCTTCACCAGGTTTTTCACACACAGTAGCTGGTATTTTGGCCCATTCCTCCATGTTTCGGGGCTGTCGCCGAGCAACACAGACTTTCAACTCACTCCACATATTTTCAATGGGGTTGAGGTCTGGAGACTGGCTATCTCACGATACATGGCCACATTAATTCTTCCCTTTACACAGATCAGTCGTCCTGTCCCCTTAGCAGAAAAACAGCCCCAAAGCATGACGTTTCCACCCCCATGCTTCACAGTAGGTATGGTGTTCTTGGGATGCAACTCAGTATTCTTCTTCCTCCAAACACGAAGAGTTGAGTTTATACCAAACAGTTCTACTTTGGTTTAATATGACCACATGACATTCTCCCAATCCTCTGCTGTATCATCCATGTGCTCTGTGGCAAACTTCAGACGGGCCTGGACATGCACTGGCTTCAGCAGGGGGACACGTCTGGCACTGCAGGATTTGATTCCCTGTCGTCGTAGTGTGTTACTGATGGTAACCTTTGTTACTTTGGTCCCAGCTCTCTGCAGGTCATTCACCAGGTCCCCCCGTGTGGTTCTGGGATTTTTGATCACCGTTCTCATGATCATTTTGACCCCACGGGATGAGATCTTGCGTGGAGCCCCAGATCGAGGGAGATTATCAGTGGTCTTGTATGTCTTCCATTTTCTGATAATTGCTCCCACAGTTGATTTGTTCACACCCAGCTGCTTGTCTATTGTAGATTCACTCTTCCCAGTCTGGTGCAGGTCTACAATTCTTTTCCTGGTGTCCTTCGACAGCTCTTTGGTCTTGGCCATAGTGGAGTTTGGAGTCTAACTGTTTGAGGCTGTGGACAGGTGTCTTTTATACAGATAAGTTCAAACAGGTGCCATTAATACAGGTAACAGGTGGAGGACAGAAGAGCTTCTTAAAGAAGAAGTTACAGGTCTGTGAGAGCCTGAGATATTCCTTGTTTGAAGTGACCAAATACTTATTTTCCACCATAATTTACAAATAAATTCTTTAAAAGTCCTACAATGTGAATTCCTGGATTTTTTTTTTCACATTCTGTCTCTCACAGTTGAAGTGAACCTATGATGAAGATTACAGACCTCTGTCATTATTTTAAGTGGGAGAACTTGCACAATCAGTGGCTGACTAAATACTTTTTTGCCCCACGGTATGTACTGTAAATGAATGCGTGTGTATGTATGTGTATGTATGTACTGTATATGAATGTGTGTGTGTGTTTGACCTGAGGGGCAGGATGGCGATCAGCACGGCCTTCTCATGGACGTGCCATCCAAACATGAAGGAGGCGAGCGCACACAGCACCACAGCTCGCAGGAACGAGAGCGAGTGACGAGGACGAGACACGAGACACAAGACTGAGGGCTGAGGAGAGACCAGCACTGAGCCAGGACTGGGCCAGGACTGAGCCAGGACTGAGCCAAGACTGAGCCAGGACTGAGCCAAGACTGAGCCAGGACTGAGCCAAGACTGAGCCAGGACTGAGCCAGGACTGAGCCAGGACTGAGCCAGGACTGAGCCAGGACTGAGCCAGGACTGAGCCAGGACTGAGCCAGGACTGAGCCAAGACTGAGCCAGGACTGAGCCAGGACTGAGCCAGGACTGAGCCAGGACTGAGCCAGGACTGAACCAGGACTGAACCAGGACTGAACCAGGTCCAAAGCAGGTTTAACACAGGTCTAAAGAAGGACTAAAGCAGGTCTAAAGCAGGTCTAAAGCAGGTCTAAAGCAGGTCTAACAGGTCTAAAGCAGGTCTAAAGCAGGTCTAAAGCAGGAATAAAGCCGGCCTCACCAGCAGGGCCAGTGCGGTGCAGATCAGAGTCACCGCTGGAGACACTGAGGGCAGAACCGTGTGGTGAAACTCCTGGACCAAACCTCCGGTCATGGAGGCTCGAGGAGAGGAGTCCAGGAGCCTGAGGCGAAGACCTGCACACAACATCTGAGTTAGAGCAGGACGAGAGGAGAGCAGGATGAAGGACGAGATCAGGATGAGAGAGGAGAGCAGGATGAGAGAGGAGAGAAGGATGAGAGAGGAGAGAAGGATGAGATTAGGAGAGAGGAGAGAAGGATGAGAGAGGAGAGCAAGAGGAGATCGAGATGAGAGGAGATCGAGATTAGAGGAGATGGAGATGAGATCAGGATGAGAGAGATCGAGATGAGAGGAGAGCAGGATGAGATCGAGATGAGAGATGAGATCAGGATGAGAGAGATCGAGATGAGAGAGGAGATCGAGATGAGAGAGGAGATCAGGATGAGAGAAGGATGAGAGAGGATATCGAGATGAGAGAGGAGATCAGGATGAGAGAAGGATGAGAGAGGAGATCGAGATAAGAGAGGAGAGAAGGATGAGAGACAAGATCAGGACGAAATATGAGAGCAGGATGAGATAAGATCAGACTGAGATGAGATCAGAACGAGATGAGATCAGAACGAGATGAGATCAGAACGAGATGAGATCAGGACGGGGTGTGGCCCTTGCCCAGTGCGGTGAGGCCCTTGTCGGCCGCGGTGTACAAGGCCCAGGCGTTCGGGGCCCAGTAGGCGTGGCACAGGCCGCGTTTAAACGGGAACAGACGGGACAAGACCTGAGGCAGCTGTCCCTGAACAGAGACAATGATAAGGGTCACAGTGAATAGATGTGTTTGGAGCGAGGTTTGGAAGTGTGGGAGAGGGTCAGTGTGTTGCAAAGGTCAGGGGGAAGGGTGTTCCATGGTGACAAGGAACAAGGAAGAACCTTGGAGGAGGAGGAGAGGAGGGAGCGGGCAGGTGTGCTGATGTGGAGGAACTCGGGGAAGTTCGGAGGGGCGAGGTGGTGGATGGCTTTGTAAGTGAGGAGCAGGATTTTGTACTGAATGCAGTGGGTGATGGAAGCCAGGACAGGCATGATGTAGTCGTTTCAGGACAGGGTTGATGTGGTCGTTTCAGGACAGGGGTGATGTAGTCGTTTCAGGACAGGGGTGATGTGGTCGTTTCAGGACAGGGGTGATGTGGTCGTTTCAGGACAGGCATGATGTGGTCGTTTCAGGACAGGCATGATGTGGTCGTTTCAGGACAGGCACGATGTGGTCGTTTCAGGACAGGCATGATGTGGTCGTTTCAGGACAGGGGTGATGTGGTCGTTTCAGGACAGGCATGATGTAGTCGTTTCAGGACAGGGTTGATGTGGTCGTTTCAGGACAGGGGTGATGTAGTCGTTTCAGGACAGGGGTGATGTGGTCGTTTCAGGACAGGGGTGATGTGGTCGTTTCAGGACAGGCATGATGTGGTCGTTTCAGGACAGGCACGATGTGGTCGTTTCAGGACAGGCATGATGTGGTCGTTTCAGGACAGGCACGATGTGGTCGTTTCAGGACAGGCACGATGTGGTCGTTTCAGGACAGGGTTGATGTGGTCGTTTCAGGATAGGGGTGATGTGGTCGTTTCAGGACAGGCATGATGTGGTCGTTTCAGGACAGGCATGATGTGGTCGTTTCAGGACAGGGGTGATGTGGTCGTTTCAGGACAGGCGTGATGTGGTCGTTTCAGGACAGGGGTGATGTGGTCGTTTCAGGACAGGGGTGATGTGGTCGTTTCAGGACAGGCATGATGTGGTCGTTTCAGGACAGGCATGATGTGGTCGTTTCAGGACAGGCACGATGTGGTCGTTTCAGGACAGGCATGATGTGGTCGTTTCAGGACAGGGGTGATGTGGTCGTTTCAGGACAGGCATGATGTAGTCGTTTCAGGACAGGGTTGATGTGGTCGTTTCAGGACAGGGGTGATGTGGTCGTTTCAGGACAGGCATGATGTGGTCGTTTCAGGACAGGCACGATGTGGTCGTTTCAGGACAGGCACGATGTGGTCGTTTCAGGATAGGGGTGATGTAGTCGTTTCAGGACAGGCATGATGTGGTCGTTTCAGGACAGGCACGATGTGGTCGTTTCAGGACAGGCATGATGTGGTCGTTTCAGGACAGGCATGATGTGGTCGTTTCAGGACAGGGGTGATGTGGTCGTTTCAGGACAGGCGTGATGTGGTCGTTTCAGGACAGGCATGATGTGGTCGTTTCAGGACAGGCACGATGTGGTCGTTTCAGGACAGGCACGATGTGGTCGTTTCAGGACAGGGTTGATGTGGTCGTTTCAGGACAGGGGTGATGTGGTCGTTTCAGGATAGGGGTGATGTGGTCGTTTCAGGACAGGCATGATGTGGTCGTTTCAGGATAGGGGTGATGTGGTCGTTTCAGGACAGGCATGATGTGGTCGTTTCAGGACAGGCATGATGTGGTCGTTTCAGGACAGGCGTGATGTGGTCGTTTCAGGACAGGGGTGATGTGGTCGTTTCAGGACAGGCGTGATGTGGTCGTTTCAGGACAGGCGTGATGTGGTCGTTTCAGGACAGGGGTGATGTGGTCGTTTCAGGACAGGCGTGATGTGGTCGTTTCAGGACAGGCATGATGTGGTCGTTTCAGGACAGGCACGATGTGGTCGTTTCAGGACAGGCACGATGTGGTCGTTTCAGGACAGGGTTGATGTGGTCGTTTCAGGATAGGGGTGATGTGGTCGTTTCAGGATAGGGGTGATGTGGTCGTTTCAGGACAGGCATGATGTGGTCGTTTCAGGACAGGCATGATGTGGTCGTTTCAGGACAGGGGTGATGTGGTCGTTTCAGGACAGGCGTGATGTGGTCGTTTCAGGACAGGGGTGATGTGGTCGTTTCAGGACAGGCATGATGTGGTCGTTTCAGGACAGGCGTGATGTGGTCGTTTCAGGACAGGGGTGATGTGGTCGTTTCAGGATAGGGGTGATGTGGTCGTTTCAGGACAGGGGTGATGTGGTCGTTTCAGGACAGGGGTGATGTGGTCGTTTCAGGACAGGGGTGATGTGGTCGTTTCAGGATAGGGGTGATGTGGTCGTTTCAGGATAGGGGTGATGTGGTTGTTTCAGGATAGGGGTGATGTGGTCGTTTCAGGACAGGCATGATGTGGTCGTTTCAGGACAGGGGTGATGTGGTCGTTTCAGGATAGGGGTGATGTGGTCGTTTCAGGACAGGGGTGATGTGGTTGTTTCAGGATAGGGGTGATGTAGTCGTTTCAGGACAGGGGTGATGTGGTCGTTTCAGGACAGGGGTGATGTGGTCGTTTCAGGACAGGGGTGATGTGGGGTTGATGTGGTCGTTTCAGGACAGGGTTATGTGGTCGTTTCAGGATGTGGTATGTGTCGTTTCAGGACAGGGGTGATGTGGTCGTTTCAGGACAGGGTGATGTAGTCGTTTCAGGATAGGGTGATGGGGTTTGAGTGTATGTGTCGTTTCAGGACAGGGGTGATGTGGTCGTTTCAGGACAGGGGTGATGTGGTTGTTTCAGGACAGGGGTGATGTGGTCGTTTCAGGACAGGGGTGATGTGGTTGTTTCAGGACAGGGGTGATGTGGTCGTTTCAGGACAGGGGTGATGTGGGGTTGATGTGGTCGTTTCAGGACAGGGGTGATGTGGTCACTTTTAAATGCTATAGTTAGTGTTTGAGAGTATAGATTTATTTTTCCTTTATCTTGTGTTGTGTGCTCCTCATTCCCGGTGATGCAACACTGACATTTTCCGCACAGTGGGACGAGTCTTTCTGGTCTTCGACAGAACCTGAGGCACCTGTGGCGGGACATATATGGACCACACATGGGTCTAAACATGGACGGTGTGTGGGTGAGCGTTACCATGGCGATGAACGGGCCGAAGGACAGCGCTGTGACTGAGACTACGATGGAACCCAGAGCCGAGAGACGCAGGAGACTGAAACTCCTCCAATTCAAGCTGCCATCTGTAAGAGAACCAGGTCTGAACCAAGCAGGTCTAAAGCCAGTCTAAAGCCAGACTAAAGCAGGTCTAAAGCCAGACTAAAGTAAGTCTAAAGCCAGACTAAAGTAAGTCTAAAGCGGGACTAAACCGGACTGAAGCCAGACTAAAGTCAGACTTAAGCAGATATGAACCAGGACTAATGGGTCTAAAGTAGGTCTACACTCAGTCTCACCTGGGTGGTCCTCGCTGAAGCAGTAAGACCGCAGCAGGAACACTCCGTACGCTGGAGCCACGTACAGAAAAATGTGTTTGAGATTCAGCAGCAACGCGAATAGGAGCGCCCCCTGGAGATGTTTGGACTAAGGACAAGAGAAAATAATTATACAGAGACTAGAGAGAGAGCAGAGAGAGAGACCAGAGAGACTAGAGAGAGAGAGCTGAGAGAGAGAGAGCTGAGAGGCTAGAGAGAGAGCTGAGAAGCTAGAGAGAGAGCAGAGAGACCAGACCTGGAGATGTTTGGCCAGAGACAGCAGCAGGAAGCCCATCAAGAATCCATTATACTGGAAATGTATATCTGACATAGGTTTAGAAAAACAGATCTGAATCAGGTCTGAACTGGGACTGAACCAGGACTGAACAAAGTCTGTGTTTATAAAGGATACGGTCAACAATGAAGAGGCCGAAGTTGAAGAGCAGCAGGACAGCGAGGACAAACGGCGGTCGAGTCAAAACGTCTTTGGAGGATTTCAGATGAGAGACGCAACGACAGCATCTGGACAAAAACAAAATGTAGTTTGTCCAACGGAAAGAATCAAACAGAACCAGAACAAGCGGTCCTCATCTCACTACAGAACATGCTCTGTTGGTCACTTTTTAATGCTTTTGGCTGAGAGCTTTTCTGACTGAAAAAAGCTGATTAAAAGTTCTTTTTGGGGTCCCTCTCTGGCCTCTCTTTCTGGTCCCCCGCTGGTCTCTCTCTCTGGTCTCTCTCTCAGGGGTCTCTCTTTCTGGTCCCCCGCTGGTCTCTCTCTGGTCTCGCTCTCAGGGGTCTCTCTCTGGGGTCTCTCTCTGGGGTCTGTCTTTCTGGTCCCTCTTTGGCCTCTCTTTCTGGTCTCTCTCCCTCTGGTCTCTCTCCCTCTGGTCTCTCTCCCTCTGGTCTCTCTCCCTCTGGTCTCTCTCCCTCTGGTCTCTCTCCCTCTGGTCTCTCTCCCTTTGGTCTCTCTCCCTTTGGTCTCTCGCTCTCTGGTCTCTCGCTCTCTGGTCTCTCGCTCTCTGGTCTCTCGCTCTCTGGTCTCTCGCTCTCTGGTCTCTAGCTCTCTGGTCTCTAGCTCTCTGGTCTCTAGCTCTCTGGTCTCTCGCTCTCTGGTCTCTAGCTCTCTGGTCTCTCGCTCTCTGGTCTCTCGCTCTCTGGTCTCTCGCTCTCTGGTCTCTCGCTCTCTGGTCTCTAGCTCTCTGGTCTCTAGCTCTCTGGTCTCTCGCTCTCTGGTCTCTCGCTCTCTGGTCTCTAGCTCTCTGGTCTATAGCTCACTGGTCTCTAGCTCTCTGGTCTCCAGCTCACTGGTCTCTAGCTCACTGGTCTCTAGCTCTCTGGTCTCTCGCGCTCTCTCTAAAAATAAATGCATGTGAAAACTAGTGATAGAAGCAAATTCCAGTCTGGTGTGAAAATGTACATACTCCAGTTTTGACCTCGACCTCATCAACCACACATCTCCCCGTCCCCTCTGTCTAAATGGTCTAAATGGTCAAACTATGCGGTCACTCACTCTCGGGTGGCCAGGACGTAGACCAGGTCCGTAAAGATAACGGTCAGTCGCTGGAACAGAACCGTACTCTGGCTTTCGTAGGCGGCTCTCTGGATCTTCACCATCTCTGGATCAAAGTGACGTCCCACATGAGACAAGGCCAGTTCGAACCAGGCGAACAGTGGGGGGTAGTCCAGGGTCCAGTCCGACGTGTTCTGGACAGAGACAAGACTTGAGAGTCAGAAACCCCAGACCCGACCAGAGAGAGGCCAGTGAGAGACCAGAGAAAGACTAGAGAGAGAGCCGCAGAGAGACACCAGTGAGGCCAGAGAGAAAGACCAGACTGAGCTACCAGAAAGACCAGCCCTCACCTCATAGTACCAGCGAGACACTGGCAGGCTGTGGGTGATGGCTAACCAGTTCCTGTGAACCTCGAAATCTGTGGAGCGACTTTAGCAGAACATAAAATCATTATTAAGTGTTTTGTAGTTTCTCTACAGACAGAAAAGTCACAGAGACACAACCGTTATTCATATGAAGTTAATAAAGATCACATGTGTGTATTCTTGGGCTATGTCACATAATTTATTCACATTTGACTTTTAACAATACTTTTTCTATTTGACAAACATGTTATTTATGAGACCAAGTTACGTACCCTAACGTTCCTTAATCATCATGTATCTGGTCTATTTATTAATATCAAAATCAAGTTTGAAATTCCAGTACAACCTACAGTTCCTCAGGTTCTCTCTCTTATCTATTATGACAAGCAACAAATCAGTATCTGAGGAAATTCCTTGGTAACCATGGCTTCCAGCAGCACTCTGGCCAATCACAGTCAGTTACAACACTTCAGTATCAGCTCCTCCTGGAAAGAACCAGGGTCAAGAGGGACTATAGAAGGACCTGGTGCACTCCCAATCAGGGAAGCTTTAGGGTAGGGCTGGTGGAAACAGGGCTGGGGCCATAACAGAGAAATGGCGCCATCTTCAGGCGACTTGCCAGAGCTGACAAATTACACGTCAGTCTAAAGTTTATCTCTGAATTATAACTATTCAAAATGTAGTAATTGTGAAAAATAAAACAATTACACATCCTAGCATTTTTAACGTAAACATTGAGGCATGGGCTTGCAGCATGGATATATTAAATCATTAAAGCTACATTGATAAAGTTAACGCGTAAGCATGTTAGCTCAATGCTAATGGACAGCTGCGCTCCGTTTCCGCACTAGTGAGTCCAAAGCAATGGAAAATCGGCCCAGATGAAGCCTGTGGAAACATGTGAAACTAACACTTACTATGCATTGATAAAGAGACATTTAAGCAAAGAAACTCCCACAGCTAACGCCACGAACCAGCCCTCCACCGCGGCCGCCATGGCTGTATTATTTTCTCCAACACAATTTTCTTTTAATGCTTTATTTTAGTTGGGCTTATTTTTTCCATTTGTGCATTTAAAATCAGGTAATGATATATAAAACCACTTGGGGGAAATATATTTATCTCAGGAGCAGTTACTATGGATGATATGAACGATTATAAGCCTGACAGAACTGCTTTAGGGAATAACCTGACGTCACACAAAACCGGAACATCAACAAAAACTCAAACAGATGGCGCGATGCCGCTTTTCTGAGAAGTCTTCTGGAAAACACGGATTTAAGGAGTTTGTGCGAAGAAAAAGCGACGTGTCCGACTGCAAACATGAAGCAAAGATGATACAAGACATGAAAACGACTTTAAAGAGACAGAAAAGTCTGAAGGTGTGTGTCGCTGGCCTCAGATTGTGACTGTGTTGCCCCCGGACACTACACGTGCCTGTTACATGTCACTTCTGTGGTTCAATGCCTACAGTCTATGGATAAACTGGATTACACAAGTGAAGATGGTTTTACTGCTGACGTTTATACTGGAGGCGTGAGGGCGGAGGCAGAACTTTAGATAAAAAAGTCTTTTCGTCGATCTTCATGTGAGTATATTATTATTATTCAACGAGCTGCAGGTAAATAACGGTATTCGCCCACGTTGTTGCAACTCCCAGTTCGTGATGCATGACTCTAATAAACACTAGAATATATAGAATATGATATAGACATGTATAGTATAGGAATAATAAAGCTGGTAGATATTACATGTTTGACCAAAGTGTCTGTTCTGCATGAGGTTGTGTCTCTGATGTGCAGGTTGTGTCTCTGATGTGCAGGTTGTGTCTCTGATGTGCAGGTTGTGTCTCTGATGTGCAGGTTTTGTCTCTGATGTGCAGGTTTTGTCTCTGATGTGCAGGTTGTGTGTCTGTGATCTGCATAAGGTTGTGTGTCTGACGTTGAGGTTACATGTCTGATGTTTGTGAGCAGAATGAGGCGCAGTTTAGCCCCGAGTCAGATGGCGAAGAGGGTTAAGCGAGAGGAGGACGATCCGGAGTGGACAGAGGAGCGGAGTCCAGACAGGAAGGCTCTGACCTCACTGATGACCTCACAGATGACCTCACTGATGACCTCACAGATGACATCACCGTCCAGCGCCAAAGATCACGAGCACTTCATTGCCAGCATCCTGTCCAGACCCTTTAAGGTGTGTTAGAAAGAGGAGACCTTGGGTTTTTGCTCAGTGGGAATGAGGCTATAATCTGTTGTGATTAGCTCCAGCCACTGTAATATCAAGAACCTTAAACTTGTTACATTGTGAGGAACCCGCAGACTATGGCGTCATGTAAATTATTATTTTGAATTTCTCCGTTCATATTGTGCTTTCCCTCTCTTTGCCTACAGTTACACCGCACAGTGTTAGATGTAATAGATGTAATTTCCCACTTCTACCACTAGATCTGTGCGCTGCTCATTTTGGCTCATATCTCTTATTGCATTAAACGTGCATTAAAATGATCTTTTCACATTCCACACATTCAACGCCAGAGGGGGAGGGGAGAGGAGAGGAACAGGAGAGGAGAGAGAGAAGAAAGGAGAGATGGGAGCTGAGAGGAGAAATAATATGGAAAAGAGAGAGGGAAGGGAAGAAGAGTAGGGGTGAGGAGAAACAAGGAATGGAAGAAGGGGAGAGGAGAGGGGGTACATGAGAGGAGAAGAGTGGGGAGTCGAGAGAGAAGATGGGAGGGAAGGGCAGGAGAGGAGAGTGGATGTGAGAGGAAGAGGGTGGGGAGAGGAGAGAGTGCTGCTCATCCCAACCATCTCTTATTCCATTAAACATGTTTATCCACCTTCCACACATTCAAAGCCAGAATGAGCCTCCTCCAGATCATGTTTTGAGGGTCTGGTGTTGTTCAGGTCCCGATCGCAAACTACTCGGGTCCTCTGGGTCTGCGCGCGCTCGGACTGAAGCGCGGCGGACCCAGACGCGCGCTCCATGACCCGTTTGCAGAGGGCGCGCTGGTTCTGTACACACCACCTCAGCTCAGCGCGCACCAGCAGCTGCACGCCGACAAGGACAAGATGGAGGTGCACGTGGTGGTCGACCCGCTCCTCGCCAACGGTGAGAGAGAGAGTGTGTGTCTCTGTCTGTCTGTGTGTAATTGTGAGGATGGTCCTCTCTTTTTCACTCCTCTGTCTGAAAACTGAATTAAAAAAACATGGTCTAGTTTTCACATAATTTATTTTTGGCCTAAGAGATTCTCTCCAGTTACTTTCTGGTCTCTTGCTACGATCTCTCTTTCTAACCCTTTGATCTCTGTTTTTTCTCTCTGATCCCCCTCTCTGGTCTCTCTCTCTGAACCCTCTCAATTAAATTAAATTTATATTGATAACCCTAAATCACAACTGTAGTTGTGTCTCGGAGAACTTCACAAAGTTGTCATTTTGTCAACACAAATCAGAGAATCAACAGTTGTTTGTTTCCTCTCACAAATACATGATGTGAAAACTAGTGATAGACTCAAGCCATTAGTTTTATTGGTATGGTCTGAAAGTTACACACCCCAGCTCTAACCTCCTCCTGTCTTGACAGTGCTGCGGCCGCACCAGCGCGAAGGCGTGCGCTTCCTGTGGCAGTGCGTGTGCGGGCGCCGTGTGGCGGGCTCGTACGGCTGCATCATGGCCGACGACATGGGGCTGGGGAAGACGCTCCAGTGCATCGCTCTGCTCTGGACCCTGCTGCGGCAAAGTCCCACCGGGAAACCACACATCCAGACCGCCATCGTGGTGTCACCCTCCAGCCTGGTGCGCAACTGGTACAACGAGGTGAGGAGAGGAGGGAGAGGAGGAGAGAAGAGGGAGGGGAGGGGAGGGAGGGGAGGGGGAGATTGACTGGTATGACGAGGTGAGGGAGGAGACAAGGTGAGACTGACTGGTTGAATCAAGGTGTGTGTGTGTTTCTGTGTGTGTGTGTGTTGCAGGTGGTGAAGTGGTTGGGCTCTCGTGTCAATCCTCAGGCCATCGATGGCGGCTCTAAAGCTGACATAGATGCTCAGATTTCTCGTTTCCTGTCTCAGCGTGGCGTCCGCGTGGCCACGCCCCTCCTCATTATCTCCTATGAGACGTTTAGACTCCACGCCACGGCCCTGCACCGCGGATCAGTGGGACTCATCATCTGTGACGAGGGACACAGACTGAAGAACGCAGACAACCAGACCTACCAGGCCCTGAACGCCATGAAAGCACAGGGACGAGTGCTCATCTCAGGTACGAGAGGGATGAGATCACAGGGACGAGTCTGCGGCTTTAGAGCCTGTCCTGAACACACTCTAGAGCAGTGGGGTGCAATTATTTTTTCCCGGGAGCCACATTGGGATATCAGTATATTGTTGAGGACCGAACTTGTTTTCATGTGGAAAGTTAATTCTGTAAAAAATTTAACAAACGTGTGTATATTACATTAGGGATACATAAATGTTTTGATGAATCATTATGAGCAATAAGCATGTCACCGTAGCACACATGTGGCACCCGGGCCTCACTTTGCCCGAGTCTGGAGCTTGTTCCTCTGACGCAGGGACCCCGATCCAGAACGACCTGCTGGAGTACTTCAGCCTGGTGCACTTTGTGAACGCCGGGATCCTGGGCACTGCCACCGACTTCAAGAAGCGTTTTGAGACTCCAATTCTCAAGAGCCGGGACGCGGACGCCAGCGACAAGGAGCGCGCGGCCGGAGCAGAGAAGCTAACCGAGCTAATCACCATCGTCAACCGCTGCCTCATCAGGAGAACCTCCGACATCCTGTCCAAGTACCTCCCCGAGAAGGTCGAGCAGGTCAGTGACCAGAGAGAGCGAGACCAGAGAGAGCGAGACCAGAGAGAGCGAGACCAGAGAGAGCGAGACCAGAGAGAGCGAGACCAGAGAGAGCGAGACCAGAGAGAGCGGGACCAGAGAGACCAGAGAGAGCGAGACCAGAGAGAGCGAGACCAGAGAGAGCGAGACCAGAGAGAGCGAGACCAGAGAGGGCGAGACCAGAGAGAGCGAGACCAGAGAGAGCGAGACCAGAGAGAGCGAGACCAGAGAGAGCGAGACCAGAGAGAGCGGGACCAGAGAGACCAGAGAGAGCGAGACCAGAGAGAGCGAGACCAGAGAGAGCGAGACCAGAGAGAGCGAGACCAGAGAGAGCGAGACCAGAGAGAGCGAGACCAGAGAGAGCGAGACCAGAGAGAGCGAGACCAGAGAGAGCGAGACCAGAGAGAGCGAGACCAGAGAGAGCGGGACCAGAGAGACCAGAGAGAGCGAGACCAGAGAGAGCGAGACCAGAGAGAGCGAGACCAGAGAGAGCGAGACCAGAGAGAGCGAGACCAGAGCGAGCGAGACCAGAGAGGGCGAGACCAGAGAGGGCGAGACCAGAGAGGGCGAGACCAGAGAGGGCGAGACCAGAGAGGGCGAGACCAGAGAGGGCGAGACCAGAGAGGGCGAGACCAGAGAGAGCGAGACCAGAGAGAGCGAGACCAGAGAGGGCGAGACCAGAGAGAGCGAGACCAGAGAGAGCGAGACCAGAGAGGGCGAGACCAGAGAGCGAGACCAGAGAGAGCGAGACCAGAGAGAGCGAGACCAGAGAGAGCGAGACCAGAGAGAGCGAGACCAGTGAGAGCGAGACCAGAGAGAGCGAGACCAGAGCGAGCGAGACCAGAGAGGGCGAGACCAGAGAGGGCGAGACCAGAGAGGGCGAGACCAGAGAGAGCGAGACCAGAGAGAGCGAGACCAGAGAGAGCGAGACCAGAGAGAGCGAGACCAGAGAGAGCGAGACCAGAGAGAGCCAGAGACCAGAGAGAGCCAGAGACCAGAGAGTGCGAGAGACCAGAGAGTGCGAGAGACCAGAGAGTGCGAGAGACCAGAGAGTGCGAGAGACCAGAGAGTGCGCGAGACCAGAGAGTGCGCGAGACCAGAGAGTGCGCGAGACCAGAGAGTGCGCGAGACCAGAGAGTGCGCGAGACCAGAGAGTGCGCGAGACCAGAGAGTGCGCGAGACCAGAGAGTGCGCGAGACCAGAGAGTGCGAGAGACTAGGTTTTGTGCTGCTGTAATGCCTCCTCCTGCATGTAGGTGGTGTGCTGCCGGCTCACTCCCCTCCAGACACGCCTCTACGAACACTTCCTGCAGCAGAACAACCCGGTGGAAAAACTACAGGACGAGAAGATCAACGTGTCGTCTCTGTCCTCCATCACCACACTGAAGAAACTGTGCAACCACCCAGCGCTGGTCTACGACAAGTGTGTGAGCGGAGAGAGAGGCTTTAGAGGTGAGAGAGAGAGGCTTTAGAGGTGAGAGAGAGAGGCTTTAGAGGTGAGAGAGAGAGGCTTTAGAGGTGAGAGAGAGAGGCTTTAGAGGTGAGAGAGAGAGGCTTTAGAGGTGAGAGAGAGAGGCTTTAGAGGTGAGAGAGAGAGGCTTTAAGGGTGAGAGAGAGAAGATTTAGAGGTGAGAGAGAGAAGATTTAGAGGTGAGAGAGAGGCTTTAGAGGTGAGAGAGAGAGAACGGCTTTAGGGGTGAGAGAGAGGCTTTAGAGGTGAGAGAGAGAGGCTTTAGAGGTGAGAGAGAGAGGCTTTAGAGGTGAGAGAGAGAGGCTTTAGAGGTGAGAGAGAGGCTTTAGAGAGTGAGAGAGAGGCTTTAGAGGTGAGAGAGAGGCTTTAGAGGTGAGAGAGAGGCTTTAGAGGTGAGAGATAGGCTTTAGAGGTGAGAGAGAGAGGCTTTAGAGGTGAGGAGAGAGAGGCTTTAGAGGTGAGAGAGAGAGGCTTTAGAGGTGAGAGAGAGAACGGCTTTAGGGGTGAGAGATAGGCTTTAGAGGTGAGAGAGAGAGGCTTTAGAGGTGAGAGAGAGAGGCTTTAGAGGTGAGAGATAGGCTTTAGAGGTGAGAGAGAGAGGCTTTAGAGGTGAGAGAAAGGCTTTAGAGGTGAGAGAGAGGCTTTAGAGGTGAGAGAGAGGCTTTAGAGGTGAGAGAGAGGCTTTAGAGGTGAGAGAGAGGCTTTAGCGGTGAGAGAGGCTTTAGAGGTGAGAGAGAGGCTTTAGAGGTGAGAGAGAGAGGCTTTAGAGGTGAAAGAGGGAGGCTTTAGAGGTGAGAGAGAGAGGCTTTAGAGGTGAAAGAGGGAGGATTTAGAGGTGAAAGAGGGAGGATTTAGAGGTGAGAGAGGCTTTAGAGGTGAGAGAGAGAGGCTTTAGAGGTGTGTGAGAGAGAGGCTTTAGAGGTGAGAGAGGGAGGCTTTAGAGGTGTGTGAGAGAGAGGCTTTAGAGGTGAGAGAGAGGCTTTAGAGGTGAGAGAGAGGCTTTAGAGGTGAGAGAGAGGCTTTAGAGGTGAGAGAGGCTTTAGAGGTGAGAGAGAGAGGCTTTAGAGGTGAGAGAGAGAGGCTTTAGAGGTGAGAGAGAGAGGCTTTAGAGGTGAGAAAGAGAAGATTTAGAGGTGAGAGAGAGAAGATTTAGAGGTGAGAGAGAGGCTTTAGAGGTGAGAGAGAGAGAACGGCTTTAGGGGTGAGAGAGAGGCTTTAGAGGTGAGAGGAGAGAGGCTTTAGAGGTGAGAGAGAGAGGCTTTAGAGGTAGAGAGAGAGAGGCTTTAGAGGTGAGAGAGAGGCTTTAGAGGTGAGAGAGAGGCTTTAGAGGTGAGAGAGGCTTTAGAGGTGAGAGATAGGCTTTAGAGGTGAGAGAGAGAGGCTTTAGAGGTGAGAGAGAGAGGCTTTAGAGGTGAGAGAGAGAGGCTTTAGAGGTGAGAGAGAGAACGGCTTTAGGGGTGAGAGATAGGCTTTAGAGGTGAGAGAGAGAGGCTTTAGAGGTGAGAGAGAGAGGCTTTAGAGGTGAGAGATAGGCTTTAGAGGTGAGAGATAGGCTTTAGAGGTGAGAGAGAGAGGCTTTAGAGGTGAGAGAAAGGCTTTAGAGGTGAGAGAGAGGCTTTAGAGGTGAGAGGCTTTAGAGGTGAGAGAGAGGCTTTAGAGGTGAGAGAGAGAGGCTTTAGAGGTGAAAGAGGGAGGCTTTAGAGGTGAGAGAGAGGCTTTAGAGGTGAAAGAGGGAGGATTTAGAGGTGAAAGAGGGAGGATTTAGAGGTGAGAGAGGCTTTAGAGGTGAGAGAGAGAGAGGCTTTAGAGGTGTGTGAGAGAGAGGCTTTAGAGGTGAGAGAGGGAGGCTTTAGAGGTGAGAGAGGCTTTAGAGGTGAGAGAGAGAGGCTTTAGAGGTGAGAGAGAGAGGCTTTAGAGGTGAGAGAGAGAGGCTTTAGAGGTGAGAGAGAGGCTTTAGAGGTGAGAGAGAGAGGCTTTAGAGGTGAGAGAGAGAGAGGCTTTAGAGGTGAGAGAGAGGCTTTAGAGGTGAAAGAGGGAGGATTTAGAGGTGAAAGAGGGAGGATTTAGAGGTGAAAGAGGGAGGATTTAGAGGTGTGTGAGAGAGAGGCTTTAGAGGTGAGAGAGAGGCTTTAGAGGTGAGAGAGAGGCTTTAGAGGTGAGAGAGAGGCTTTAGAGGTGAGAGAGAGAGGCTTTAGAGGTGAGAGAGAGAGAGGCTTTAGAGGTGAGAGAGGCTTTAGAGGTGTGTGAGAGAGAGGCTTTAGAGGTGAGAGAGGGAGGCTTTAGAGGTGTGTGAGAGAGAGGCTTTAGAGGTGAGAGAGAGAGGCTTTAGAGGTGAGAGAGAGAGGCTTTAGAGGTGAAAGAGGGAGGATTTAGAGGTGAGAGAGGCTTTAGAGGTGTGGTCACTGTGACGTCCTGTAGTGACCCTCTCCCTCCCGCAGGTGCGCTGGACCTCTTCCCCTCGTCCTTCGACCCTCGCTGCCCTCAGCCTCAGCTCTCCGGTAAGATGCTGGTTCTGGACCTGATCCTGGCCTTCACCAAAAGCACCACGAGCGACAAAGTGGTGCTGGTGTCCAACTACACGCAGACGCTCGACCTGCTGGAGGTGCTGTTCCGCAACAGGAAGTACACGTACGTGCGACTGGACGGAGCCATGTCCATCAAGAAGAGAGCCAAGATGGTGGAGCGCTTCAACCGGCCGGACAGCGGGGACTTCATCTTCATGTTGAGCAGTAAAGCTGGGGGGTAAGTGTGAGAGAGCTGCTGTGAGAGAGCTGCTGTGAGAGAGCTGCTGTGAGAGAGCTGCTGTGAGAGAGCTGCTGTGAGAGAGCTGCAGAGTGAGAGCTGCAGAGAGAGAGAGCCATAGAGAGAGAGCTATGTCTTCATGCTGAGCAGTGAGGACCAGTGAGATCAGACACATCTGCACATGAAATCCTCAGAAAGCGTTTCTTATTAGTTCTTTTGAAGGAAACTGTTGAACCAGAGAAAAGCTTCCCTATGTTTCCGCAGCTGTGGCCTCAACCTGATCGGCGCAAACCGTCTGGTGATGTTCGACCCGGACTGGAACCCGGCCAACGACGAGCAGGCCATGGCACGGGTTTGGAGGGACGGCCAGAAGAAGAGCTGCTTCATCTACCGCCTGCTGTCCACCGGGACCATCGAGGAGAAGATCTTGCAGCGGCAGAGCCACAAGAAGGGGCTGAGCAGCGCCGTCGTGGACCAGAAGGGGCCGAGCAGTGCCACAGGAGAGGCCCAGGCTGAGGTCCAGGCTGAGGTCCAGGCAGACACGCTCTTCTCTCTGGGGGAGCTGCGTGAACTCTTCAGCCTGAACCAGAACACGGTCAGCGACACGCACGAGCGCCTCAAGTGCCGGCGCTGTGTGAACGGGGCCCAGGTGCAGCGCCCCCCTCTGGACGCAGACTGTAACAGCAGCCTCGCACACTGGCACCACACCACCCAAAGGAAACACCTCAGCGACCATGTGCTCAAGATGTCCTGGGAGCCCGCGGTCAGCTTTGTGTTCCACCAGCAGGCGCACATCAAGGACTGAGGCCGGACTGAAGATGTGCTTCTCTACATTGGTCTCGTCACCAACATAAACCCTGTGGCGGCTGTAAACTAATATAATTATTTATTTTGTCAATATTAAAAATAAAACCCGATGAGTCTCTTCTCCTCATTTCAGCTTCAGGTCTTTTGGGGTCTGACTCCACAATCTTTGTCTATTCACAGACTGACACATTTTTTCCCCATTCCTCTTTACAAAACAGTTCAGTCAAATTATAGATGAGTGTTTGTGTTTAGGTCTGGACTGAAACATAATTGTCCTTTACCCGTTCTATAAGATGCTGCTTTTTGCCTGAACTTTGAACTTATACTTATATTTTACCATCAGAAATGATGAATAGTTCAGAAAGTCTGATCCGGGCGCCAGAACTCACCACGTGGAGCTAATCTCACTGGTAAAGTACCATGTGGCGCAGAACTAAAAAAGGTCTCGTTATGATTCTCAAATATTTAATGACAAAACCAGGAGTAAAACTAGGATTTCTATCTTTGTGAAAGTGGAGCACAGATAAACGTCAGCTCTTTGAAAGAAGTGGTTGTAATTTCTAATGTGTGGGTGTGTCATAGCATCGGTGTATCCCCAAATTATTATCACACGTGTGCAGAAGAAAATTGTCATTTTCTTAATTACAATTGTCTGACATGTATTTTTTTGTTACGCAGATATGGTTAAGTTTAAAGGACTTCATTAATAATATCTTTGTGTAAATATCTCATAATAGTTTTTTGGTTCTCTGTAGAGACATGAAAGTGAAAAGTGGAAACTTGAAAGATAAGAACATTAAGACATGAACATCTGAGCTACAGTGTTGTGTGACTGCAGTGCTTTGTTTGCTGCAGAATATTATATTTTTGTAAGGCTCAAAATAAAGAGATCTATTCAATTTTCAGTATTATAATGTGGAATAGTTGAGGTTTATAATCCGGTGTGGCTTGTACAAGTACAACTTTTATTTTATTTCCAAAGATTAGAGCCTGTATCTTATGATCAGGTGCAGCCTATAGTCCCTGATCACCTTTCCTGTCTTGACCCTTTATCATTTAAACACTAATTCAGGTTTTTGTGTTCCATTGGACTTACTCCGGTCTCCCTGGTCTCGTTCTGATCTTTCTCTCTCTGGTCTCTCTCTGGTCTCTCCCTGGTCTCTGATCTCTCTCTGGTCTCTCTTTCTGGTCTCTCTCTGGTCTCTCCCTGGTCTCACTCTGATCTTTCTCTTTCGGACTCTCTCCAGTCTCTGATCTCTCTCTCTCTGGTCTCTCCCTGGTCTTGTTCTGATCTTTCTCTCTCTGGTCTCTCCCTGGTCTCTCTCTGGTCTCTCTCTCGTCTCTCTCTGGTCTCTCTCTGGTCTCTCCCTGGTCTTGTTCTGATCTTTCTCTCTCTGGTCTCTCTCTCTGGTCTCTCTCCCTGGTCTCTCCCTGGTCTCACTCTGATCTTTCTCTTTCGGACTCTCTCTGGTCTCTCCCTGGTCTAACTCTGATCTTTCTCTTTTGGACTCTCTTGTGTCTCTGATCTCTCTCTCTCTGATGATCTCTCTTGCTGTGTATTTGGCTCCCCCATCTTCCATTAACTCTGACTTCTCCCTTGTCCCTGCTGAAGAAAAGCAGCCCCACAGCATGACGCACCCCCTTGAGCCTGTCTGATGTGGCCGTGTTAGTCTCGGGCTCCTCTAAGACCGAAGACCGGAACAGGACGTTCCTGAGGGACGCAGGACTTTGGACTAAAGACAGGAACAGAAGCAGCTCGGTCAGCACAAACTCACCCGAGCATAAACATGAGGATGTTTTCTGAACGAGTCCAAAGATGACGAGATAATGTGGTGATGGTCAGGAGCTCACAGGCCCCTCCCCCTCAGAGCAATGGGGGTCTTGTCTGACGTCATTAACACATGAATCGTCTCAGTCTTTAATTCACAGTGCTTCAATCACAGCTACATTTTTACACACATAAAATAACATGTTTTACCCTCTAACAACAGCACAACACAAGTTTCTCAAATCTCAATCCACCGCCTCCTCCATCGTGTCCTGGGACCGGAGCAACGGCTCTACTCCGAGCTCCTCACACAGACACTCCTTCGTGTCCTTTGAGTCATTAGCATCTTGTCTTTACAGTCTGTCTTTGTGTCGCCCCCTGCTGGTGACAGCCAGATCCCACCTCTGAAGTTCAGCAGGACAGACAGTGGTTCTGTGATGGGAGACCTCTGGGTCCAAGAACCACAATGGGGCAGCTGTAGAGTGACAAACTGTCATTGTGTCCTTTGGCAAGGCACTTCCTCCACTTTATCTATAATGAGTCTAGTGTGTGAATTGTTGGTGGTGGTGGGAGGGGCCACGAGCACAGACTGGTTGCCCCACTTCTATTAGTGTGCCCCAGGGCAG
Organism: Knipowitschia caucasica; assembly: GCA_964034765.1. Lineage (NCBI taxonomy): Eukaryota > Metazoa > Chordata > Actinopteri > Gobiiformes > Gobiidae > Knipowitschia > Knipowitschia caucasica. The sequence goes on from OZ035833.1 coordinate 4,495,852, forward strand.
CTGTGGCTATAGTTGTAGTTCATCACCACTGTTTGTGGAGCGAGTTAAGGATCTTTGAGCATCCAGAAAACCGCTGTAACCCAGTCTGACTAACACTGAATCCCTCTGTGTCGTCACCCACAGGCCTTTCAGAACGCTCAGTGTAATGGCGGCAAATTCCTCAAGCGTTAAAAGTACAAAAGAGTTGTTTAAAATTGACTTCTTTACATACACTGAACCACACAAGCTCAAAGGGTCAGAAAATGACCCTGGAGGTCTTGGACTCCTCGTGCACCTGCGCCTCCATCTTGTCCTCGTTCTCCTCCTCCACCGCGTCCTTCTTCAGTTTGTTCAGTGGCCACCAGAGGGCGCCATCAGCCGGCGCAGACCTGCCTCCCACGCAGCAGGGGCCGCCCGTGTCTCCAGTCAGGAAGTAGAGCAGCGCGTTGAGCCAGGCGTTGCAGGAGGCGAGTGGGCGCGTCAGCTTGTAGCACACGGACACGATCTGCACCAGGCCGCAGTCTGCTGAGTGTGCACGCCGCAGCAGCAGGAACAGCGTGCGCGTCACGTGGAACGGCAGGAAGCAGAGCGCGAACAGCAGCGTGATGGTGACGATGGTGCGCACAGACTTCCTGCGGCGTCGAGCGTAGTGCGAGTACTGCGAGTCGGCCACGGACAGAGACGCACGCGACGCGCGCTCTGCGGCATCAGCCGCCTGCACATCGTCAGCTGCTGAAGAAGAAGAGGAGCGCAGGGTGTGGACGATGGTGCGCACCACCTGCAGGAGAGCCATGGTATTACAGCCTGTCTCATACACCTACAAACAGTATTCTGTGATGTTTGACTAAAAGCCGCTATTTCTAGTTCTTTGAACTATTGTGGTAGAGTTGTCAGAGCAGAGTTTATGAACTTCTATTTTTGTCTTGTAGTAGTAGTAAGTAGTAAGTAAGCTTTATTTATATACCGCCTTTCACAGACCAGAGTCACAAAGCGGTTTACAATTGTTATTTTTTGGGCACTTGTCCTCTCACTCCACACAGAGATGGGAGCGGGGTCTCCGAACAGGAGGCGCATGCCAGACCTATTGTACATATTTTTAGTGGTAGGGGAAACCGGAGAACCCGGAGGAAACCTACGCAGACATGGGGAGAACATGCAAACTCCACTCAGAAAGGCCCTGGTCCGGCCGGGATTTGAACCCAGGACCTTCTTGCTGAGAGGCGAGAGTGCTATCCACTCAGCCACCGTGCCGTCTTAATCAAGTTTTATTCGCTACAGGACACATTGTCAAAAATAGTCATTGAATCATGCTGTGGCCAGTTATAACAGTCGTCTCTGCTACATTATAACAGGATTTTCATGATTTACATTTTTCAAATGTAGGTGGTGCAGTTTATTGAGCAGAAAGTTCGATAATGTGGCAGTAACAGCAGCAGTGACAGCAGCAGCAGTAACAGCAGCAGTAACAGCAGCAGCAGTAACAGCAGCAGCAGTAACAGCAGCAGTAACAGCAGCAGCAGTAACAGCAGCAGTAACAGCAGCAGTAACAGCAGCAGCAGTAACAGCAGCAGTAACAGCAGCAGTAACAGCAGCAGCAGTAACAGCAGCAGTAACAGCAGCAGCAGTAACAGCAGCAGTAACAGCAGCAGCAGTAACAGCAGTACCTGTGAGTAGCACCAGGCGATGACCACAAAGGGGATGAAGAATCCAATCAGATGCAGAGCGACGCCGTACGGGATGTAGTGGTCAAGCTCGCGATCGATGGCGTCGTCCCAGCAGTTCACGTACGCAGAGGAGTTTGTGGTCTGGTCCCAGGACAGGTCTGAGTCCGGGTCCCGGTTCTGGCCCTGATTCTGGTCCAAGGGTTTGGACCGAGACACTAGGCCGGTCTGAGCGAAACGGAAGATGGGACACGTGAGAGCGAACACCAGCAGCCACACGAGGGCGCACACGAGGCGGACCGCACGCTTACTCTGCAGAGACACGGTGCGCATGGGGTGGCAGATGCCCAGGTACCTGAGGGCAGAGCACAGGGACAAGCACTCAGAGGGACAGGTACTCCCAGGTTACAACCGGACACACCTGAAGAAATGGGTAAAGCCTTCCCGTCGCCCCTGACTGGCCCCTTCCCTTGATTCTGACCCCTTGCCTCTAGCCCTCCCCTTGCTCTGGCCCCGCCCCTTGCCTCTGATTGGCTCACCTGTGCACGGAGATGCAGGTGAGGAAGAAGATGGAGCAGTAGAGGTTGAAGTAGAAGAGGAAGCGCACCAGGCGGCAGGTGAAGTCACCAAACACCCAGCGGTCACGCAGCGCGTAGCTGTGCACAAGGAAGGGCAGCGACAGGCCATACATCAGGTCTGTGGTTGCCAGGTTCACCATGTAAATCAGCGATGTGGTCCAGCGGCGGCGAGAGCGACACGCGCGCACCAGCACCACCGAGTTCAGCGACACGGAGAACAGCAGCGTCAGCGAGTAGCACACGGGCAAAAACACGTATTTGTACGACTCGTCCAGGCTGCAGGGGGGCGGGGCCGGGGGAGGGGCCACTGTGGTGGAGGGGCGAGGGGCCACGAAGGAGAGGGGAGGGGCGGTCATGGTGGGGAGGGCCCAAAGGAAATGCGGTGTTGAGGTCGAAAAAAACAAAACAAAATGAGTCCGATGAGTAAAATGTGGAAAAACTTTAAAAAATGCTGTTCCACACAAAATGCAATGATTTGAATTATGTTTTTTGTGACAATGAAATATATGTCAGAATGGTGGGTTTTTAAAGTGCGTCATAACTGGATCTGGGTTAATAAAGAAAAATATGTGTGTTTGTGTCTGTGTGTGTTGCAGTGTGCTCCTGTGTGCGTCTGTGTTACTGTGTGTGAATGTGTGTGTGTGTGTGTGTGTGTGTGTGTGTGTGTGTGTGTGTGTGTGTTCAGATACTACAGCTGTGTACAAAGGGAAATGCAAAGTGTACTTATGCAGATGAGGCGTTTGGATCCGGGTGTGGTCCAAGATCCACGTCTTCAGATCAGACTCACAAACGCGTGAGGAACTCCTGCAGACGTTATAAAGCTGGGGTATGTAACTTTAGTCTTTCATTGACAACACATTTAGCGTATCTCCGCATAATGATCAAATCAGATCACAACATGCTAATGCATACTAATTGACTCTTTGGGCTGAGAGCTGATTGGCTGAGTGAGGGTGGTCCTCTGAAAGGGCTGATTTAAAGATGTGACAGGTTAGAATGACATGAAGTGAAAACTGGTGATAGAAGGAACTGTTTTAGAGCCAGGAACCAGAGACCACAGAGAGAGACCAGGGAGAGACCAGAGAGAGAGACCACAGAGAGAGACCAGGGAGAGACCAGAGAGAGAGACCACAGAGAGACCACAGAGAGAGACCATAGAGAGAGACCAGAGAGAGAGACCACAGAGAGAGACCAGAGAGAGAGACCACAGAGAGAGACCAGAGAGAGACCACAGAGAGACCACAGAGAGAGACCAGAGAGAGAGACCAGGGAGAGACCACAGAGAGAGACCAGAGAGAGAGACCACAGAGAGAGACCACAGAGAGACCACAGAGAGAGACCAGAGAGAGAGACCACAGAGAGAGACCAGGGAGAGACCACAGAGAGAGACCAGAGAGAGACCACAGAGAGAGACCACAGAGAGAGACCAGAGAGAGAGACCACAGAGAGAGACCACAGAGAGACCACAGAGAGACCAGAGAGAGAGACCACAGAGAGAGACCACAGAGAGAGACCACAGAGAGACCACAGAGAGAGACCAGAGAGAGAGACCACAGAGAGAGACCACAGAGAGAGACCAGGGAGAGACCACAGAGAGAGACCACAGAGAGACCAGAGAGAGACCACAGAGAGACCAGGGAGAGACCACAGAGAGACCAGAGAGAGACCAAAGAGAGACCAGAGAGAGATCAGGGCGACACCAAGCCCTGTGAGTCACTATTTGGCTCTTTGAGGGTGGTCCTCTCTCTCTCTTTTTCTCTTTTCCGTTGCAAAAGCAGTGACAGAGTCCAATAAAAAAGCCTGTATTGATGTTAAAAGCAGAAAATCAGGTACCCCAGCTTTAATATGTGAATTCAAATAAGCCAAATCATGTCCTCATCCTGGAGTCTAAATAATGCAAAAACTGTTCCACTCTTTTGGGACAACAATGTGGAAGAGAAATCCAACTCCAACTTCAAATATCTTTAATTATACAAACGTGATAGAAGACGTTCTGTGTAGTGTTTTAAAATACTTGGGACTTTGAGGAATAACACCAGCTTTGGAAAGATGTGACGTAAGATTAGCTTAGCTCTAGAATTAGCTTAGCTTGAGCCTTAGCTTAGCTCCAGAGTCAACATGCACCCGGTTACAATTTTGTTTTACTCTTTTTTTTTTTGGCTAAACAAAGTCTTGTTTATCCCACGGTTTGAGAAATAATTTATTGTTTATAATTTTTTGTTATTGTGCGAGTTTTAATGAGCATTATCTTTTCACATTAGCATTTAGCTTTTGCATTAGCGTTCACATAGGCAGTTGCATAACTCACATTAGCATTAGCATAATGTTAGCTGGCTCTTACTTTCATCAGGCGATATGAGACATCCAGAGCTCATGCAATTTCTCTGGAGCTTAGAGAACAGGTGGAAGGGATCTGATCAGCACCCTGGTGAGAACAGCATCAGAGACTCTGTGTTTAGAACTGCATATGTCACGATTTGGTCCTACACCACCAAAAATACTTCCACTCTTAGGAAATGATGCAACCAGATAAAAGTTAACAGTGTTTTAATGTATTTCATTCAACGCTAAAAGCAACGTATTTTAAAAGAGTCAATGGAGTCTAAAAATAGGTCTAAGCCTGTTTCTCCAGTAAAAGTATGTACAATATATACAAGGAGCGCCTAAACTACTTTGGGGAGGGGAGTAAGGGGGATAACACGACGTCCAGAGGAGAGGGTTGAGCAGTCCAGTCTGTGAGGGCCCGTCCACAATCACGCCCCTCTAAAATGGCCTGTGGACAAGGGAGATTCTCAATGCCAGCCAGGTACGACAAAACACACAGGGCACAGGAGTAGCAGAGTAAGTGGGGAAGCGTCCCTTTTACTTATCTGGCGTGCGCAGTCTAGCCACCCCGGGCTGGTCTGGTCCGCTGCTGATCCAGGCCGAGCTGGCTCCGCGTACCAGTCTGCCCGCACTCCCAGAGCGCGCGTCTGCCTACGTCTGTCCGAGCCTCGGTCACACTGGTTGGGGGGACAGGGGAAATCACACTTAAAAACACCACACTGCACACACACTGCAAATTCCCCAACGACAGTGAGAGGCTGCAGACGTCCCTTTACTTAGCTTGGTGCTGGCCTTTTCTTCACACTCCTGGTGGGCTCCGAGAGTGCGCGCGCGCAGATTGGATGTGCGTCTCGAACCCTGGCGTCCTGTAAATCCCTGGGCCGCTCCTGCTGCACCGCGTCCGTCCGCCACAGAAGACTCGCGACCCGTCTCGTCTGTTCCGCGCTGATCCTGGTGCCGCTCCGGGCTGGTACCGGGGCTGGTACAGGGGCTGCTCCTGGGGCCGCTCCTCGAGTGTCCTGCGTGTTCCTTTCTGCGTGTCCCTGCTGTCGAGTCTCGTCTCAAGCTCTGCTTCAGTTTCCGCGTTCCTTGAGGGCCGGCTCTGGGCGGTTTATATAGTTCATCCTATAGATCTGCGTCCAATAGTATGCCGCTATAGGTCTATTGGGGGGGGGGCGTGGTTACAGTCTGCGGTGCTCCACTCGCTAAAGTCATTCTGTAGCCCCTGCAAACTACACACTGCACACAAGGTATACGGTGGCTATAGGCAAATGGTTAATGTGCATAGAGTTTTCAGCCCATACCTCGCCATTTGACACATATTTTGTTACAAAAGTGAACAGACCGTTTGCGGATCAATTGAGCTTCAGCAAATAAAGGGAGTCAAGGTGGGCACAAATCTGCTCTCACGGTACAGTTGCACAAAGATTCTGCAACATAGAGACAAATAAATGCAGATTATTATAGTTCATAGCATTGCTCCCTCCTCAAACAAATTGACTGTTCTCATTGATGAGGCGATGTCAGTGAGCCACAAAACTGCAATGATTGTTGTTACAGTGCTATAGTGCAATGTTGGCTCTACTTTCTAGGGTTACGCAACATTTAAATAAAGGCAGAGCCACTTGAGACCACACAGTACAATCACCTGTCTCCTGTCTCGTGTTATTGCTAACGCTAATCATGTCTGAAGAACACCGGGCACGACTTCCCGTGTGCAACCTGCAGAGGAGTCAACAGTTGTGAATATAAAAGCCTGTGTGAATGGAGCTGCTCCTGAATTCATGTTTTTGGAGTTAGAGGAACTGTAGAGTCAGAGAGCTGAAAGCATAGAAGAAGCTTTGTTGACCTGTTGGAACTATAAGCAGGATTTAAGGATGAATGGCTTTAATAAAATCTCCATTTGTTTCTGATGGAGCCAGTGTTATGTTGGGGAGAAGCTCTGGTGTAGCAACCCGGCTAACTGCAAGATACTCAAAGCTTTTTACATGGCATTGCATGAACCAGTGTTTAGAGCTGTATCTGATTCTGTTGACGATGTTGTGTCAGTTAATCACTATTAACTCATTCATGGAGAAGATTCAAAACCTATACAGTCAGTCAACCAAAAATGCTCGTGAACTTTTGGAAGCGGCTCAGGAATTAGGATCATGAAGAAGTGCAAAAAAAAGGTCGAGTGTTAGATACCAGAGAGGTGGCAGTAGGCTGTGTGGAGAAGCTATGAGGCCCTCAACAGACACTTTGAAATGGCTGCAGGAGACAACACCAGAAGTGCTATGGAGAGGCAAACCTATAGAGGTCTCGGAATAGTTTCTTTGTGACCTTGGACTAATGCATGATGCCCTATCTGAACTGTCCAATCCATCTGAGCAACTTCAGGTTCATTCCATTACACTTACAAGGGCAGAGCACCTCATGAAGAGAACCATCAGAGTGTTGACGTCCTTCAAAGAATCCACAGAAGAAAATTCATTGGAAGCAATGAGGGCACAAGCTTCAAACTATCTTGGATCTGTTGCATTTGAGTCAAATGGAAAGCTGGAATCTATTGTTGCTAAACAGTTCCTGCAAAGTTTGATCAACAGTATGGAGAAGCGTCCTTCATTTCAAAGTGAAAGTCTCCATGATCTCAGCATTCTAGACCCAAAAAACTGGCCCCTAACTCCTGATTTACGCTACGATGAGGAAGAAGTGAGGCGCCTGTGCCAACAATTTAACATTTGTGAAGATAAAGCAATTAACGGTATGAGAGATTATCTTGAGAATCCTAAAAGAAAGATGTGAAACAACTCATAAAATGCATGGATCCCCTGCAGTAAAGCTGAATGTGAAAGGGGCTTTAGTGTTATGAACAATGTGTGCACAGACAAAAGATCCTTACTATTGCAATATAATGTTACTAATCTGATGGTGAGCTGCATTAATGAGCCTCCTGTCAGCCTTTTCAACCCAAGGAAGTATGTCACCACCTGGTTGAGAGAACATCACTCTGGCACACAAGCAAGGAGACCAAAGACACAAAAAGCCTAGCCTGACTCTCGCCAGACCCTTGTGGTTCGCTGAGCTTCACCCAAGGGTCTGGGTGAGGTGGGCTGGAGGCAATCCACGATTACCTCAATCATCAGCAAGAAGGATTGAAAAGCCACTGCAGTGAGCCCAGCTGTGCCAGATCCTAAACTCTGCCAGTCAGTGTTACTTTTATAGCGCTATTTTTGACTACCCCCAGCTCAGCAGAGATACAACCAGCCCAGCCTCGAACTCGGGCGACATACAGGTCCTGCAGCGATTGGAGGCTGCGGCCGATCACCTTCTCTGTAGAGCACACGATGGCTGTCGTCTCTGCTTGTCCCTGACTGTGGCTCCAGCGAACCACACAGTGATGGAAGAGGTGAGGGAGGAGTTGAGCTGCCGCAGGAAGTACATCCTCTGCTGGGCCTTCTTGATGAGGGAGCTGATGGTCGGCTCCCTCTTGAGGTCCTGGGTGATGGTGGTGCCCAGGAAACGATAGGACTCCACAGAGGTGATCTTCTTCTTCTTCTTTATTTATTTATTTACCGCCTTTCACAGACCAGAGTCACAAAGCGGTTTACAATTGTTATTTTTTGGGCACTTGTCCTCTCACTCCACACAGAGATGGGAGCGGGGTCGCCGAACAGGAGGCGCATGCCAGACCTATTGTACATATTTTTAGTGGTAGGGGAAACCGGAGTACCCGGAGGAAACCTACGCAGACACGGGGAGAACATGCAAACTCCACTCAGAAAGGCCCTGGTCCGGCCGGGATTCGAACCCAGGACCTTTTTGCTGAGAGGCGAGAGTGCTATCCACTCAGCCAGGGGGAGTCCATCACGGAGGGTGGGGGCGGGGGGACAGTGCTCTTCCTGAAGTCCACAATCATCTCCACTGTCTTCTGGGCGTTCAGCTCCAGGTTGTTACCTCTGCACCAGGACACCAGCCGGTCCACCTCCCTCCTGTAGGCGGACTCATCGTTGTTGGAGATGAGTCCAATGAGAGTGGTGTCGTCCGCGAACTTGATCAGCTTCACGGAGTCGTGGCTGGAGGTGCAGTGGTTGGTGTACAGGGAGAAGAGCAGGGGAGAAAGAACACAGCCCTGTGGGGTGTGGTGACAGTTTTTGGAGTAATTACATAAAACCAGCCGCAGCTAATACACGGACGTCAAAGGCCTTTTATCAAGGCAGAGACGACCTTCTGGCGCCATGCTGAGCTTTGTGAGGGCCCCTGCTGTCTGTCACACCCTTGTGTCTTTCGTATCTTGAATCTGCATGCCTGCTTCTATCCATATGTCCCTGCTGCCAGGAAGGAGCCGGGCCCCCCCCGACACCTACAGACAATGGCGATCACTCTTGCCCCCTTTCACCTCTTGCATATGTATCGGTCTGTATGTGTGCACTCTCTACATCCTGCAGTCTGTTTGCATCCCTATGCGCCTCCTGCACCGGTGGCCCCCCTCCCATCTGTTGTGGGCGGGACTGGCTTTCGTGTGTGTCTTGTATACAGGAAGCTCGGGGCTCTGGCCCCGAGAGCTGGGACATGCTGCTTTTGGAGTGTATGTGCTGGCTCTCCGCACGTGCGTTAAACAATAAACTTACGCTTTTGATCAGACAAAGGACCTTTGAGTTTTCTCCTTCATGGGGTATATATTTCTATAACAATTTGGCGTTGCTGACATGTCTTGGCATGGATACTTTCGGCGGGGACGAGCGGCTTTGTTTGGCCGACCTGGATCACCAGCCTCTGTTCCTTTTTGGAGACAAAGGAGGGCGCGCTCGTCCCGCGCACGGAAGGAATCCTTTTGCCACACAAGACCAAAAAGAACCTAATCTGGTGAGTCTTGTCTTTTCATCTGCGTAAACGAGCCCAGGGCAAACTTAAGTGTACACGGGGATTTGTTTATTTATGTATTTTTGGGGTATTTCATTCATTGCCACAGCATAGTCTGTGTGCGGGATTTTTTTGGGGGCTTTTGTTCTAGATTGAAGCTAGCGGCTGCGCGTTAGTATCGTCCTGTAGGCGACCCTGATAATTTCTCCAAGTGTCTTCAGCCAGACCCGCTCCATTTCAAGAACGCGCGCTCGCTGGTTGAACCAGCGAGGGGGGAATGGAGCGCCCCAAAGTGGGTAGGAGCAGGGAACAGACTAAGCGGGTTAGGCCCATTGTTCGTACGAGGAAATGGGTAAAAATCAATCTAGGAGATGCAAGCTATGGAGTGCTTGCCTATGGTGCAGGCCATTACGCATCTTGCGTGATAATTTAGAAGAAGAAGGGAAGAAAAAATATACTTGGTTTTAAGAATATCACGGCAAAAGAGGTTAGAGAAAGAAATATGTAAAAACAATAGCTCCTCCGCCTTTCACCGAAGCGGAGAACACAGAGGCGGACACACACACACACACACATCCCCCACACCCCCACCCTACCGCCCTTTTTTCCCCTACTAACAATAAGTGTGCACCCAAACAAGGCGTTGGGTTCTTAAAAAAATGAAGCAGACTACTGTTGTCTCTTTTTCCCTCTCCCTTATCCAGGTCTGTCGGCGCCTTTCCTCCGCGCTCTCCCTCTGCCTCAAAGCACCAGCCCCACGCCCCAACCACAGGCGGCGCCCGCACCAGCTGAGACCCCGCGAGAAGTGGGCCCAAACCCGGGAGCAGAAGAAGAAGAGGCGGAAGCAGATACACGCTCAGGAAACCACAGAAGAAGAAGCGGGGGAGCAAATATGTGAGACACCGAGAACTGCTTTGGAGCACAGAGAGAAACTGCTACAAATCCCGTGACTGTTCTCCACGGAGGGGGCAGCGTGAAACACAAAACGCACCCGCGGAAACCCCGTTGACAGTTGCCCCCGCACCGCAAACAGAAGAAGCCAAAAGTACCGGCACGTTTGGGTTATTCACCAACCCTCATGGACCACAGGCTAACGCTTTGGGCTACCTGGGCCTCCTGCGGACTTTGAGAAACTTCCACAGCCCGGCGGAAAGACTGTGTGCTCGACATGGGTCGAAGGACTGTCACCGGAGGAGGCGTTAAAGGCAGAGACACACGGGGCCAGAGGACGGCAGAGGCGGGCGTGGAGGAAACACGAGCGACTGACCAAACCTGGGTCCACATTCGTCACCAAAGCGACCGCTCATGTAAGTTTGAACAAGAACAAATTGCAATTGGCACTTTTTAGAGATAATTCATGCTGAATTCCCGTAATATACGCTAACAATCTGTGGTGTACAAGTTAAAATTCTGGATGATTACAACAAATCCTGTGTTTAAAAACAAAACATAAGGTGACAGATTTTGGTCCGTTCTCAAGTGAGTGGTCGCTTCACAAAACTCATGGCTTCAGTTAGGGCTGGGCAATTAATCGATTTTAATCATTAATTCGAGTTTTACATTTAGGGCGATTTCTTTTCTTTTAAAATTCGATTTTTTATTTTCTCCATCGCAGAACTACAGCGCTAACGCGCTAACCGCGGGTCTATGGTGTTGAACAGTCATTTTGAAGCTAACCTAATGCTAACAGGCTCCCTCTGGCCTGATGCGCGCTCTCACAGTTGGTGCTGTTGCAATAACACTTCAAACGGTCAAGAATCAGACTTTATTTAAATCGCCAGAACACACACTCGTGTCCCACTGAGCCACTGCACTTTGGGGAAAGACACGTCTCTTATTGCTCTGATACAAACAACGTGTTCCCCGCTAGCTGTTAGCTACAGTAGCTGCTACAGTAGCTGTTAGCTACAGTAGCTGCTACAGTAGCTGTTAGCTACAGTAGCTGCTACAGTAGCTGTTAGCTACAGCATCAGAATGTAAACAGGAAGCTCGCACAATGCGGGAGTCACTGAAGTTAGTATTAGCGCCACCAGCTGGACCGAGCGTTGTACTACAGCACAGTTACTCAGGCACAGTTGGAAGAACAAGCATGAAAACCCGAGGAGGCTTTTGGAACAGACTGTCTGTTACAACATTTCTATTTTGAGTCATCAGTTTTAAAAATGTGATATTTCATGTAAATAATGCATGTGTTTAATAGGATTGATATATTTGCGATGGGCCTTGTTTGTGTGATTTAAGTTATTTGAAAGGTGCATAGTGTCATTGTAAGTGAAGTTATTATAAAACCGTTAAGCTACATTTTCGTAACAAGAGCTCATTAGAGATATAGGGGACACCATTTGTGATAAGCCCGACTACAGACCACGTGGTAAACACTAAAGTTGGAAATGGATTTCTTTTTTTTAGGAAAAATCTCTTAAAAAGCTTTGCATGTTCTGCAGGCTCTGAAAGTTGCAACAATATAAATAGCTCATGAGACAATTGTAATTGGACATGGAAAATATAACAAAGCTAAAATTACAGGCCTTCTGTGTGTGTCACATGTTTGTGTGTTATATGTTTTGTGTATGTTATATGTTTGTGTGTCATGTCAAAGCACACTACGCTGACCTTAACAAACTCTGGACCAAAATACTAACGTGGGGAATCGGCCTGTGATGTGACTGTGATATGAGTGTGATATGAGTGTGATGTGAGTGTGGAGTGAAATGAGGAATGCTGAACGGAATCATGGAATAACAAATGTGTCTGTAATGTTTTAATGTGATCATGGAATAATTATTTTTTTGTCAACAGCATACGGTGTAAGTACTAGAGATTCAAAGATAACGACCTTTATTGAACAGGTGTAAAAGTGAGAGTACTCTGGGATGAGTACTCTGAGAAAAGTACTCTGCGGAAAGTACTCGGAGATGAAATACCTCGCTGAAGATATTGGGAGTTCCTGCCTCTGCTGTTTGTCCTGACAGTGATTCGGTCCAACCGCAGTGAGCTGTCGGTGGTTGAAGGACAACTTTGGTTTGTAACTCACATTTAGGGGAGTATAAAATTAGAAACATACATTTTGTTAAGTCTGTATTTGGCTACAGCCTCTGCCCTGATGTCAAACACCGTCTGTCAATGCAGTTATGTTTTGCCCAATTGGAAAAAAGATTGACAAGCGAAAGTGGGCATTTTTTGTGTTTTTTGTGTTCTAATATTTCTTTTTCAGATGAGAGATAAACTACCCTGCTTTAGGGATGACAGTAGTATGGATCAGGAGGAAATGAGCCTCCACTTTGGCACCAAAGCCCACAATATGAATTGAGGACGATCCGGGAGAAAGCAACTGGAGATGAACGGAACAGCAAATCTACACACACACACTAGGTCTCCCTGACCCAACCCGGCCATTCACTCAGACTGTGGATGTGCGGTGTGGGTGCATGGTGTCGGTTGCAGTCTCACGGAGGGCCACTGAGACCCACTGCTTACTTCTCAGCAAAGCTCGATCCCGTGGCAGCAGGGTTGCCTCGCTGCCTGCGGGCTGTGGCTGCTGCTGAGAAAGCGGCCCTAGCATCACGTGACCTTGTGGGATACACTGAACTAACTTTGCTTGTGCCCCATGCTGTTTCCCTGATCCTGCTAGAGCAGAGGGCCTCTCGCCTTTCTGCGGCTCGTTGGCTGAAATACAACACGGTGCTCTTTGAACTCCCCAATGTCACGGTGAAAAGATGCACACAGCTGAACCCCTCCTCACTGCTGCCCACGCCAGAGGAAGGGGAGGCACACTGCTGTATCGCCACAATAGAACAGAGATGCACTCCCAGGCCAGACCTGAAAGAGGTGCCTCTGACTAATCCTGACTTGATTTTTTTTATACAGACGGAGCCGCGTCACGTGACAACACTGGGAAGAACCGAGTCGGCTATGCTGTGTGTTCTGATTTTGATACTATAGACTCTGGTAGTTTGCCCCACTACCACTCAGCACAAACCGCTGAGCTGGTCGCGCCCACCGGGGCTTGTGAGCTGGCAGCGGGCAAAACTGTTAACATATTATGTGATACGCGCTATGGTTTCTCTGTGGTGCACGACTGGGAAGCACTGTGGAAACACCGCAATTTTATGAAATCTGATGGTAAACCAATTCTTAATTCCACACAGGTTGAACGTCTGCTGAAAGCTGTAATGTTGCCCTTAGAGATCGCTGTATGCAAATGCCAGGCCCACACTAATGCCACTGACCCCATCTCTGCAGGGAATCGGCGCGCGGACAAGGCAGCGGCATACGCACCTCTACACACACACACACACTACCTCACTCAAGACGTTGATATTTTCTACTCCCTGTCAGCGATGCAGGCACTGGCTACTCCAGCAGAGACGCTGCTGTGGGAGGGGAATGGGGCTCAACGACGGCATGGTGTGTGTGGCTGGGACCAGACAGCAAACCGTGCCTACCACGGCATTTCTTCAGACAGTTTGCAATTTTAGCACATGGTCGAGACCATGCCTCAAAAGGAGGGATGATGTGTGATTTAATCACACAAAATTGGTATACAAAGGGGTTTACGGCATTTGCACAGAGATTCAGCCAAACATGCGCTATATGCCCCGCGCACAACCCAGGTAAGTCCCAAAAGTATCCAACAGGCTGCTCATCCTCCGCCCCTGCGCCCATTTCAACATGTCCAAAGGGACTTTGTTGAACTCACACCATGCCAAGGTAAGTAATACTGTCTGGGTCTGGCGGATCTCTGGTCCAAATGGACTGAAGTATTTGCAGGCATACACGCCACGAGCAACGCGGTGGTGAGTCACTTTGTAGCAAAAGTCATTGAGGAAGTGGGTGAATTTCTGGGCACTGATATACGTAAACACTGCAGTTACGCCCCCTGGTCCGGAGGCGCGTGCGAGCGAGAGAATGGCACTCAAAGCTCTGCCGCTAGCCCCACGTTGGGCGCGGGACCCCCGAACAGAGATCTGCCAAGCACCTCTTTGTGTGATGACGACATGCTGTCCTATTGTAAGGAAATTAATGCACTTTTGTCCTCTATTTCTGCCCAGGTCAGGAGCGCCCTGCCACAGGCTGCGCAGGCGACTGGGTCCTGATGAAGGAAACGAGACGAAAGCATTGGCGGTCCAAGCGCTGGCTCGGCCCATTCCTCGCCCTCCTGGTGACGGACACTGCCGTTAAGGTCGCGGAGAGGACAACTTGGATCCACGCCAACCACTGTCGTGCGGTGCTGCCACTGAGGGCCATAGACGAGGACACCGAGGGCGCGGACGGACCAGGCCCATCCGCGGCGGCCAACAACAACACCCAGAGAATCCCAGCGTTCCCGAGGCGACCCCCCTTTGCCCAACTCCCCAGCCCCCGGATCCCAAGGCTTGGGAGCCATGAAGGCCCTGAGCGCTCTGCTCAGCTGCAGCAAGTATGCAGAGCTGCTGCCCATTCCAAAGATTTCTCCAGAGCTTGCTCCCTCTGGCCATAATGCAGATTTGAGCTCTGCTGGAGTGCCCCCTGGTGTCTCGTCTCCCGTGTGTCCGGAGGAGGTGGAGATGAGGGCTGCTCTACAGTTCCTGATGAGGCACATGGTGAAGCGTGCTGTCATGAGGTCTCCCATCAAACGAGCTTTGGGCCTGGCCGATCTGGAGCGTGCTCAAGCCATGGTCGCCACACCCCAAACCCCGAGCACTCTGCCCAACCGAGTGCTGAGGCCAAGGCTTCAACGCAAATAGAGTCTTGCCGCTCCAAGACCAAACATCGCCATGACCACTAACGCTCCACACACGCTCATAGGGAGCGGTGCCACTGACTGTGTTTATTATGTTAATATTGTCTTCTCTTATCGCTGTCCGGATCCATTGTGTTATTATAATGTGCTCTTTCTTTTATTGACAAGCATGTTTCTTTTCTTGTCCACTTTGGACAGCAATAATTTAAGTGTTTCAAGCTTGAAGGTGGTGTGATTACGATGCCTCTGGTATTTAACTGATTAATGCAAAAATGGTTTTGAATTATCAAAAGAGGGGAGTGTGGTGACAGTTTTTGGAGTAATTACATAAAACCAGCCGCAGCTAATACACGGACGTCAAAGGCCTTTTATCAAGGCAGAGACGACCTTCTGGCGCCATGCTGAGCTTTGTGAGGGCCCCTGCTGTCTGTCACACCCTTGTGTCTTTCGTATCTTGAATCTGCATGCCTGCTTCTATCCATATGTCCCTGCTGCCAGGAAGGAGCCGGGCCCCCCCCGACACCTACAGACAATGGCGATCACTCTTGCCCCCTTTCACCTCTTGCATATGTATCGGTCTGTATGTGTGCACTCTCTACATCCTGCAGTCTGTTTGCATCCCTATGCGCCTCCTGCACCGGTGGCCCCCCTCCCATCTGTTGTGGGCGGGACTGGCTTTCGTGTGTGTCTTGTATACAGGAAGCTCGGGGCTCTGGCCCCGAGAGCTGGGACATGCTGCTTTTGGAGTGTATGTGCTGGCTCTCCGCACGTGCGTTAAACAATAAACTTACGCTTTTGATCAGACAAAGGACCTTTGAGTTTTCTCCTTCATGGGGTATATATTTCTATAACAGGGGCTCCTGTATTTATAATCCGAGAGTCCGAGACATTCTTCCCCAGACGCACTCACTGCTTCCTGTCCGTCAGGAAGTCATTGATCCACCTGCAGGTGGAATCGGGCACGTTGAGCTGGGAGAGCTTGTCCTGGAGCAGGGATGGCAGGATTGTGTTGAAGGCAGAGCTGAAGTCCACGAACAGGACCCTGGCGTAGGTCCCCGGGGAGTTCAGGTGCTGTAGGATGTGGTGGAGGACCAGGTTAATGGTGTCGTCTACAGATCTGTTGGCTCTGTAGGCGAACTGCAGGGGGTCCAGGAGGGGGGAGGTGAAGGACTTGAGATGAGAGAGAACCAGGCGTTCAAATGACTTCATGACGACAGACGTAAGTGCTACAGGTCTGTAGTCGTTGAGTCCTGTGATCCGGGTCTTCTTGGGGACAGGGACGATGGTAGAGGTGATGAAGGAGGAGGGGTTGTCAGCACAGCGGGGGGCTTTTGGCTCAGTTTTGCATCCTTTTTGTCGCTTTTCAACCATTGTATCTCTCATGGACATTCATAAGTCAAATTCTATGACAACAATTCAAAAACATGGTGGAGGTAAATATTCTTAACAAGGTCACATTTGTTTTTGGTTTTGTCATTTGGAGCAACTGTTAAAAATACACAGAGTACCTTTAAGATCAGTTTAAAACATTAAAGTCTGAGTGAATGAATAACTCTCAGTCTTCAGCCAATCAGCTGCAGCCTGTGCATCTGGCCCCGCCCCCTGTGTGCCTGTGGAGTGTATCCCTGTTTGTGTCTGTGTGTGTATTTATGCCAGTTTCTGTGTATTATCTGTGTGTCTGTGCGTGTGTGTGTCTGTGTGTCTCTCTGTTTATGCCTGTGTGTTTGTGTCTGTGTTTGTGTGTCTCTCTGTGTGTGTCTGTCTGTGTATGTTTATTATCGTGCACACATATAGTTAAACATTTATTATGGAGTAAGAGACGACCAGGATGAGCAGCACTCATTGGGCCGCAGTTATAAAGTGATTGCCTGGTTCAGCGTTCAGCCAGAAGGGTCGGGGGGACGGTGCTGTTGTCTCTGTCTGAGTGCTCTGTCTCTTCTTTATTAAACCAATTAAAAATAACAATAACACAGAACTGAATCAGTGTAGAACAGATATTAAAGCTGATGTACCAGACCACAACATGCTGAAATGATGCCATCTTGTGTGTACAAAGAGCCCTGTGGGTCACTCTTTGACTCTTTGGGCTGAGACGATCTGGAAAAGCTGATATAAAGATGTAACAGAGGCCAGACATTCATGATGTGAAAACTAGACCTGGACAAAGACTCTCTCGCTGGCCTCCATCTAGTCTTTCTCCATGGTCTCTTTGGTCTCTCTCTGGTCTCTCTCTGGCCTCTCTCTCTGGTCTCTCTCTCTGGTATCACTCTGGTCTCTCTCTCTGGTCTCTCTCTCTGGTATCACTCTGGTCTCTCTCTCTTTGGTCTCTCTCTGGCCTCTCTCTCTGGTATCTCTCTGGCCTATCTCTGGTCTCTCTCTCTGGTATCACTCTGGCCTATCTCTCTGGTCTCTCTCTCTGGTATCACTCTGGTCTCTCTCTCTGGTATCACTCTGGTCTCTCTCTCTGGTATCACTCTGGTCTCTCTCTCTGGTATCACTCTGGTCTCTCTCTCTGGTATCACTCTGGTCTCCCTCTTGTCTCTCTCTGGTCTCTCTCTACAATATATTCATAAAAAGTGCTAGAACAAACAGTTTTAGAGCTTGGAAATATTGAAATATTGGGCGACAGCAGCTCAGTTGGTAGAGCATTGGCCTTTGGGCTGGAAGGTTGTGGGTTCGAGCCCACCTCGGGACCTACTCCAACTGCTCCCATTAATGACTGCTGTCGTTGTGTCCTTGGGCAAGACACTTAACCCCACATTGCCTGAAGCTCCTGCTGAAACACCAGTGGAACCACTGATGTAGCAGCCATCCTCCTGTGGACTCACCCTCTGCAGAGGCTCAGAGGGACTGGTGCTATGAGCTCTGGGTGGCAGCTCTACTTATCACCCCCTGACCCAGAAATGGACTAATAAAGGGGCAGAAAATGAATGAATGAATATTGACATGGATTTGATCACAGAATTCTACTGTTGTGGTCTGAAAGTTACGTACCCCAGCTTTTAAATCCCATGATGATGATTGATTTGATTCCACCAGAGAAAGACACAACAAACTTTCATAATGAGAAAGACCACACCAGGCTCCAAACCCTCTGTCATCAAAACAACCACTCTCCTCCTTTTCTGCCAAAAGTCAAATACGCCAAATACATATAAAAATGTTCTCATCCAACCACGTCACACTCATCTGTTTCTATATTTCATTTTCAACATGTTTGCACATTTCCTGTTATTGTGTTGGTACTAGTTATGCCAAATGTGACAGTGTGAGATCAATGTCTATACACTTTTTTGTAGAGCACCTTTTGGCAACACAAAGCGCCGCACAGCCCATATCACATCAGGCGTAAATCATAAACATTAAAATCTGATTAAACATAAAAATAAAAGATACGTTTTATCTTATCTTACCAGACCGTCCAGTACCAGACCGCCCTGTACCAGGCCGCCCAGTACCAGGCCGCCCAGTACCAGGCCGCCCAGTACCAGAGCATCCAGTACCAGACCGTCCTGTACCAGGCCGCCTAGTACCAGGCCGCCCAGTACCAGGCCGCCCAGTACCAGAGCATCCAGTACCAGACCGTCCTGTACCAGGCCGCCTAGTACCAGGCCGCCCAGTACCAGGCCGCCCAGTACCAGAGCATCCAGTACCAGACCGTCCTGTACCAGGCCGCCCAGTACCAGGCCGCCCAGTACCAGGCCGCCCAGTACCAGAGCATCCAGTACCAGACCGTCCTGTACCAGGCCGCCTAGTACCAGGCCGCCCAGTACCAGGCTGTCCATACCAGAGCGAACAGATCCAGGCTGCCCAGTACCAGAGCATCCAGTACCAGAGCATCCAGTACCAGGCCGTCCAGTACTAGGCCGTCCTGTCTGGGGATTGAGGCTGAGCATTCATTGGTTAAAATCTTTTTGATGGTTTCAGGGTCAACTATCTGTCGCCGTGAGCCAGAGTTTATGGCTCTTGTCTCAGAGCCATAAACGATGGTAGAGGTGATGAAGGAGGAGGGGTTGTCAGCACAGCGGGGGGATTTTGGCTCATAGTTTTGCATCCTTTTTGTCGCTTTTCAACCATTGTATCTCTCATGGACATTCATAAGTAAAATTCTATGACAACAATTCAAAAACATGGTGGAGGTAAATATTCTTAACAAGGTCACATTTGTTTTTGGTTTTGTCATTTGGAGCAACTGTTAAAAATACACAGAGTACCTTTAAGATCAGTTTAAAACATGAAAGTCTGAGTGAATGAATAACTCTCAGTCTTCAGCCAATCAGCTGCAGCCTGTGCATCTGGCCCCGCCCCCTGTGTGCCTGTGGAGTGTATCCCTGTTTGTGTCTGTGTGTGTATTTGAATGATTTGTGTCTCACAGACTGAGGCGTCACAGACTGAGGCGTCACAGACCGAGGCGTCACAGACCGAGGCGTCACGGGCCGGGGCGTCACGGACCGGGGCGTCACGGACCGGGGCGTCACAGACCGAGGCGTCACGGACTGAGGCGTCACGGACCGGGGCGTCACAGACCGAGGCGTCACAGACTGAGGCGTCACAGACCGAGGGCGTCACAGACCGAGGGCGTCACAGACCGAGGCGTCACAGACCGAGGGCGTCACAGACCGAGGGCGTCACAGACCGAGGGCGTCTCAGACCGAGGGCGTCACAGATTGAGGCGTCACAGACCGAGGGCGTCACAGACTGAGGCGTCACAGACCGAGGGCGTCACAGATTGAGGCGTCACAGACCGAGGGCGTCTCAGACCGAGGGCGTCACAGACCGAGGGCGTCACAGACCGAGGGCGTCACAGACCGAGGGCGTCACAGACCGAGGGCGTCACAGACCGAGGGCGTCACAGACCGAGGGCGTCACAGACCGAGGCGTCACAGACCGAGGCGTCACAGACCGAGGCGTCACAGACCGAGGCGTCACAGACTGAGGCGTCACAGCCCGAGGGCGTCACAGACTGAGGCGTCACGGACCGAGGCGTCACAGACTGAGGCGTCACAGACTGAGGCGTCACAGCCCGAGGGCGTCACAGACTGAGGCGTCACGGACCGAGGCGTCCACAGACCGAGGGCGTCACAGACTGAGGCGTCACAGCCCGAGGGCGTCACAGACCGAGGCGTCACAGACCGAGGCGTCACAGACCGAGGCGTCACAGACCGAGGCGTCACAGACTGAGGCGTCACAGCCCGAGGGCGTCACAGACTGAGGCGTCACAGACTGAGGCGTCACGGACCGAGGCGTCACAGACTGAGGCGTCACAGACTGAGGGCTCACAGCCCGAGGGCGTCACAGACCGAGGGCGTCACAGACTGAGGCGTCACGGACCGAGGCGTCACAGACTGAGGCGTCACAGACTGAGGCGTCACAGCCCGAGGGCGTCACAGACTGAGGCGTCACGGACCGAGGCGTCACAGACCGAGGGCGTCACAGACTGAGGCGTCACAGACCGAGGGCGTCACAGACCGAGGCGTCACAGACCGAGGCGTCACAGACCGAGGCGTCACAGACCGAGGGCGTCACAGACCGAGGCGTCACAGACTGAGGCGTCACAGCCCGAGGGCGTCACAGACTGAGGCGTCACGGACCGAGGCGTCACAGACCGAGGGCGTCACAGACTGAGGCGTCACGGACCGAGGCGTCACAGACCGAGGCGTCACAGACCGAGGCGTCACAGACTGAGGGCGTCACAGACCGAGGCGTCCCCGACGTTTGCTACATTAAGCCAATTAGTTTCCATTTGAGTTACCTCTGTTTGTGGTTTACATATTTCACATACATTTTTATGACAAGATGTAGACCTTAAAGGGGACCTATGTATAATTTTTATGTTCCAATTTTTTTGACTCATTTTGGCAAATTCTAGCTCAGAGACTTAAGCTAATGCTTGTTTACTGTGCTATTCACTATAGAATTATTATTAATGCTGTTTTCCCTTGTCCCTTTCTGTTTTACTTGCAACCTGCAACTGGCAAACCTGCAATAAAGCGTCTTAGGGCACGGTCACATAGGTTTTTACAAGCGTACTAGGCCAAGTGGCCCGGGTCGTCGCCACAGGGTGTGAAAACGGCCCGCGGTCACATGAACGTATTGTCTGAACCGTGCCAGGGAAATTGTGCTGTAGTACAACACTCGGTCCAGCTGGTGGCGCTAATACTAACACCAGAGACTACCTCGTTGCCCTGGTTGAGATCCGCTTCTTTTCCTGTTTACGCTCTGCTACTGTAGCTAACAGCTACAGCTACAGTAGCTAACAGCTACAGCTACAGCTACAGTAGCTAACAGCTCAGTACGGATCACGTTGTTTAGGGAAAGATACATCTCACACTTGTCCAAATTGCTCTGATGCAAAGTGCAGCAGTTTAGTGGGTAACATGTGTGTGTCCACGGTGCACACACACACACACAAACACACGTGTGAATGCACACATGTGTGTGTGTGTGTGTGTGTGTGTGTGTGTGTGCACCGCGGACACACACACACACACACACACACAATGCAGAGAGACACTCCCCCTGCGCCCCTCGATCACGGCCCGGGGCTTATATGAAAGGTTTAACACAAGCGGAGAATACAAAAGTGCAGAGACTGTATGAAAATGTGTGTCACAGGAAGACGTAACGTGACGCACAATATAAAGTCCCCACCACACCTCACCCCCCACGACCCGCCACACTGACCCCCCTCATCTGCGCTGGGAAGCGGGCCCTGGCCGAAGTTTTGATCCGCGCCGGTTGAGTTGAGCCTGAATTTGTCTAATCCAAAGTTTTAGTTCTCATGAGGATGACTTCACTGATCCTCCTCGTAATCCCAAGATGACATCACCATCACCTATAAAACTGAGCCTCCGCACCACCACGCTTCCACCAGGACTAACAGGACTGAGAGAGACTAAAGCAGGACTAACACAGGACTGAGAGAGACTAAAGCAGGACTAACACAGGACTGAGAGAGACTAAAGCAGGACTAACACAGGACTGAGAGAGACTAAAGCAGGACTAACAGGACTGAGAGAGACTAAAGCAGGACTAACACAGGACTGAGAGAGACTAAAGCAGGACTAACAGGACTGAGAGAGACTAAAGCAGGACTAACAGGACTGAGAGAGACTAAAGCAGGACTAACACAGGACTGAGAGAGACTAAAGCAGGACTAACAGGACTGAGAGAGACTAAAGCAGGACTAACACAGGACTGAGAGAGACTAAAGCAGGACTAACACAGGACTGAGAGAGACTAAAGCAGGACTAACAGGACTGAGAGAGACTAAAGCAGGACTAACACAGGACTGAGAGAGACTAGAGCAGGACTAACAGGACTGAGAGAGACTAAAGCAGGACTAACACAGGACTGAGAGAGACTAAAGCAGGACTAACAGGACTGAGAGAGACTAAAGCAGGACTAACACAGGACTGAGAGAGACTAAAGCAGGACCAAAGCCGGACTAAAACAGCTTTATTCTGTGGCTCTTTTTTCATATTAACAAAATTAAATGTTATAGAGAAAGTTTTTGCTGTTTATTTTTACTTTAATCCAAAAGATCTGTGATTTTTTTTACTTAAAATTGTGTGTGATTTGTCTTAGTGTTTAGTTCTACATAATTAGACGATGAAACAGTGAAACCTTTCTCCTGCAGACTGAGCTCACACATTAATATCCAAATCTCTTTTGTTAAGAATATTTAACATCAACCATGGTTTTCTGTTCACTACAGAACAGAAACATAGACCCTGAGTCTCGTCAGGGTCTGGTCTTTGTATAGGTCTGGTCCAGACTTTTTCCAGGTCTTGTCTTGGTCCAGGTCTTGTCTTGGTCCAGGTCTAGTCTTGGTCCCAGGTTTTGCCTTGGTCCAGGTTTTGCCTTGGTCCAGGTTTTGCCTTGGTCCAGGTTTTGCCTTGGTCCAGGTTTTGCCTTGGTCCAGGTTTTGCCTTGGTCCAGGTTTTGCCTTGGTCCAGGTTCTGTCTTGGTCCAGATTTTGCCTTGGTCCAGGTTTTGCCTTGGTCCAGGTTTTGCCTTGGTCCAGGTTCTGTCTTGGTCCAGGTTTTGCCTTGGTCCAGATTTTGCCTTGGTCCAGGTTTTGCCTTGGTCCAGTTTTTGCCTTGGTCCAGGTTTTGTCTTGGTCCAGGTCTGATCTTTGTTCCAGGTTCTGTCTTGGTCCAGGTTTTGTCTTGGTCCAGTTTTTGTCTTGGTCCAGGTTTTGTCTTGGTCCAGGTCTTGCCTTGGTCTTGGTCCATGTCTGATCTTTGTTCTAGGTTTTGTTTTGGTCCCGGTCTCCTTAGTCTTGGTCCAGGTCTGATCTTTGTTCTAGGTTTTGTTTTGGTCCAGGTCTTGTCTTGGTCCAGGTCTTGGTCCAAGTCCTTGGTCCTGATGGTGAATAATCAAACAGGCCTTGTGACAGTGCTTTTGTTTTTTCACCACATATGATTAACATTACAATTCTAAAGCAGGTCTAAAGCAGGTCTAAAGCAGGTCTAGGGCAGGTCTAAAGCAGGTCTAGGGCAGGTCTAAAGCAGGACTAAAGCAGGTCTATAGCAGGTCTAGGGCAGGTCTAGGGCAGGTCTAAAGCAGGACTATAGCAGGTCTAGGGCAGGTCTAAAGCAGGTCTAGGGCAGGTCTAAAGCAGGACTCAAGCTGGACAAAACCAGGACTGAAAGAGGACAGCATAGTGGCTGAGTGGTTAGTGTGTTGTGTCTGCTTCCTGTGGCTGTTTATTGTCATATTGTGACTTTGTTCCGAGGTCTAAGTTGTAACTTTCTCAAACGTAACGCTGCAACCCGTCTGAATATTCCAATAATATGTTTTTGAGCTGGACACAGACTGCAGAGAAAAATGGGATTCAAACTGTAGCATTTGCCATTAGTCCAGCAGTCTTCACCAGTCACCACTGTGCCCCCATCATCTATCCCCAGATTGATCGAACAAACTCACAATAACACATGACATCACCACGTACACTATTTAATGTCTTTGCTTATTGATATATCAAATATGCTCAACAGAAACCAAGGTGTAACTGTAAACTGCTGAAGTGAAACCGCAGAGATATCAAACTAGTTGGTTGTAGATCTGAGTGCTGCTGCAGCTGTCAAAAGCTGTGCATACACTGTAATATTTTACAGCTGCAAAGGACACTGTGTTGAGGGCTACGGGAAGACCAGAGAGACGAGAGAGAGACTAGAGAGAGAGCAGAGTGACTGGAGAGAGAGAGAGACCAGCGAGAGAGACCAGTGAGAGTCCTCTAATCACTTTGCACATAGGCCAAAAAATCTGTCATATTTTACTCGCGGTGACATGATATAACTCTGATGTTTTTGATGATGTTAATGTCGTTAAAGTACAACACGCTGTAAATTAAGTGTGAACTGATAAATCAGTGCACGGGAGCAGAAACTGTGGCTGTTCTCCTGCAGACTGGAACCCAAACTCAGACTGAACTCTGTTTGAAATGTGGCTGAACTCCTCTTTGAACTCCTCCTCTCTGACCTCCTCCTCTCTGACCTCCTCCTCTCTGACCTCCTCTCTAAACTCTTCCTCCTCCTCAGCGTCCGTTCTCCTGCCGGCCTCAGAGCGCTTTCTGTTCGGCTTCTTTGCGTCTCTGTTGTGTTGTGTGTTGTTGTGGGTGAATGTGTTGCTGTTGCACACGCTGGGCTCTCGTGCGGCGCTCAGAGACGCTCCTCGTCACGTGCTGCTGTTTCTGCTGCTGCTCGCGGACACGCTGCAGATGTCGCTGACGCAGACGATGTTCGTGATTGCGTATGCGCGGCTGCTGCTGTACGTGCCGCTGTGTCTGACGCTGGTGCTGCTGACGCACGCAGCGCACGACTTCACGCCGCTGGTGCTGGTTCTCATGTCTCTGGAGCGCTTCATCGCCGTGCTTATGCCCCTGCGCCACGCCGCCATCGCCACTGCCTCCAACAGCCTGAAGGCGGCGCTCTGCGCCTGGACGCTCATACTCTGCACCATACTGGTGCGGCTCGGCTTCGTCGCCCCAAAGTACAAACCTAGCGACCAGGTGCGGACGCTCTCAGACACTGGTACGTCCCTTGTGCTGCGCACACGTCTTTTGAAGCAAAAAGACTCTCGCAGCAGCGCCCATCGACTGATTTCAAATGCAACTGTTGTAGAAGAGTGTCTGACTGACTACACTTCTCCATAGACACAGGGACATCAGCAGTGTTTGCTTAAGGCCGACTGCTGAGGAGACGCGTGCGCTGTGTAGGGGACGTTACAGCCACAGTCTACAGTTATCATGATCACAGTTGACAGTGATCTGTCTTTGATCTCCCTTTTGATTCCCCAGATGACTCGCTCCTGTAACACTCTCGTCTTGTATCCGTCTAAAGAGTCCAAACTCTTTGATGAGGCGCTCATTTACTCGCTGTATCTCGGCGCGTTTGTCTCCATTGCTGGATCCTACGCCGCCGTGATGAAAACAGCAAACTCGCTTGCCACGGACCAGGTGAGAGGGGCGAGGCTAAGGTGAGAGGGGTGGGGCTGATTGGTCAATCTCTGGACTCGCTCACCTGTGTCCCACTGTAGGTCTCAGCCCGCCGCGCCCGCCACACTATCCTGCTGCACTTGTTCCAGCTAAGTATGATGTTGCTGTCGACGCTCCATGATGTACTGCAGGGGGCGCTGTACCAGCTTTTGCCGCCGCTGGTGTTTCTGCGCATGCAGACGCTTGTGTACATGCTCCTCATCTTGATGCCCAAGAGCCTAAGCGCACTGGTGTACGCGCTGCGCGACCCGACCATCCGCGCCGCGCTGCTACTGCGCTTCAGCTTCTGCCACAAGGGACAGGACTTAGGCAGACGGTGAGGACTCAGATGTGGACTGGGACTGGTCTTGTTCTAATAAGTAAGTAAATAGTAGTAATCTCAAGCGCATTTTTACCGGCCGAGGTCACCCAAAGCACTTCACAATATTCAGAGTTCAGATTTTGTTCCATTCTCTCCACAAGGTGATGACGAAAGCGAGACGAGACGAATACAAAGCATCAAAGCCCCCTAAAACACCACACCATCCATTCACTCACTCATTACATTCATACCTATTGTGCATGTTTTTAGTGGTAGGGGTAACCAGGGCACCCGGACAAAACCTATGCAGACATGGGGAGAACATGCAAACTCCACTCAGGAGGGCCCTCTTCCGACCGGGATTTGAAGCCAAGATCTTCTTGCTGAGAAGCGAGAGTACTATCCACTCAGACACCATGACGCCGTTGTCTCCTTTGCTGGTCTCCTTTTTGTCGCTCTCTCTGGTCTGGTGAGGACTGTTAATGTGAGGTCTCGACCAGAACACGACTCGAGCCACATAGATATTCGGTGACAAGACGGGGCTGTTGTTTGGTCTTTGCGCTGGGGCCCACTGGGACTCTAGGACTCCAAGATATACGGCCCTGTTCTCCAAGATGTCTGCCCCATGTCTCCATAATGTCTGCCCTATCCATCAGAAAAACTGATGGATTTCAAAGGAAAACAATTGATGAAACACAGAGACACTAACATCACTGAGTCTGGGCTTTGAGCTGCAGGTTCATGAAGCTGAGGACGAGCTGCTTGTTAGCAGTGTGTGTCATGTTTAGTCTGCAGTACTGTGGTTCACCACCGTGTGGCACCGTTCATCAGGAACTCTCTCCAGATGATAAAATGTATCCATGATTTGTGAACATCTTTTGTCACAGAAACTTGTATGTCGATGTGTGTCTGTATTTGTGTGTGTTTGCTTTTTTAAGTCTTTAAAAAGTGTACAGAATATCAAATAATAAAACTCATGCCATTTCTTCATTTACTCCATACATGGCGGTGATAAGCCACTATTGTAGCCACAGCTTCCCTGGAGCACACTGATCTGGCAGTCTGTGCCCCAATCCCTCCAACCACAATCAACCGTTCACACACCAGACTTATTCTAACCCGACGGCTACACCACCTCTGCAGCTGCAACCTTCTTTGCTGTGAAGGATGTCTGTGTGGAGCTAAGGAAGCTCCAATGCTCTTCATTGTCTAATACAAGCTGCAGTCGTGTCACATCTTTATTGATCATTTTATTGAGTTGCTTTCAGTTGTGTGCACCAACTTTGATTGTTTAGTCATTACGAGTGATTTTAATGTACTCGTGGATAATGTTAAAAGTGCTGAGTTCTGTACTTGATACCTTCGGACTCACTCAGCACTGCGTGGCCCCACTCACAGTAGAGGGCACACTCTAGACCTTCTAATTACTAAGGGGTTTAATATTTCAAATGTAAATGTGGTCATTGTTGCCAGTAAACCACCAGTAGGCTCTACAATTGTTCAAAGAAGACATTTAAATGAAAAAAGGACAAACTGTTCATGAGAACGATAAACTTGTGAAAACATTGTGTTCTACAGTCAATGAACTGTTTAACACAGGTTAGCGAAGGTTTAAATAGAGGGGGAAAAAAATCAGAAGGCGATGTGGACTAATAAAGATTTGGTCAGGGCACAGAAGAGAGAATGCCCAAGGGCCGAGCGTAAGTGGTGCTACGTAGAACGAGAGAAAGGTATTTTTCTGAAACTGCAGTAACAATCTGCATGTTCTGTTTTCAACAGTTAAAAGATTAACAATGTGCACTGTTCCATTGTCTCCAATCCACACATAACAATCCAAAGCCCTCTCTGAGCAAACTCACTTTGCACCTGTAGATGATAAAACTGTCCAAGAGATAATCACAAGTCTGAGTTCCTCCACTTGCAGCCTAGACCTACTATTACCCACTAGATTTTGAAAATCTACATTTCCATCAGGCCCCTCCTAATAAAGTAAGTAAGTAAGTAAACTTTATTTATATAGCGCCCTTCACAGACCAGGGTCACAAGGCGCTTCACATAGTATAAAAACAGACATATAAATTAGACATACAAATTTTTAAAGGCCAAGACAACCATGTAAAAGAATACAGCAAGACAAACTTACGCAAAAGCCTGAACAAATAAATGGGTTTTACGTTGACTTTTGAAGCACTCAACAGACTCTATAGAACGCAGAGAGAGCGAGAGAACGTTCCAAAGCTTGGGAGCAACAGCCTGGAAGGACCTGTCTCCTCTGGTCTTGAAGCGAGTGCGTGGAACCATCAGGAGGTTCTGATCCACAGACCTCAGAGCCCTGGCTGGGGTGTAAGGCTGGATCAGGTCACTGATGTAAGACGGGGCCTGACCGTGCAAAGCTCTGAAGGTTAAAACCAGACCAAAATAAAGAGCAGTCTAGATGCCACGGCACAATATAACTATTGTACATAAGTAATCTTTATTTATTTCCTTTCACAGACCAGTCGCTTTACAATCCCTTCGCCACATCTAAAAATCTGCCATTTATGGGGAGAGTCCTTGGGCCCATCCCAATTCAGAGGGCACTCGAGTTGTGAAGTCCCCTCAGCAGACGATATTGCAGGATATTCTCCCTAAGAAATGGGACATCCCTGGATAGGGGACAATATGCAAATTTTGAGTTCCATGAATTCTCTATGTGTCTGATTTCACCAGAGATAAGATCTGACACAGATATGACTTTATGAAACAAAGTATTTTTTAAAGTGAGATGTTTTTATTTATATTTCATAAGAAGAAAATTAGCTATAATTAGGTGCAGGACTGCTCCACACAGTGAACGCCACACGCTGCGGCCACTTCATGAGCGAACGTCACCGCACACGGCACCAAAACACACTTTTGAAAAATCCCCTCTGAATGACTCGCGCATGCTTCGAAGCTTCTTCAGATTCACCACAAACTTGCGCCCGGTTGTTTCATGTTTCTTCTCATTGTGGCGCAGCTTTGCCCGACAGCTACTTTACCAACTATCCTAATGCATCATGGGATCAACTTCCGGAGCTCAGGGTGGTTTTTAATGGTGTGAGTGCCCTCGCCTCTTCTCCCTCAGTATTGGGACACCCTACAACCCCCGCGGGCACGCGCAAAATCTAGGGCAAGGGTGAGAATTACGAGCCCCTTGTCTACCAACAGTTTACCAAATTTCTTATAATTAACAACTCATTTGACATGTTCCAGTCCGGCTTTAGACACCACCACTGAGACTGCTCGTCATTGTAACAAACAATATTAGACTGAAGACTTATGCACTTCTCTGTCTGAAAAAGATGTGACAGGTCAGACATAAATGTTGTCTAAAAGTTACAAATCCCAGATTTGGTTTGAGTCAAAGAAATATCAGACTCCCAAAACACATTTCAAACAAAAAACGTCTTTATTTACAAAGTGGAGAAAAAATTGTTCTGGTTCAAGACAAAGTTCATCACCAGGACTCTCCCAGGACTCTTTTAGAACCAGGAACAAGAGAGACCAGAGAGAGATGTCAGAGAGAGGTTTGATTCTCAGAAATGTCTTTGTAAAGTCCACGGAGTCGACTTATGGCTATACAAAAATAAATTGAATCGACTCCCCCAGGACTCCCTGGTCCACATTGGAATGTCATTTGGAATTCATGGATCGGATTTAGTCTTTCCTCTGGAAAAACACAGTATATTTATTTTTAATGAGTCACGTCACGTCACGTTCAAGGTTTTATTTACACGTGTGTCACGACATATTTCAAACAGCCCAGTCTTCTCTGTTCGTTCTTTGGATCGTTCTCCTGGTCGTGTGAGGGACTCGGACTCTGATCACAGGCTCCTGGGTCGTCCTGGTCGTGTGACGGACTCTGATCTCTGGCTCCTGGGTCGTCCTGGTCGTGTGAGACATGATCCTGCTGACGATCTCGACTTGAATTCAGAAGATTTTTCTCACAAATGTTCTGTTTTAAAGAGTTCGGATCAATTTGTCCATAAGATGCATCTCTGAGAATCTGCCAGAACTAGGTCCAAAAAGGTCCAGTCTCAGTCCAGTCAGGAGCACTGGAAGAAGATTAAGGAATGAAGCTTGTAGCTAAAGTCCTGGAGTCTGGTCTCAGGTCAGTTGTGTGTGTGAACTGTGATCCTTTGGAGTCCTCACTGGACCGCTATGGCCCACATTGGTCCAGATCAGTTGGAGTCCTCGCTGGACTGGCGGCTGATTTCGATCTGCAGAGAGGGCAGGTTGTCCAGACGGCTCTTCTTGCTCTTCTTCGTGAGGGTGGATTGTTTCTGTTTGATGATGGCGCCCCAAACACGTTGCAGCTGCGAGTCTTCGTCTTGAGAGTCTTCGTCTCCCCTGCCTCGCCGCTGTGGCGCCGCCCTGCTGCCCGCCGACGAGAAGGCAGTTTGTACAGGGGGGGCAGAGTCTTCATCAGAGGAGGCCAGGCGGCTCCAGAGAGCACCTACAGGGTTCAGAGGACAGTTTAAAGCTGGGGAACGCAATTTTACAGAGCAGACACGAAACATGACGTCATGCTTGTACCCGTCTTCCTGTCTTTGGCCACGCCCAGTCTGCGGTGCACGTCCTTGATTGGCTCTCGATCTGGGGGCGTGTCTCGCAGGGGGGAGGGGCTGCGAGGGGAGGGGGAGCGTTGTCTCTTTCCCAAACGGTGACGCACATCTGTCACAACACAAGAAAACAGCACACCTTGGTCACAACTAGCCTGGTCGTACCACACCATAGTACAAATGACATTTCATACTAAGGTCTGGATTTGCTCCATTGACTCCGTGAACAGGTGGAAGGGATTAACTCCTTTTGCAGATTGAAACGATTGGATCTGAGTTTACCGTGACGTAATGCGCTTGAGTGAGTTGTTAGCATTTAGCATTTAGCCTAGCCATCTCCTTTGCCGCTAACGGACCCCGTGGGGAGTAGCGCCACATTTTTTTTTTAGCAATTACATTTGCTAAACATTCAATTTCTTGATAGAACAAGATCAAATTACTTTACTAGCGCATTTTTCGCCATTGCCAAACTACGACCTTCCCGTTCGACGCAAACTCTTGACATCACCCACAACTAACTACAACACTCTCCTTCCGGGCTCGCTGGTAGGTCGGTCGAAATTCAACCCATTGTAATCGCTAACATGGGGACCAGACTGCAGGAAAATGATGATTGAGCAAAGAGTACGGATGGATAAGGCCAGGCTAGAGCACAACAGCATATCTTTCCCCTGGTCACCTGTAGGGGTCTCTCACCTGTCTTTCCCCTGGTCACCTGTCGGGGTCTCTCACCTGTCTTACCCCTGGTCACCTGCAGGGGTCTCTCACCTGTCTTACCCCTGGTCACCTGTAGGGGTCTCTCACCTGTCTTTCCCCTGGTCACCTGTAGGGGTCTCTCGCCTGTCTTTCCCCTGGTCACCTGCAGGGGTCTCTCGCCTGTCTTTCCCCTGGTCACCTGCAGGGGTCTCTCGCCTGTCTTTCCCCTGGTCACCTGTCGGGGTCTCTCACCCGTCTTTCCCCTGGTCACCTGTCGGGGTCTCTCACCTGTCTTACCCCTGGTCACCTGTAGGGGTCTCTCACCTGTCTTTCCCCTGGTCACCTGTCGGGGTCTCTCACCCGTCTTTCTCCTGGTCACCTGTAGGGGTCTCTCACCTGTCTTTCTCCTGGTCACCTGTAGGGGTCTCTCACCTGTCTTTCTTCTGGTCACCTGTAGGGGTCTCTCACCTGTCTTTCTCCTGGTCACCTGTAGGGGTCTCTCACCTGTCTTTCCCCTGGACACCTCCGGGGGGCGCTCTCGCTGCCCACTCCTCTTCTCCTCCAGCAGTTGTCTCACGTCTGTGACTTTGGGAGGAGACTGTTTCCTCTGAGGAGCTGATCCTCCCAGACGGTTCCTGAACACAGCACAGGAACAGCCCCAAGTCAAGTTTATTTACAATGCGCTTCTCACAGACCAGCGTCACTCACACACCAGTATATAGACTTTAAGCATATAGAATTTAAGTATTTAGACTTTAAGCATATAGAATTTAAGTATTTAGTTTGAACGGCAGAGAAAGGCGTGACTATGTTTGTTAAAATCTACAGTGGATGGCGTCTCCTCACCGTATGCTCTTCAACCTGGTGTCCAGCTCGTCAGCGTACATGGTCATCTTCTTGCTCTTCTTGGGCGCCGGCGTGGAGATCATCTTCAGCTCCAGGTCATAGTCCATGTGGTCGGAGTCCGAGGAGGCAGAGTCAGAGGAGTAGGGGGAGGGGCTGTGGGCGGGTCCTATGCGAGTTCGCCGCGGTCCCCGGTCGCGGTATTCCACCACACGGTCATCAGAGTCCATCTCCTCATCCTCGTCCTCTTCCTCCTCCTTTATGGGCTCTTCAGGCAGATTCACCAGCTCTGCTACAGAGAAGAGGCTACAGCTGTTAGATAGTAGAGGCGTTTGATGGTAGAGGGGTTTGATGGTAGAGGCGTTTGATCGTAGAGGGGTTTGATGGTAGAGGAGTTTGATGGTAGAGGGGTTTGATGGTAGAGGGGTTTGATGGTAGAGCCAGGCCTTGACATTAAGCTTTGTCAGCCACTTGCCCTTCGGGCAAGTACCATTTATATTTTACTTGCCCAATGTCAAAAGTTACTTGCCCAAAAATGTCTCAATACAATGAGTTAACAAGAGTTTGGCATCAAGTGCCGCTAAATGTGTGAAAAAAAAAAAAAAAAAAAATTATATATATATATATATATATATATTATACAGTGCCTTGCGAAAGTATTCGGCCCCCTTGAACCTTTCAACATTTTGCCACATTTCAGGCTTCAAACATAAAGATATAAAAATGATTTTTTTTTGTCAAGAATCAACAACAAGTGGGACACAATCGTGAAGTGGAACGAAATTTATTGGATAATTTAAACTTTTTTAACAAATAAAAAACTGAAAAGTGGGGCGTGCAATATTATTCGGCCCCTTTACTTTCAGTGCAGCAAACTCAGTCCAGAAGTTCAGTGAGGATCTTTGAATGATCCAATGTTGTCCTAAATGACTGATGATGATAAATAGAATGCACCTGTGTGTAATCAAGTCTCCGTATAAATGCACCTGCTCTTTGATAGTCTCAGGGTTCTGTTTAAAGAGCAGAGAGAACCATGAAGACAAAGGAACACACCAGGCAGGTCCGAGATACTGTTGTGGAGAAGTTTAAAGCTGGATTTGGATACAAAAAGATTTCCCACGCTTTAAACATCTCAAGGAGCACTGTGCAAGCAATTATATTGAAATGGAAGGAGTATCAGACCACTGCAAATCTACCAAGACCCGGCCGTCCCTCCAAACTTTCATCTCAAACAAGGAGAAGACTGATCAGAGATGCAGCCAAGAGGCCCATGATCACTCTGGATGAACTGCAGATAACTACAGCTGAGGTGGGAGAGTCTGTCCATAGGACAACAATCAGTCGTGCACTGCACAAATCTGGCCTTTATGGAAGAGTGGCAAGAAGAAAGCCATTTCTCAAAGATATCCATAAAAAGTCTCGTTTAAAGTTTGCCACAAGCCACCTGGGAGACACACCAAACATGTGGAAGAAGGTGCTCTGGTCAGATGAAACCAAAATTGAACTTTTTGGCCACAATGCAAAACAATATGTTTGGCGTAAAAGCAACACAGCTCATCACCCTGAACACACCATCCCCACTGTCAAACATGGTGGTGGCAGCATCATGCTTTGGGCCTGCTTTTCTTCAGCAGGGACAGGAAAGATGGCTAAAATTGATGGGAAGATGGATGGAGCCAAATACAGGACCATTCTGGAAGAAAACCTGTTGGAGTCTGCAAAAGACCTGAGACTGGGACGGAGATTTATCTTCCAACAGGACAATGATCCAAAACATAAAGCCAAATCTACAATGGAATGGTTCACAAATAGACGTATCCAGGTGTTAGAATGGCCAAGTCAAAGTCCAGACCTGAATCCAATCGAGAATCTGTGGAAAGAGCTGAAGACTGCTGTTCACAAACGCTCTCCATCCAACCTCACTGAGCTCGAGCTGTTTTGCAAGGAAGAATGGGCAAGAATTCCAGTCTCTCGATGTGCAAAACTGATAGAGACATACCCCAAGCGACTTGCAGCTGTAATTGCAGAAAAAGGTGGCGCTACAAAGTATTAGCGCAAGGGGCCGAATAATATTGCACGCCCCACTTTTAAGTTTTTTATTTGTTAAAAAAGTTTAAATTATCCAATGAATTTTGTTCCACTTCACGATTGTGTCCCACTTGTTGTTGATTCTTGACAAAAAATTTTTATATCTTTATGTTTGAAGCCTGAAATGTGGCGAAATGTTGAAAGGTTCAAGGGGGCCGAATACTTTCGCAAGGCACTGTATATATATTGTAGTGTATTGGATATTTTCTTTTAACTATGGACCGTGTTGTATTGTGTCCTTAATAAAGATTAATAATATATAATAATAATAACACCACCACTCTCTGCCCAAAAAGTCAAATAATGACTTCCTGGGCTCTTAAGTTTGCAAAATAAAAAACAAGACGCCTGTTGTGGTGTGTTCTATTGGATTTGTTCCCAACATTTTACTTTGATGTACATTACAACCAACGTGCATTGTTAAATGCATGGGTAAATTTTAGGTATCCAAGCTTTAATTTTATGAGTTTGGTTGCTCTTCAGGGCAGACAAGGTGAGACCGCACTTGCAACGAACTGGGATGGTTTTGAACACGCCTCTTTGGTTCTGTCTGCACTTCTATGGTCCTGCCTTTGCGTCTATGGTCCTGCCCTGGCGTCTATGGTCCTGCCCTGGCGTCTATGGTCCTGCCCTGGCGTCTATGGTCCTGCCTTCGCGTCTATGGTCCTGCCTTCGCGTCTATGGTCCTGCCTTCGCGTCTATGGTCCTGCCTTCGCGTCTATGGTCCTGCCTTCGCGTCTATGGTCCTGCCTTCGCGTCTATGGTCCTGCCTTCGCGTCTATGGTCCTGCCTTCGCGTCTATGGTCCTGCCTTCGCGTCTATGGTCCTGCCTTCGCGTCTATGGTCCTGCCTTCGCGTCTATGGTCCTGCCTTCGCGTCTATGGTCCTGCCTTCGCGTCTATGGTCCTGCCTTTGCGTCTATGGTCCTGCCTTTGCGTCTATGGTCCTGCCTTTGCGTCTATGGTCCTGCCTTTGCGTCTATGGTCCTGCCCTCGAGTCTATGGTCCTGCCCTCGAGTCTATGGTCCTGCCCTCGAGTCTATGGTCCTGCCCTGGCGTCTATGGTCCTGCCTTCGCGTCTATGGTCCTGCCTTCGCGTCTATGGTCCTGCCTTTGCGTCTATGGTCCCGCCTTTGCGTCTATGGTCCCGCCTTTGCGTCTATGGTCCCGCCTTTGCGTCTATGGTCCTGCCTTTGCGTCTATGGTCCTGCCTTTGCGTCTATGGTCCTGCCTTTACGTCTATGGTCCTGCCCTCGAGTCTATGGTCCTGCCCTCGAGTCTATGGTCCTGCCCTGGCGTCTATGGTCCTGCCTTCGCGTCTATGGTCCTGCCTTTGCGTCTATGGTCCCGCCTTTGCGTCTATGGTCCCGCCTTTGCGTCTATGGTCCCGCCTTTGCGTCTATGGTCCCGCCTTTGCGTCTATGGTCCCGCCTTTGCGTCTATGGTCCCGCCTTTGCGTCTATGGTCCTGCCCTCGCGTCTATGGTCCTGCCTTTGCGTCTATGGTCCTGCCCTGGCGTCTATGGTCCTGCCCTCGCGTCTCTGGTCCTGCCCTGGCGTCTATGGTCCTGCCCTGGCGTCTATGGTCCTGCCCTGGCGTCTATGGTCCTGCCCTGTCTCTGGTACAAAGCGGCCACAGCAGTCCTGGGCTCAGAGCGGAGGAAGTGAAAGCCGTTCGAGTATAATGCAAACAACAGAAAGTTCCCGCAGAACATTTTAATTCCTGGTTTATCCAGATGCATTTCATTGATCCAGAAAATTCACCAATGAAGAGAATTATTCAAAAAACGAGAAACAGAGCAGGTCCCGGCTCCAGATGAAGAAATGTGTTCTCGGCCTGAATGCGTTAAAACAACACATCCCTTGCCCGATCGGGCAACCTGTTAAAACAGCGCACCGTCCCACATCTTTACTTGCCCCGGGAAAGCGGGCAACCGTTAATGTCGAGCCCTGGTGGAGCAGTTTGATGGTACCGCTGACCTGAGTGCCTGTGGGGGTAGGGCGGTGTGTGTCCCAGACTGTCTCCAAGTAGAGGTTTCTTGGTCTTCAGGACGTCTCTTTGGGTCCGACGGTTGTTATATCTGCGCTTCCTGCAAAAGTAACAACAAAATAAGTCTAAAGAAGAACTAAACTGCTCTAGAGCAGGTCTAGAGCAGGTCTAGAGCAGGACTCTAGACGGGCGGCACGGTGGCTGAGTGGATAGCACTCTCGCCTCTCAGCAAGAAGGTCCTGGGTTCGAATCCCGGTTGGACCAGGGCCTTTCTGAGTGGAGTTTGCATGTTCTCCCCGTATCTGCGTAGGTTTCCTCCGGGTGCTCCGGTTTCCCCTACCACTAAAAATATGTACAATAGGTCTGACATGTGCCTCCTGTACTGGCACCCACACTCCCAAAAAATAACAATTATAAACCGCTTTGAGACTCCGATGTGCAGTGAAAAGGCGGTATATAAATAAAGCTTACTTACTTACTTACTAAAGCAGGTCTAGAGCAGGTCTAGAGCAGGACTAAAGCAGGTCTAGAGCAGGACTAAAGCAGGACTAGAACAGGTTTAGTACCATGAGTTGCTGAGGATGCCCTTCATGCCTCCGTAGTTTGGGTTCCCGTACTTCATGTAGTATCTGCTGCGGCGAGCGGCTCCAGGCTCTTTTTTGTCGTCTGCAAACACAGTCACATGGTCTGGTCTCTGGTCTCTCTGTCCACTGTCTGGTCCACTGTCTGGTCCGGTCTGGACTGGACTTACCATGCGTTGCGAAGCGCATAAGAAGAGTGTTTCCTTTGAACAGTTTGATCGATGGTCTGAACTCGTTACTCAGCAGAGACTCCACCTCGGCTCCAGACAAGTCCTGGACCTGAAACCAGACCACAGTGAGACCCAGTCCTGGACCTGAAACCAGAGCACAGTGAGACGCAGTCCTGGACCTAAAACCAGATCACAGAGGGACCAAGTCCTGGACCTGATACCAGACCACAGTGAGATGCAGTCCTGGACCTGAAACCAGATCACAGAGGGACAAAGTCCTGGACCTGATACCAGACCACAAGGAGACCCAGTCTTGGACCTGAAACCAGACCACACTGAGACCCAGTCCAGCAGAACTGGTCCTTTAGGCCCTTCCCCAAAGCTCATGCCCATAGGCAGGGTGAGAACAAAGAGCTCTGAGTGCAGACGCTGCTCCTTCACAGCCTGATACGACCACATCACTGCAGGAACTGCATCAACCATCGAACAATCTCAGACTTTATCTTTCTCTCACTGAGAACAAGACCCCAGAGGCCGAGACCAGGAGAGGCCATGAACGTCTGGTCTGACCTGAGTCTCTGTGGGAGGAGAGAGCTTCTTCTCCACCTCCCCGTCTTCTTCATCCTCTTCTTCATCCTCCTCGTCATCATCTGACCTTCGACCTCTGCGTCCTGCAGTGAAGTCAGACTAATGTTACATTTTGAACCTTATCAATGTTTTACAAGACCACATGTAAGACACGAGACTCTAGTTTGGGATTAAACAAACCACTCATGTTTTTCTCCAACTATAGATGCTAGTCACCAGATGAGGATTACAGTACTTAAGTATTCTTTACTTAAAGCTGGTGCCCCAACCCCGGTAAATATAATGAAAGAGCCCCCCTCTCCTGGTGTCACAATACCATGCCCACTGCAAACCCTTTAAAACCTGTTTATATGCTACGGAGGGAGAATGCTCAGATTGGCTGTGTACCTTTGCCGTGCTCTGATTGGCCCTGTGTCTTGCCCGTCGGCTCCGTGGGGGCGGAGCCAGTCTCAGAGGGGAGGGGCCTGCTGGTGGTGTTGACGAGCGCTCTGATGCAGGTGTCCTCGTCCAGCCAAACCACGTTACCTAAACACAAAGCTTCTTCAGAGCCAAAATGTCTGTCCCAAACCTGCCCTGGAACATCCCCCGTTCGTAAAATATGTTCAGAATTTGTGATAAGCAGATAATTCAGAAGCATGCAGGCATTTTTGCTCAAAGGAAATAAATCCGCCGATGACCAACATGGTACGTACAGGAAGTGTCGTCGATCCACTCGATGTGCGCTGGAGGATACTCTCTGAAAAACCCGAACACGTCCTCAGTGCTCATGTCGTCCAGACCCTCCATGTGCAGGGCCTCCATCCGGACACTAGGGAGCGCTGGAACAGAAGAGAGACCGGTTATAGACCAGGACCAGGACCAGCCCCTTCATTTGCAGGGCCTCCATCTGGACACTAGGTACCGCCGCAACACAATACAATATGTGTGTGCAGGAAAGGGACCACTTATACTCGGACTAGACCAGGACTGGACCAGGACTGACCTTTCCTGACGCTGTCCTTATCCAGGCAGACTGTCCTCTGGGGGGCGCTCTCTTCGGCTTTGAAATGGAATCGCTGTGCTCTCTTCTCCTTCTTCTCAATGGCCTCCTGCGAAAACACAAGAAATTGGTCTAAAGCAGGACTAAAGACGGACTAAACTAGGTCTAAAGCAGGTCTGAAGAAGGACTAAAGCAGGCCTAAAACAGGTCTAAAGCAGGACTAAAGACGGACTAAACCAGGTCTAAAGCAGGTCTGAAGAAGGACTAAAGCAGGCCTAAAACAGGTCTAAAACAGGTGTAAAGCAGGCCTAAAATAGGTCTAAAAAAGCTCTAAAGCAGGACTAAATAAGGACTAAAGCAGACCTAAAGCATCTCTAAAGTACGACTAAAGCAGGTCTAAAGCAGGTCTAAAGCAGGACTAAAGAAAGACTAAAGCAGGTCTAAAACAGGTCTAAAGCAGGTCTAAAGCAGGACTAAAGAAAGACTAAAGCAGGTCTAAAGCAGGTCTAAAGCAGGACTAAAGCAGGTCTAAAGCAGGACTAAAGCAGGTCTAAAGCAGGTCTAAAGCAGGTCTAAAGCAGGTCTAAAGCAGGTCTAAAGCAAGTCTAAAGCAGGACTAAAGCAGGTCTAAAGCAGGTCTAAAGCAGGACTAAAGAAAGACTAAAGCAGGTCTAAAGCAGGACTAAAGCAGGTCTAAAGCAGGACTAAAGCAGGTCTAAAGCAGGTCTAAAGCAGGTCTAAAGCAGGTCTAAAGCAAGTCTAAAGCAGGACTAAAGCAGGTCTAAAGCAGGTCTAAAGCAGGACTAAAGAAAGACTAAAGCAGGTCTAAAGCAGGTCTAAAGCAGGACTAAAGCAGGACTAAAGCAGGTCTTAAGCAGGTCTAAAGCAGGACTAAAGCAGGTCTAAAGCAGGACTAAAGCAGGTCTAAAGCAGGACTAAAGAAAGACTAAAGCAGGTCTAAAGTAGGACTAAAGCAGGTCTAAAGCAGGACTAAAGAAAGACTAAAGCAGGTCTAAAGCAGGACTAAAGTAGGACTAAAGCAGGTCTAAAGCAGGTCTAAAGCAGGTCTAAAGCAGGACTAAAGAAAGACTAAAGCAGGTCTAAAGCAGGACTGAA
The DNA here is from genome assembly GCA_964034765.1 of Knipowitschia caucasica. NCBI lineage: Eukaryota > Metazoa > Chordata > Actinopteri > Gobiiformes > Gobiidae > Knipowitschia > Knipowitschia caucasica. The sequence continues at coordinate 4,535,393 of OZ035833.1, forward strand.
GCAGGACTAAAGCAGGTCTAAAGCAGGACTAAAGCAGGTCTAAAGCAGGACTAAAGCAGGACTAAAGCAGGACTAAAGCAGGTCTAAAGCAGGTCTACCTTTGAGTTGACGTCAATCCCAGTGATAAACGCTCCGGCCTTGTTTTTGTAGTGTCGCCGACTCGTGTCCTTGACAAAAACAAAGATTTTAGGCCTAAGAAACCAGGACAAACCAGGCCAGATCAGTCCAATTGAGTCCTGCTCACTGAATGTAACAGATTAGAGCAGAGTTAACTTTTCAAACCAATAGAACTCTGTAATAAACAATTCTCAATCTCTGGCTCTAAAACAGTTGCTTCTACCACTAGATTTCACATCATGTATTTCTGGACATCTTTGGATCAGTTTTTCAGACAGAAAAGTGACAGAGAGGACCACCTTCACTCAGCCAATCAGCTCTCAGCCCAAAGAGGCAAATAGTGACTAAGGGCTCTTTCTTGCAGAAGATAACAGCATGTTTTGGTCTGACTAAAGTTACAGACCCCAGCTTTAAACATGTGTTATTTATGAGACGAAAGTTACAGACCCCAGCTTTAAACATGTGTTATTTATGAGACTAAAGTTACAGACCCCAGCTTTAAACATGTGTTATTTATGAGACGAAAGTTCAGCATCTTCCACCAGATTGTCTGCAATATTGTCTAATAATTAAGACTATTATTTAAGTAGAATCCCTCACTGCGCTCGTCCTTCAGCTGTAACTCTGTTTGGGGGTGATAGTTTTACAACATGTTTAGACAACAACAGTTTTTTCTTTATACAAAAGCTTCTCGAACTGACAGCTGGGACCTGACGTCAACACGTGCAGCTTTATTATTGTTTCGCTGGAGCTGCGTTCACTTCACACATGATAAACTCCTGCATTTAACCTGTTTAAGAACATCACTTAATCCTCCCGCAAATGGACGCACACAGAGCGGTGATCCCCTCAGCTTCACCCCGACAGGCGCCCTCCAAACCCGGGCTACAGCTCACTCCAGCCCGCGGCCTGAGTGCGGCCTACTCACGGGGAACACGGTCCTCTTCACGGTCACGTCCTCCGGCTGAGGCTCCAGGCTCTCCGGGGGCTCTAGTTCCAGCTCGCCCTCCTCCACCTCCATGGGCTCCGCGTCCCTCGGCTCCTGCTCTGCTTCTGTGGCCGTCTCGGAGCGCTCTGAAGTGGGGAGAGTCTGCAGCGAGACGGGGCTGCTGAGGGCCGCCATGTTGGAGACTGCAGTGACGAGACGCGACCAGAGAGGGCGCCAGTGTGCAGTAACGAGACGCGACCAACAGGGCACCAGATGTAGTAGCAGGAAGAGACCAGAGGGGGCGCCATGATATAGTAGCAGCATGGATCAATGATAATAACTGGATAGGGTATTACTAGCTTGGAGCTGAAGGACCCATGTGCTCGGGGATTCTCACGGTACTGCAGACTAAACCAGACTAAACCAGACCAAATTCATGTGGGCTACTCAGAAATTGTCCCCATAGAACTCAATGTAAACTAAAACAGCTCGACCTCAGCTGACAGAGAACCTACAGCTTTCATAAAGGTTGGATTTTGTGGGGATTTTAGTGTCCCTTGTCATCCAGAACTTTTATTCATAAATCCTTCGGTTTTCTTTAAATCTACACTTTAGTGCAAGAGACCAGGGGGGGGCGCTATGATGGAGTGAATGGAAGCCACCAGAGAGGGCGCCCATAGACTATACCAGGCACAGGCACACTTTTCCTCCTATGGCCACAGTGCTATATCAGGGTGCTGTCGGGGCCAGACCTAATTTTCAATGTCCTCCTCAGGCTTAACTTTTTTACATATATCTTTATTATTATTTATGTTATATTAAGTATTAGATCATAAATCTCAACAGAGAAAGGAGCGCGACTGTGGCTCCAGAGCTCTGCGCGGATTTTATTGTATTTATACTATATGCTCAGGGGCCAGATGGAAGCAACGGAAGGTTTGCCCGCCACTGCTCTATACAATGCTAACCCACTAGCTTAATGAAGCTCAAAAGGAAGTGCTCATGGACAAAGTTTTGCCGGCTTCTATTGACTTACATGATGTAAAAAAAGAACTCCTCAGGCTCAGTGACCGTTTGTTTCACACTCACCATTTTGGGATTAAACATCTGTTGTTTAGCGCTCTCTGTGATCTTAGTGTTTATAATGTAATAGTGTCTGTGTAAATCCAGATATGAGCCATTAAAGGATTGACCAATCAGGAGCCTTCTGTCACTCAATTAGGCTTTATCAGCGAGTAGCATGAGAGAGGACACACTGGCGGCACTCCCGATTGGCTCTATAAAATTTGCACACATTTGGCCCCAGATTCCTGCTTGGAAAGTCTGTTTGAGTAAGCTCTGACCAGCTTCTTCTGCATTAAGGCAAACACTACCTCTGCGTAGTCTGTCCTCAGGAGGTGGCGGCTGCATTAGTCTTGTCCCAGATTTTCCTGGATTAACCCGTTTTGGCCACGGTCGGATTGGTTTCTCTCTTGGTGACTCGCTGATGGGATTGGAAAGGATTACACTGCAGTTTCCTCCTCGCACTCCTATTAACGCTGACAAAGACAAAAAGGACGCCGACTTTGGCCCAGATCTCTACCACAGCAGAAAAGACCAGGCTCCAACCAAACCACTGGACTTTCGGAACATTTGGATCTCTTTGCTTTCAAGTGGCCCAAACCCAATATAATACACATATAATATTAAAACGTAATACTAAAATATCACAAACACAGAAAAAAATAGGGTTTTCTTTCATGAAATGGAAACGCTGAGCTCTCTTCTTCTTCTTCTTCTTCTCAATGACCTCCTGCGAAAACCCAAGAAACTGGTCTAAACCAAGACTAAAGTAGATCTAAAGCAGGTCTAAACCAAGACTAAAACAGGACTAAAGCAGGTCTAAAGGGACAGGAAACAAGGACATTTGGATTAATCTTCTTTTGGGTGAAAACTGTTTTACATATATGCAAAACAAATACATTATTATAGGACAAGCGATAAAGAAACATGATTCTTGTTACTATAACCAAGGTTTTATACAGCCATATTGTCTCATAGCAACCGAAGAGCAACCAAATAGCCAATCAGGAGAGAGGTGTGCCCCTTGCCAGGCTGGAGTACACAGGTGGGCAATGCTAACACGCTAGCTCAATGAAACCCAGTAGGGAAGTGCCCATGTTGAAGTTTGGCTCCAACTTGCTCTGGCTCCTGTTGAGTTCTATGTAAATGGAATCTCCTCTAGCTCAGTGTCACGGTTTAGAGCCTAAACCACAGATTTGGACTTAAATCTGTGGAGCGCTTCTGTGTGATTCCGCTGTTTATCTTGTGATATTTTTATTAGCTTTAATCAGCTTTTTTCGCATTAAGACTGTGGAAGAAGCTGGTGATGTCACGTTGGCTCCTGATTGGTCAGTTGTTAGTAGTAATGTAAGGCAATAGAAGCCAGATTGAGTTGGAGCAAAACTTCTGCAGGAGATAAGGAAAGAGAAACACAGATTATACAGGATCAATATCTTATGGATCAACACATTGTATAAAAATAGAACACTTTTACATTCACGTCGTTGAGGGTCGAGCATTATCTCAATCCAAGTGAGAAATGACTTGCCGTTTTATTATTTTATACTAAAAACTAAGCCTCATAAATAACACATGTTTAAAGATGGTGTAAGTAATTTTAGTTGAGAACCAGAGACATGAGAGAGAGAGACGAGAGAGACCAGAGAGAGACCAGAGAGAGACCAGAGAGAGACCAGAGAGAGACCAGAGTGAGACCAGAGTGAGACCAGAGTGAGACCAGAGTGAGACCAGAGAGAGACCAGAGAGAGGCCAGAGAGAGACCAGAGAGAGACCAGAGAGAGGCCAGAGAGAGACCAGAGAGAGACCAGAGAGAGACCAGAGAGAGAGACCAGAGAGAGACCAGAGAGAGACCAGAGTGAGACCAGAGTGAGACCAGAGTGAGACCAGAGAGAGACCAGAGAGAGACCAGAGAGAGAGACCAGAGAGAGACCAGAGAGAGACCAGAGAGAGAGACCAGAGAGAGACCAGAGAGAGACCAGAGAGATGAGGGAGAGAGACGAGAGAGACCAGAGAGAGACCAGAGTGAGACCAGAGTGAGACCAGAGAGAGACCAGAGTGAGACCAGAGAGAGAGACCAGAGAGAGACCAGAGAGAGACCAGAGAGATGAGGGAGAGAGACGAGAGAGACCAGAGAGAGACCAGAGTGAGACCAGAGTGAGACCAGAGAGAGACCAGAGTGAGACCAGAGTGAGACCAGAGAGAGACCAGAGAGAGACCAGAGAGAGACCAGAGAGAGACCTGAGAGAGACCAGAGTGAGACGAGTGAGACCAGAGAGACCAGAGCGAGACCGGAGAGAGACCAGAGAGAGACCAGAGCGAGACCGGAGAGAGACCAGAGAGAGACCAGAGCGAGACCGGAGAGAGACCAGAGAGAGACCAGAGCGAGACCGGAGAGAGACCAGAGAGAGACCAGAGCGAGACCGGAGAGAGACCAGAGAGAGACCAGAGAGATCAGAGGGAAATCAGAGGGAGATCAGAGAGAGATCAGAGAGACCAGAGTGAGACCAGAGATAGACCAGGGAGAGACCAAGAACCAGGAGCGAGACATGTTTTTTTTTATTCCAGAGTTCTATTGTTGTGGTCTGAAAGCTATACCCGTTTTATAGTAACATATCTCAGCTAGAAAAAGTGAAACACCTCTGAATGTCTAGATAAAAGTAAGATCTAGTTTACTCATCTAGCGGGGAGACAGAACCTTTACTGTCCGGACGTGTGTGTGGTCTTACCCACTTACTGTACGTGCACCGACCAGCTCTTCCTCCTTCCGTTGCATCGCTGACTTGTTCAAGACGAAGAAATATGAATGCCCTTCTCCCAAAGCAGAGAGGTTCCAGTCTCCTGTGTCCATGTTTCAAAAAACTCCCAGAATCAGACCAATCTAAGCCGGGCACAGAGGTTTGGGCCAAAATCAACCAACGACAACATAACGACAACATTGGTTTGCAATCGTGTTTTTTCTCGTTCGCTGCGTGTAAACTCCAACAGCATCATATAACCGCTGGTACAATGGTGTAGGTTTGGTTCCAATCTTGGTGGGGACATTCACTACGACCTGAGTCTACACCCATTGACACGGGGTCCAGAGTTTCTCCCCCAGAATTTGTTGTGTAATCACACACTATATTTGCAATAGTGTGTTGCCTTCTATACTAAACTCAGCTGTAGACTGAATGAGAAGCAGTTATGTATGTTAACAGAAGATTAATCATCACAATTCATAATTTGCTATTACTTGTGCTTTCTCTTACTTACTTTCCAACTGTTAAAAAAGCTCCTGATATCTTTTATCTTATTTGTGGAGGCGGCATTTTTTCTAAATTATATAAGAAGGTATAGACAATCAAAAACAGACATTCATATACATGAACTGCAGAATCATTTATATAACTTGGCCAATGTCAAAAGTTACATAGTATTTCTCAATACAATGAGTTAACAAGAGTTTGGCAATAAGTAACAGTGTGGATTTTTCTATATTTTCTTTTTTTTTATTCCACTCTCTACCCAAAAAGGCAAGTAATGACTCACAGGGCTCTCAAGTATGCAAAATAAAAACTTAAATGACCTGTTGTGGTGTGTTTTGCGCACAACCAGCATGCATCGTTAACGCAATGGAAAATTTAGGTATCCGAGCTTTAATTTCGGGAGCGCTGGTTGCGCTTTGGGAAGAGTCAGGGGAGAGACATGTCAGAGACACAGGGGAGAAACGCGGGAGATACGAGGGAGACCCGCACTTGCAACATGGTTCTGTCTGCATATGGTCCGAGCTCGGTACCATGTTAGAGCTGTGCTTTCACTGAGCGCCGCGGCTGTCATTGTGCACCAGGACGTGCACATTCGAGTGCATCTCTTGAATGTGCTTAGAGCAAATAACAGCAAGTGCCCGCTGTCACACATTTCACAGAAATTACATTATCAGCAGATAAAGGTTGTAAATCGTGGATCCGTGGAATATTTTCATCACTAGTTTATCCTGATTCACATAACACACCCACTTATACATTTTGGATAGTAAGAGCACAATAAGTATTTTTTCAGCCTTTCAACCAACCTGTTTCTTTATTGGAGCCAGTTCTGTTCTGTCTCTGTGCCGTGTGAGCTCCTCGGAACATTAAACAGTGCGCTGACAGATTAGAAATAACGTAAGTACTTTGAATGGTAATAGATCTACAGTACTTTCCTCTGATTACTCACGTGCTACAACGCTCAGGGAATAAAAAAAACACTTGCTTCACGCTGGCTAACTTTTAAAAATTAAACAGTTGCTCAGTGCTTCAGTTTGGCGCTGAAGAAGACAGCCAATCACTGCAGAGAACGGAACGGGTCACGTGCTGCTGCTGCTGCTGTTGCTCTGGAGGCGAGGAGGAGGCGCGACGTGTGCACAAACGGAAGACATGTGTCCCGGACCGTCCGGGTCACGGGACATCATGTCATTTTGGTGGGGACTTTTTAGTCCTCACCAAATATTGGTGGGGACATGTCCCCATGGTCCCCACGCAAACCTACGCCCTTGCGCTGGTATAACATGTTTCTGGTCTCTCTCTGGTTTCTCTAGTCTCTAATCTCTCTCTGGTCTCTCTCTGTTCTCTTTTCCGTGTCTCTCTAGTCTCTCATCTCTCTCACACCGGTCTCTGTGTGTTCCCTTTTCTGGTCTTCCTCTGGTCTCTCTCTCTCTCTGGTCTCTCTTTGCTCTTCCTCTGGTCTCCCTCTGGTCTCTCTCTGGTCTCTCCCTCTCTCTATCTGATCTCTCTTTGCTCTTCCTCTGGTCTCTCTCTCTCTGGTCTCTCTTTGCTCTTCCTCTGGCCTCCCTCTGGTCTCTCTCTGGTCTCTCTCTGGTCTCTCTCTCTCTCTGGTCTTTCTTTGCTGTTCCTCTGGTCTCTGGTCTCTCTCTGGTCTCTCTTTGCTCTTCCTCTGGTCTCTCTGGTATCTCTTTGCTCTTCCTCTGGTCTCTCTGGTCTCCCTCTGGTCTCTTTGCTCTTCCTCTGGTCTCTCTCGCTCTCTCTGGTCTCTCTTTGCTCTTCCTCTGGTCTCTCTCTCTCTGGTCTCTCTTTGCTGTTCCTCTGGTCTCTCTCTCTCTGGTCTCTCTTTGCTCTTCCTCTGGTCTCTCTCTCTCTGTCTCTGGTCTCTCTTTGCTGTTCCTCTGGTCTCTCTCTCTCTGGTCTCTCTTTGCTCTTCCTCTGGTCTCTCTCTCTCTGTCTCTGGTCTCTCTTTGCTCTTCCTCTGGTCTCTCTCTCTCTCTTTGCTCTTCCTCTGGTCTCTCTCTCTCTCTCTCTCTGGTCTCCCTCTGGTCTCTCTCTCTCTCTTTGCTCTTCCTCTGGTCTCTCTCTCTCTCTTTGCTCTTACTCTGGTCTCTTTGGTCTCTCTCTCTCTCGCTGGTATGCCTCTGGTCTCTCTACTTTTATTTTAAAGGCATAAATGACAATGACATACTAATACAGGACTGAGACAGGAGCTTTACTTTACCTACAGTCTCTGATATCAGCATGGATGGATCTAAACACAACTCCAGGTCTGTGACTGACAATGGACAGTGTTGGGAAACGAGAGAAACAGACAATTTTGCAGAATACGTCTACTTTAATGTGTCGAGTAACAGAAGTGTCCAACTCAAGTGCGACGAAATATTGCACTTTAGGTTTTCTGAAGAGCAAGATTGCGGGATTCTCTCTTTGTTGATGCCCTGTTTTTTATGGTCCTAGATGTCTCTGATGGGGCTCTTGCTTGTGTCTATTTTCTTCTGTTCATATACTGTATGTGGTGAACAGCATGTGAACCCCTGTCCCAACATGAATTCCTTCTATGGGAGACAACGTAGGAGTATAATAATTCTTTAATCCAGTTCCCAGTCCAACTCTGATCCAGGATCTTTCGGAGTCAAAGTCCACTTCTGGAAGACTTTTAGATCATGTCGTACCCAGTTCTGAAGACAATGACAATTAACGAGGAGATTCCTCTAAAGATCTGTTGTTCAGGCCTAGTTTGTCTCCAGTTCAGGTTCAAGCTCAGGTCTTAGAGGCAGTCCAGATCCAGTCCACTTTTGGTCCATCACTGGGGGATATTTCTGTCAAGATTTGTCCAGTTTTACCTCAAGATTCAATTAAGACTTTGGCAAATTACACAAGTCAAAGTCTTCTCCAGATTTCTCCAGTTCAAGTTTTGACTTAGCTTTGGCCGTAGTTCTGGTCCAGTACTGGTCCAGTTGTGGTACAGTTTAGACCCAGTTCTCTTGTTGTGACCATTGTCATATAGCTCAGTTCTGGTTAACTTTTGACCCATCTTTGGGAGAGATTTGGGCCAAGTTCTGTCCAGTTTTGAGAAAGACCTTGGCATATGAGACAAGCAAAAGATTATTCTAAAGATCCACAGGTTTTTTCCAGTTCTGGTCCAAGTTTGGTGTTGAGTGTTGGCTGTTCCAACAAATCCAGTTTTGGAATAAATCTGGAAACGTTCTGGGGAAGTTTTCGATCATTTTGTCAATGCAGTGCCAGGTCTGGTCCTGTTTTAGTCCTGGTCCAGACCTCTTCTCTCAGCAGTTTATTTCTTTGATGATAAAGACTGGGGTCAGGTCCATGGGGTCCTGCTCCCGTCCTGGTCCATCTCTCGTCAGTTTCTCCCGTTGATGATGATGACCAGGACTGGGGTCAGGTCCATGAGGTTCCGGAGGATCTCCATGATGTCTGGATGGTCCTTGGCTCCGTCGATGAACTCCTCTAACGTCAGCTCGCCTAAAGGCAGCAAACAGGCGTAAGCACAAAGCGGGCTCTAGTATCAACTATTGATAATCGTGTTTCGGGTTCGATGTTTTTTTCTTGAGAACATTAGCTTTAGAAACGGGTCAAACTGGTCCTCAAAGGGCTGTGTGGCTGCAGGAGCACACCAGACTAAACACCCATTTCCTGAGGACCTGAGGAAATGGGTGGCGTCTCTCATTGGTATCTCTCTGGCCTCTCTCTCTTGTATCTCTCTGTCTCTCTTTCTCTTTGGTCTCTCTCTGGTCTCTCTATCTGGTCTCTCTCTTGTATCTCTCTGATATATCTCTGTCTCTCTTTGGTCTCTCTGATCTCTCTTTGGCCTCTCCCTGGTTTCTTTCTGGTCTCTCTCTCTGGACCATATGACCATGCACTCTCATCTGTATCAGGGGAAGTGGGCTGAAAGAATAAAAGGGATTTTCTGGGATGACTCACTGGGGCTTGCCTCGCTCCATCTTAAATACGTGAAAAGATTAAGACTGAATGGGTGGGGCATCAGTGTAGAAACAGCTACAGTTCTGTTTGTGAGGAGGAACAGTGTTGGAACGTGCAGTCGGGCCTCAGGGGGACTGTAGTATGTACCTTCTCCGTGGACGTCAACTTTCTCAAATATGAGCGAAACGATGTCCTCAGGGTCGATGTTTTTGTTGCGTGTGATGTCCTGGATTGCCTGTAAAAAGATTAATATGAGGTTAATGTTTGCATCCTGATGCAAAAAAGGAGGAACCACATAACTGCAGTGTTAAAATCACTCCACTGGCTTCCCAAGGAGTACCGTAAATACAGTACAAATACTTCTTCTGACATTCAAGGCCAGAAATGGTGTGACTCCCTTCTACCTCCAAGACAAGTTAGTATCATATCAACCAAACTCTCTTACTGCGCTCACAAAACACCATACTTCTGCTGGTCCTAAAGAGTTAAAAAGTGCAGTCGGAGGCAGAGTGTGCAGCTCCACTCTTCCATACTGTGGAATCAGCTCCTCATCCACGTCAAAGAAGCAGTCACAGTCTCTACATTCAAGGACAGGACTAAAACAACTTAACCTTAAGTCCAAAAACACAGGCCTGAGTGACGCTACATTTGGAGACCGCTGCTGGAAGAAGTTTGGTCACTTGAGCACTATCTGTCATCATTATGACTTCAGCTGTTGTCTGTTCATTGCTATTCAGCCGCTGTTTCGTTGTCTTTTTCATGAGGGGATGATGGGACCTCTGAACCTGCACCTGTGATTTGGTCGCCCCTGGCCCAAACTTGTGCAGTGCAACCCAGAGGGGGTTGAGTGGGGGTTCAGTCTTGCACCTCACATTCTCAGTCCTAGATCTACTGCCTCAGTCCTGGGTCTGCAGACTCAGTCCTGGATCTACTGCCTCAGTCCTGGGTCTGCAGACTCAGTCCTGGATCTACTGCCTCAGTCCTGGGTCTGCAGACTCAGTCCTGGATCTACTGCCTCAGTCCTGGGTCTGCAGACTCAGTCCTGGATCTACTGCCTCAGTCCTGGGTCTACAGCCTCAGTCCTGGATCTACTGCCTCAGTCCTGGATCTACAGCCTCAGTCCTGGATCTACTGCCTCAGTCCTGGATCTACTGCCTCAGTCCTGGGTCTACAGCCTCAGTCCTGGGTCTACAGACTCAGTCCTGGATCTACAGCCTCAGTCCTGGATCTACTGCCTCAGTTCTGGATCTACAGCCACCGATGTGTTTGTTATTATCACATTTCCTGTCTTTGAGCTTTTGGATTCTCAGATCTGTTCTTGGGGATACACAAGAACTCAGAAGTCTAGCCCAGCTCGCCTTAGCGACCGTCTCAGCAACACTCCTGCTCCTGTTACGGCCATTGGACAAATGCCCATACAAGGAAATTGGCTCCAGCTAGCTTATGTTCAAATCGGCTTCTTCCGCATTAAGGCATCACATGATGGCGATGTCACAGTATGGTGATGTCACACTATGGTGATGTCCCACTATGGTGATGTCACACTTGCTCAGTACATGTCTATGGTGCAGAGAATGGGACTCACAGAGAAGATGGTCTCCAGCTCGTCGCGGTCGATCTTGCCGTTGCCGTCCTGGTCGAACAGTTTGAAATACCACTTCAGCTTCTGGTTTATTTCCCCTTTGAGCAGCAGACTGATGGCAGCGATGTACTCCACAAAGTCAATGTAGCCGTCCTGAGAGAGGAAGGAGGAAGAGGAGGAGCAGAGGCGAAAGAGGAGCACAGGAGGAAGAGGAGCACGTTAGAACCACAGGTGGAAGAGTGGTCTCCTCTGCCCCGATTACGAGTGTTTCCACTGGTCCCATTTAACAAGTACCAGGTCCTTCTTTAGTCCCTCTTGGTTCTGGTTCTATCCAGGCCACGCTGGTACTAAAGTGTTCTAACTGACAGTGATTGGTCAGAGTGCTGCTGGAAGCCATGGTTACCAAGAAATATCCCTAGAAACTAGGGGTGGGAACCTCAGGGATCCTCACGATACGATACGCGATGCAAAACTCACGATAACGATTATATGACAATTATCAATACATTGGTCAGAAATATACTGTTTAAATCTTTTAGTAAAGCAATCTGAATAAACACAAGATAGTTATAAGTTTACGTTATTAAACTAATTCTCAACTCTGGATTCAAATACAGGACATATTGGCATAAATAAAAGAAAAATGTTAAGTGAAAAAATACACTTTATTTCATGATAAATGGAATGGAGATACGTAATGTAGCCATATATTAAGTATTGATACTAATTTTATTTTTTTAATTATAAAAAAAATATATATATACATATATATATATATAATTATTTTATTTTTTTAAATCGATGCTTGGCAAAAACATGTTGATAATTGATCGTGTGAGAAAGTATCACGATACATCACAATATCGATAAAATATCGTCACACTCCTACTAGAAACTCTCTCTGGTCTCTCTCTGGTCTCTCTCTGGTCTCTCTCTGGTCTCTCTCTGGTCTCTCTCTGGTCTCTCTCTGGTCTCTCTCTGGTCTCTCTCTGGTCTCTCTCTGGTCTCTCTCTGGTCTCTCTCTGGTCTCTCTCTGGTCTCTCTCTGGTCTCTCTCTGGACTCTCTCTGGTCTCTCTCTGGACTCTCTCTGGTCTCTCTCTGGTCTCTCTCTGGTCTCTCTCTGGTCTCTCTCTGGTCTCTCTCTGGTCTCTCTCTGGTCTCTCTCTGGTCTCTCTCTGGTCTCTCTCTGGTCTCTCTCTGGTCTCTCTCTTGTCTCTCTCTTGTCTCTCTCTGGTCTCTCTCTTGTCTCTCTCTTGTCTCTCTCTTGTCTCTCTCTGGTCTCTCTCTGGTCTCTCTCTGGTCTCTCTCTGGTCTCTCTCTGGTCTCTCTCTGGTCTCTCTCTGGTCTCTCTCTTGTCTCTCTCTGGTCTCTCTCTTGTCTCTCTCTTGTCTCTCTCTGGTCTCTCTCTGGTCTCTCTCTGGTCTCTCTCTGGTCTCTCTCTGGTCTCTCTCTTGTCTCTCTCTGGTCTCTCTCTGGTCTCTCTCTGGTCTCTCTCTGGTCTCTCTCTGGTCTCTCTCTTGTCTCTCTCTGGTCTCTCTCTGGTCTCTCTCTGGTCTCTCTCTGGTCTCTCTCTGGTCTCTCTCTGCTGAAGAGTTTCCAAATTGTGTTGCAGCCAAATCCTAATGTTCTTTCCAAAGGTCAGATCTAAGATACTTATACAAGAGTCCAAACCGGGTGAGCCCCTGGTCTGAGCCAGACCAGTGTGAGCTAGACCAGTCCAGGTTTCATCTCCTCACACTTCTAGCACACCGAAGATCAAACCATCAAACTCTTGAGAAAGTGGAAGACCAAGACTCAGGAGACCAAGACAAGTGTGACAAGAGCCGTGTCAAAGGGACCATGTGAGGCACCAGACAGAAACCAGAAGGAGACCAGAGAGAGACCAGAGGGAAACCAGACAGAAACCAGAAGGAGACCAGAGAGAGACCAGAGGGAAACCAGACAGAAACCAGAGGGAAACTAGAGAGAGACCAGAGGGAAACCAGAGAGACTACAGAGACCACAGAGACACCAGAGAGAGCCCAGAGGCAGACCAGAGAGAAAGAGACACCCAAAAGTTGTTTTTATGACTAATAAATAAAGGTCACTGTCATGTTGGAGTTTACAAATCCACAACTAGAATCTACGAAAGATCAAGGAAAGGTAAACCGTATTAAAGTGTACACATCCATAACACACTTGTATCCAAATGTTCCAAGAAAGTAAATGATATTTTAGAACTTTAGAATTTAGTATGAATAATTGTTTGACACAGGTGTTAAAACCCGCCTCCTCAGCCTCAGAGACAGAACAGTGAAGAAGAGGTGAACTTAAGTGGAGGACATGAGCTCCATCAGGAGATTAAACTGTTTTAGATCTGGGATCGGTCCAAGTTCAATCAGGACACCAACCCAGGACTGAACCAGGTCTGGCCCAGGTCTCAACTAGGTCTGAATCAAATCTGAACCAGATCTGAACTAGGACTGAACCCGGCTTAGAGTTTCTTTTAAAGACAAAAAAATAAAGAAAGCTCTGACAGATCTCACAGCTCCGTCAGACAGACTGCGACTGAGGGGATGCAGTCTGGAGAAGGGAATCCCGAGTGTGAGCCAAGGTGTAAGGCCCCTCATCTCTGCTGAAGGTCTGTGCGCCCTGTTCCTGATTTCAATCGCCTCAGAGACGCCACCACCAAGTGTCACCGAAGGCAGAAGTCTACCGCCGAAACATGTAATTAAGCACATTAAGCAAGTACTAGCTTTTTGTCTCATTAAAAGAACCTTAAAAATAGGAAGACAGCTTTAACTTTATACATTTAGGACTGAACCGACTCAACTAGGACTGAACAAGGACCGAACCAGGACTGAACTATGATTGAACAAGGATTGAACCAGATCTGAACTAGGACTGAAGCAGACACTAGTATGGTCAGTGCATTGGTGTAACAGTAGTAGCAACAGCAGCAGCAGATCTGCATCAGTCACTGGTCGCTCAAACCTCTCGACCCTGATCAAGGTTAACTACTGAATTTGGGCTAATCCCCCCAGCTACTGCTGCTCTGATTGGTCAGAGCTGATCAGCTACTGCTGCTCTGATTGGTCAGAGCTGATCAGCTACTGCTGCTCTGATTGGTCACATTCACATTCAGACTATTCTACATGTTTTAGTGGTAGGGGAAACGATAGCACCTGGAGGTAATCTATGCAGACATCAGGAGAACACGTAACTCCCACAGAAAGGCACTGTCTGGAGGCGTAATCCAACAGTACTGCAGTACTATCTGTGGTAGTAGTAATAGTAGTACTATAGTACTCAACCCATCTGTGTCGAAGGAAAACCTGCTCCACATAGCTTTAGTTTGAAGTAGTATTAGTACTGCATAAGTATCTGGAGTAGCAGTAGTAGTATTGGAGTATTATCTGCAGCAGTAGTACTAGTAGTACTGCAGTACTATCTATGGTAGTAGTAGTAGTAGTGCTGCAGAATTATCTGCAGTAGTAGTAGTATTAGTAGTAGTACTGCAGTACTATCTTCAAGTAGTAGTACTATCTGTGGTAGTAGTAGTGCTCCAGGATGATCTGGAGTAGTTGTAGTGGTACTTCAGTATTATCTGCAGTAGTAGTAGTAGTAGTACTCACCCCGTCCATGTCGAAGGTGCAGAAGATCTGCTCTACGTAGCTGGCGGCGTCTGGGTTCAGGCCCTGAAGACCCAGAATGGCCTTGAGCTCGAACAGCGTGATGAGACCAGACGGACTCTCCTTCATGAACTTGTTGTACCAGTGGTGCATGTCCTCCGCCAAGATTTCATCAATGTTTGAGTGGTTGCTCCCCATGTCTGCGGCGCCCCCTGTCTGGCACCCAGGGGACTGCAGCTGCTTGCGACGCCGCCTAGCAGTGGTAGTAGTACTGAAGTTATGGTAGTAGTACTTTTAAGTCCTCAGAGAAATTGACTAGTAGCGGGTTAGAGTCGTTTTAGTAGTATTAGTAGTTTTACGGTAAGAGTAGAACAAGCACACTTGAACTTGTAATGCATATGCAGTTGTTGCACAATAATACAAAAAACCTATCTTAAAACGTCTAACCTTAACCCTAACCCTTAATGATGAAAACAATTATACTCCACAATTGAGAGAAAGATAGAATGAATCCTGTTCAGTGGCACTGGTTCAGCTAGCTCCTGTTAGCGTCGTCATCGAAAATCCTTTTGTTCTGTGCTAGCTAAGCATTAGCATCAACAGTCTTTGTTGAATCATGAGTTATCCAATATTTTCCGTTTCCCTGTCACATTCATTTTGTCGCATGAAAGTGGTTTGTTTTAGGGTAAGTTTTGGTTGCACTTTTCTTTCAATCCATGGGCCGTAAACATGCTAATATCAAGCTAATATCAGGCTGATATAAAGCTAATATCAGGCTAATATCAGGCTGATATAAAGCTAATATCAGGCTAATATCGGGCTAATCTCACTGCTTTGTTTTGAGCGCACTTGTAGAGAGGGTTGCTGGTTTTTGCCGGGGTTCTTTGGTCTGTGCAGATATGGCACCTGTGACTCGACCTAGTTCAGTTTTAAGTGGATTCCGGGGATTTGTTGGTTAAACGCGGTGATCCTAAAGCGTCTTGATCTCAGCGCACATATATGTCAAATTTCTTCACCAAACTCAAAACTTAAGCTCAGAATAGATATAAAATTTTGCTTCGTTTTGGTGTATCTTACATTATAGTCCTAAGACGACGTCACCGTTTTACAAATATCTCAAAAAAAGTGTTTTTAAAATCCGCTTTCCAAAATGGCGTCTGGTTTTCCACACTTTTGCAGCTGTTTTTGCAAATAATCGTTGGTCTCCATAGTTGATCCGTGATGCTAGTTCTCTGGACGTCCGGGAGTTGGTCTTCAAGATGCGGTTCTTCTTAAGCCGTTGTGTGCAAAGGTCTTGAGGCTTTCTTCTGTTCTCTGTGG
Organism: Knipowitschia caucasica; assembly: GCA_964034765.1. Taxonomy (NCBI): domain Eukaryota; kingdom Metazoa; phylum Chordata; class Actinopteri; order Gobiiformes; family Gobiidae; genus Knipowitschia; species Knipowitschia caucasica. The sequence continues at coordinate 4,551,198 of OZ035833.1, forward strand.
AGTTTTTAGAGGAGATTTTGGTGGAGTTTTGGGTATTTTTCTCCGTGGAATCGGCTGCAGGCTGGAGGAGTAGATGGAGTCTGCAGTGAAACAGCTCTGAGAGTCAAAAGGCAAACAGAAATAAACCAGCGGGTAATGAGATCAGCTTAAGATCTGTCCACTGGGGTTATGTAAGAGACCTGGGACCGGGGCTCAGCCAAGACTGAGCCAAGTATGAGCCGGGACTAAGCCGGGACTGAACCAGAACCGAACCAGAGCTGAGTCTATTCCCTGTTGTCAATGCACTTTAAATAATTCTTCCATCTTCAAACCCTATGTCCATTTTCTGGGTCTATCATTTCATAAATAATTAGTTTATAATTATTTATTCAATGATAGTAAGCAGTTACTTTTGATGTAAACACATTGATTTGAATTGAGTCACTCTTTGATTCTTTGGGTTGAGAGCTGATTGGCTGAGGAGTCAGAGGTCAGGAGTACATTGAGAAAACTAATGATAGAAGCAAACTTGTTTGCTTTGGATTTATTATAGAGTTTCATATGTTGCGTACCCCAGCTTTAAAGTTATATATCCAAGCTTTAATATTCTAAATAAAGATTTCACAAATCTGGAGTTTGGTGAGTTTTCATGAAGGTTTTAAAGTGAGTGTAGAAAAGCCCACAGGGACAGAATGTTGTAAAAGTGCATTTGCCTTTTAGTTATAGTCTGCATGGATAACATCAGCTTAGTTTGGTAAATATGTCTGACCACAATGTCCATGACAAACCAAAATGAAATCAAATGAATTAAAAAAATAAAATAGAATAAATAAAATAACATATTTGGGGACCATAGTTTGGAGACCACAGGAGTTCATCTCTGCTGTTTGCAGACAATGTTGTCCTGCTGGTTCCAACAAACCAGGACCTTCAACATGCACTGGGACGGTTTGCCGCAGAGTGTGAAGCGGCTGGGATAAAGATCAGCTCCAAATCTGAGGCCATGGGGCTCGACCAAAAAAAGGCGCCTCGCCCTCTCCAGGTGCAGAGGTCCTTCCTCCAGTGGAGGAGTTCAAGAATCTTGGGGTCTTGTTCACGAGTGAGCCTCTCGTGAACAACCTTTGGTCATGAGCTTTGGGTAATGACAGAGGGGACGAGATCACAGATACAGGTGGTGGAAATGAGTTTCCTCTGCGTCCCTCCCCAAGAGAGTGCGAGGAGCTCAGTCACTCGTTCGGAGGAGCTCAGAGTAGAGCCGCTGCTTCTCCATGTCAAGAGGAGCCAGTTGAAGTGGCTCATCTGTTTCAAAGGCCTCCTGGACTGTCCCACTGGGAGGAGACCGAGGGGAAGACCCAGGACACACTGTAGGGCCTATGTCTCTCAGCTGGCCTGGGAAGGCCTCGGATTTCCCCCGGATGAGCTGGAGGAAGTGTGTGTGGAGAGGGAAGTCTGGGCGTTCCTCGCCACCCAGCAATGGATAAAGCAGAATCATTGGAAGGAGGAGGGATCACAGCACCAGCCCTGTAGATGGTCCTCCACCTCCTCTCCTGCTGATCCTCCTCAGCTCTAGAGCAGGGGCGGCCAAACGTTCAATCTGCGGCTAAAACTATATTGGTGCGCAGAGGGCCAAAGATAATTATGTGTTGCACCAAAAGGAAAGACATAAACTGTCCTTAATGATTGTCTCTTTGTAGGATTCAGACTGGTTTGGACCAATGTCCTGAACCCTTCAAAGGCCATATTAGACCCTCAGACTGACCAATGTGACCCACGGGCCACATCTTGGGAATCCCTGCTCTAGAGTGAACACAAGGCCAGGCGCACTATGCAGGAAACCACACTATAGTCAGCTTAAGCTCTTATTTGATCCATTCTCAAATACTATCAAGTCATTGTGTCATTGAGTGATTTTTGTCAAAGTTGATCTGTGTCTAATACGTTCCTCCATAGTTTTCCTGACCTTTGATTTAAAAATGCGTGTGTAATGAGTACTATGGAGGACAGAGTGAGACCTCTGCTCACATGAGGATCATCTGTGGACTTACTGCTCATGTTCAATCTGTGGAAATCCTACATCATAGTTTTCTTTGCCTTCTCCTCTTTTGAAACAAACTATGACTGATCCTAGAACAAGGGTCTTAAACCTATAGTGCGGAGCAACCAGTGGCTCTCCAGGCCTTTCAAAGTGTCTCTGAAAGGCTTTCTCTGTGTCTTTCATCACTGAAACTACTCACTATGATAGAATATATCCTTATTACATCATCTATCCTTTTGTGTTCTGATGAATGAACACAAGCTTTATGTTTGATACACATATATCTGTCAAAAGGCTGAAAACCCTTGTTCTAGGGAAATGTTTTTTTTGTTTTTTTTTGTTTTTGGCTTAAGGTAAAAGGCAACATTTTGCCCCAATAAATAAATCAAGAAAGAAATGAATGTTCAGCTGAGAAATGGGCTGCTGATGGTGGAGCGTGTGTCCCATGTGAAGCACTTTGTGACCTCCTCTGGTGTCAAAGTGCTGTAGAAACAGGCGTGGTCTTCTCTCCTCCTCTTCCTCCAGGACCTGTTGTCTCCAGTCTCAGTCTGAGCTTCAGTCTGAGTCTGAGTCTTGGAGCAGGTGGAGCTGCTGGAAGTAGTGGACGAATCCCCCGGACGTCCCAGCAGAGGTGGAGGGGGTGGGCTCCTCCTCGATGTCCTCAGAGCAGGAGAAGCGTGGCCTCTTGGAGATGGGCTCTTCCTCTTCATCTTCATCCCTGTGGCGCCTGGACCTCCCTGGACGACGCTTCTCTTCAAAGACGGGACAGGGCGCAGGAGGAGGGCTCACTGCTCGCTGCTGAGGAACCCCCACAGCTGGAGCAGGAGGATCCCAGAAGTCCTCTGGAGGAAGACGCTGGTCGTCCTCTTCACTGTCCTCATCTTCCTCTTCGCTGACGTCCTCCTCAGAGAGACTGTTGTAGCCAGAGTCTGCGTCGTCCCAGTCCTCCTCCTCTTCATCCTCTTCATCAGAAGACTCGTGCAAGTCCCGGCCACGCATGAGGAGAAAAGCCCTACCTACCTGCAACTCACCTGCGTCCTCCTCGTCTGACGAGTAGTCAGGGAGAGGGTCCTCCGGAGCGTCCAGGGGGTCCCGAGCCGCTGCAACATATTGACAACATCAACAACTTCCTCACACACTAAAGTGTTGTTGTTTTGTCAAAGTCAGAGTCAAACACAGCAGTCCACATCATCATGAAGACAAAAGAGAAGGAAAGCACCAGTGGAGTCAGGATCAGAAGGACAGTTTCTTTGCTTTTTCTAGCCCTCAAGTCCTAAGTATTTGAGTGGACTATTATGGTACATTATCTAGACTTGGTGTAGTATTAGCGGATCCCAGTGAGCTCAGTGTGCCTTCTGCAGCACTACAGTGCACCACTCTTACCACCATCAATGAGAAACACTCAGATAAACCAGTGTACAGCATCTCCAGCAATGTCTAATGTGCCTCAATGATTACATGTCAACTATGTGACTGGGTCTGCTCATGAACTTGTATGATGCTGATACATGTTGACGCCACAAACACAACTGTACAGCCTTTCTGATCAACATGTGCCAATATCAGCTGCTGTTTTTACATGTTATCAAACGAAAAGAGAAAAGTCCACATCTGTAATGAAGCACTTTCATACAAGGCCCCAGCGCACATGCTAATGCTAATGCTAGCTCTTCACACAAACACGTGGCTCATTGAATTAGCCACGCAATACAATACTACTACTACTACTACTATCACGTTGTGTTCATGTATTGAATCCATATTTCATGATCATTTCAGTGGTATTACCTCCAGGGAACAGGGGCAGGGCGTGGGGCGAGCCATCCTTCACAAAGTGACCGTTCAAAGATGTTTTCAGACCTGGAAAAGTGTCAACAAAGTGCTTTTGCAAAGTGTATTAGTGCCTCAGTGTGAGACGGAGAGAGTTCACAGTTCCACACAAGCGTCAGAGACCAACAGCAAGTGAAGTGAGCGAGCAGCGGTTTGAATATACACAACTCACGTCTCCATGACAACGATGATTATTGAATATACACAACTTAAGTCTCCATGGCAACGACGCACCCGCGGGTTATTAAACGTGATTATTGACCCACCAAGTCTCTTCCAGAGTTTTGTTGTTGTGTATTGTTTTATCTAAGATCTTTAATAATCGATCCTGTTTGATGCACCTCTGCTGCTGTGACCTAAAGTGCTGTTGCTGTGTTGCATTTTAATACTATTTATTTTTGTATTTAATCTTTAATTCAGACACACAAAGGGTCCATATAAAACAAAAGAGACAAATAACACACAAACATTCAATATTTACAAAATTCTATAAAGACAGTTTCTCCAATGGCTTCAGAGATCAGAGGTGTACAGTAAAAACATTCATTATTACATTTAAAGAGTTCTCAGAGCGTTTCATGAACTTATATATAAGCATTCCGTAATAGAACTGAATTATAATAATTCAGACTTTTAGAATGATCTATGTATTTGTTTTGTTTGTATGGATGGATATGTTTCTATCCATCTATAAGGCACAAAATCTATCTATCTATATATCTATCTATCTCTCTCTATCTATCTCTCTATCTATCTTTCTATCTATCTCTCTATCTCTCTCTCTCTATCTATCTCTCTATCTATCTCTCTATCTATCTATCTCTCTATCTATCTCTATCTATCTCTCTCTCTCTATCTATCTCTCTATCTATCTTTCTATCTATCTCTCTATCTCTCTCTATCTATCTCTCTCTCTCTATCTATCTCTCTATCTATCTTTCTATCTATCTCTCTATCTCTCTCTATCTATCTCTCTATCTATCTCTCTCTATCTCTATCTCTCTCTCTATCTCTATCTCTCTATCTCTCTATCTATCTATCTATCTCTCTATCTATCTCTCTATCTCTCTCTATCTATCTCTCTATCTATCTCTATCTCTCTATCTATCTCTCTATCTATCTCTCTATCTCTCTATCTTCTCTCTATCTATCTCTCTATCTATCTCTCTCTCTCTCTCTATCTCTCTATCTCTCTCTCTATCTATCTCTCTCTCTCTATCTACTCTCTATCTCTCTCTATCTCTCTCTCTATCTCTCTCTCTATCTCTCTATCTATCTCTCTATCTATCTCTCTATCTCTCTCTCTATCTCTCTCTATCTCTCTCTCTATCTATCTCTCTATCTCTCTATCTCTCTCTCTATCTCTATCTCTCTCTCTATCTATCTCTCTCTCTCTCTCTATCTATCTCTCTATCTCTCTCTCTCTATCTATCTCTCTATCTATCTCTCTATCTATCTATCTATCTCTCTATCTATCTCTCTATCTCTCTCTATATCTCTCTATCTATCTCTCTCTCTATCTATCTCTCTATCTCTCTCTATCTCTCTCTCTCTCTCTCTATCTATCTCTCTCTCTCTCTATCTATCTCTCTCTCTATCTATCTTTTCTATCTCTCTATCTATCTCTCTCTCTCTATCTATCTCTCTCTCTCTCTCTATCTATCTCTCTCTCTCTCTATCTCTCTATCTATCTCTCTATCTATCTCTCTATCTCTCTCTCTATCTTCTCTCTCTATCCTCTCTCTCTCTCTCTCTTCTTCTCTCTTTTCTATCTCTCTCTCAATCTTCTCTCTCTATCTCTTCTCGATCTCTATCTCTCTATCTCTCTCTCTCTTCTATCTCTCTATCTATCTCTTCTCTCTCTCTCTTCTCTCTCTCTATATCTCTCCTCTCTCTATCTCTCTCTTCTCTCTCTCTCTCTCTAGCTCTATCTCTCTCTCTTCTCTCTTCTCTCTCTCTATCTCTTCTCTCGCTCTCTCTCTTCTCTCTTCTATCTCTCTCTCTTCTCTCTCTTCTCTCTCTCTTCTCTCTCTTCTCTCTCTTCTCATAATCTCTTCTAGATTCTTCTCGAGCTCTTCTCTTCTCTCCTCTCTATCTCTCCTTCTCTCTTCTCTCTCTTCTCTTCTCTCTTCGCTCTCTCTGTCTCTTCTCTCTCTCTCTATCTCTCGAATCTCTTCTCTCTCTCTTCTCTCTTCTCTCTTCTATCTCTATCTTTCTCTCTCTTCTCTCTCTCTCTCTACTTCTCTCTTCTCTCTCTTCTCTCTTCTTCTCTTCTCTCTCTCTCTTCTCTTCTCTCTCTCTTCTCTCTCTTCTCTCTTCTCTCTCTCTTCTCTCTCTCTCTTCTCTTCTTCTCTCTTCTCTCTCTCTTCTCTCTCTTCTCTCTCTTCTCTCTCTCTCTTCTCTCTCTCTCTCTTCTCTTCTCTCTTCTCTCTCTCTCTTTCTCTTCTCTCTCTCTTCTCTCTCTCTCTCTCTTCTCTCTCTCTCTTCTCTTCTCTCTTCTCTCTTCTCTTCTCTTCTCTCTTCTCTCTTCTCTCTCTCTTCTCTTCTCTCTTCTCTCTCTTCTTCTCTCTCTCTCTTCTCTTCTCTCTTCTCTCTCTCTTCTCTTCTCTCTTCTCTCTCTCTCTTCTCTCTCTCTTCTCTCTCTTCTCTCTCTCTTCTCTCTTCTCTCTTCTCTTCTCTCTTCTCCTCTCTCTTCTTCTCTTCTCTCTCTTCTATCTCTCTCTCTTCTCTCTCTTCTCTCTTCTCTCTTCTTCTCTCTCTTCTTCTCTCTCTTCTCTCTCTCTATCTCTCTTCTTCTCTCTCTTCTCTCTCTCTTCTCTCTATCTCTCTTCTTCTCTTCTCTCTCTCTCTCTTCTCTTCTCTCTCTCTCTCTTCTCTCTCTTCTCTCTCTCTTCTTCTCTCTCTTCTCTCTTCTCTCTCTCTTCTTCTCTCTCTTCTCTCTCTATCTTCTCTTCTCTCTCTTCTCTCTTCTCTCTTCTCTTCTTCTCTCTCTCTCTCTTCTTCTCTCTCTCTTCTCTTCTCTCTTCTCTCTTCTCTCTCTCTTCTCTCTTCTCTCTCTTCTCTCTCTCTTCTCTCTCTCTCTTCTTCTCTCTTCTCTCTCTTCTCTCTTCTCTCTCTTCTTCTTCTCTCTCTCTTCTCTCTTCTCTTCTCTCTCTCTTCTCTCTCTCTTCTCTCTCTCTCTTCTCTTCTCTCTCTCTTCTCTCTTCTCTTCTCTCTTCTCTCTCTCTTCTCTCTCTCTCTCTTCTTCTCTCTCTCTTCTCTCTCTCTATCTCTTCTATCTCTCTTCTCTCTCTATCTTCTCTCTCTCTCTCTCTCTATCTCTCCTCTCTCTCTTCTCTCTCTCTTCTCTCTCTCCTTCTCTCTTCTCTCTCTCTCTCATCTCTTCTCTCTCTCTTCTCTCTCTCTTCTCTCTATCTCTTCTCTCTCTCTCTCTCTCTCTTCTTCTCTCTTCTTCTCTTCTCCATCTCTTCTCTCTTCTCTCTCTATTGCTCTATTCTCTCTCTTCTCTTCTCTCCTCTCTCTCCTCTCTCCCTCTCTCCTTCATCTCTCTCTCTCTTCATCTCTCTCTCTTCTCTTCTCTCTATCTTCATCTCTCTCTCTCTTCTCTATTCTCTCTCTTCTATCTCTCCTCTCTCTCTTCTCTCTCTCTTCTCTCTTCTCTCATATCTATCTCTCTCTTCTCATCTCTTCTCTATCTCTCTTCTCTCTCTTCTCTCTCTTAATCTCTCTCTCTTCTCTCTCTTCTCTCTCTTCAATCTCTCTTCTATCATTTCTCTCTCTCTCTCTCTATCTTCTCTCTCTCTCTCTTCTCTCTCTTTCTCTCTCTTCTCTCTCTCTCTCTCTTCTCTCTTTCTCTCTTCTATCTCTCTCTTCTATCTCTCTAT